>LNAC01001035.1:13645-84256 GCA_002007465.1 Ailurus styani | reverse complement strand
GGATCCCAATTATTCTAATATTGTTTCATCTTAAGCTATCACTTATCTCTCGAATTCTCTCCTCATTTTCCAGTAGTTGTTTGTCTCTCTTTTCATCCTCTTCTTTTTTCTCTGACATTTTGTCTTCTAAATCACTAATTCTGTCTTCTGCTTCATTTATCCTAGCAGTAAGAGCCTCCATTTTCAATTGCACCTCATTAATAGCTTTTTTTATTTCAGCTTGGTTAGATTTTAGTTCTTTTATTTCTCCAGAAAGGTTTTTTATTTCCTTAGCGAGTGCTTCTCTATTATCTTCCATGGTTTTTTCGAGCCCAGCCAGCACCTTAAGAATCGTCATTCTGAACTCTAGTTCTGTCATATTACTAATGTCCGCATGGATTAGGTCCCTAGTCTTCATTATTGGCTCTTGTTCTTTTTTTGTGTGTTGATTTTTTCCGCCTTGTCATTTTATGCAGATAAGAATAGATGGATGAGAGAACAAAATACTAAAGGGTAGCAATGACCCCAGAGAATTATACAGTAACCTACTTAGAAGAGACCTGGAACTAGAGAGAAAAGAAAGAGGGGAAAAACAAACAAAAAAACAAAAAAACCCAAAACAAACAAAAAAGAAAAAAAATCATACAAAAACAAAACAAAATAAAAATGAATAAAACAAAATCCTATATCTATATTATCTATTTCAGTTTCAATATCTATTTCTGTCTATGACTCTATATCTATATCTATCTATCTATATCTATATCTATCTATCTATATCTATTAGACTGGTGAATTGAACAGACCCTGTAAGTATGCAAAAAATAAGGTTAAAAACAATGAAGGGATAAAATATGATTATAACAATGAAACTTTAAAAAAGATTAAAACTTGTTGATAAGATATAAGAGTTAAGAACGTTAAAATAGGAAAAGGGAAAAAATTTAAAAGATAAAAGTAAGAAAAAAATTCAAAGAAAAAAAATCAATGAATTTAACTTTGAAGGACTGAAGAATCATAGGGAAAAAGCCATGAATTCTCTGTTGCTTTCCCTTAGCTCTGGAGTTCCAAAATTTTCAGCAATCTTGCACTTGACTTTGACTGGATGGGTTTTTTTTTTTTCCTGGTCTTCTGGGGGAGGGGCCTGTTGCTGTGATTCTCAAGCTTTTCTGATTTAACCCTTTAAAATCTGCCCGAGTTGGATTCTGCCCGAGGCAGATTCCCACCGCCCTCGCCAGGGGCCAGGCTAAGTAATCAGCTTGGGTTCACTCTAGGGAGCTCTTGTTCCCTGAACGCTTTCCGTACCTAGTTGGAGGACGGGACTGAAAATGGCGGCTCCCAGTCTCTGACCCAGAGGAGCTGAGACCTTGGGACCTCAGTCCTCAGTGCGCCTCAAAGAAAAGCAGTCCCTCCCGTCTCCTGGTCTCTGGCCTCTCTCCGAGCTCACCCAGCCTGTGACCTAGTGTCTCTATCTCTGGTGCGGCCACATTTAGACTCTCCGAACCTGGCAGATTCCTGCAGCCGCTCCCTCACCGCTCCTCCCGGAGGAGAAAGGAGGGGGTCTCTCCGGGTCTGCCTCCCGTGGGGTCCCTGCTCAGAGAGCAGTGGCCGGGGTGTGCTTCAGATCGCAGCCCAAGGTATCACCAAGATGAGAGACACCTCAGCTCAGCTCCATCTCTCCCATCGGCTTCTCTCTGATACCTGGGAGCTTGGTCGCGCTCAGACACCCCTGGTCTGTTTGTGTCCCCTTGGGTCCTGAGACCACACTGTCCCTGCAGGGGCTTCACCCCCTGCTTGGTCTCTGGGGCAATGTCCCTCAGTGGAGCCAACTTCTAACAGTTCCGAGTCTGTGCTCTGCTGCTCACTCCCTTGCAGGGAGCCGGCCACTCCCCCCGGGGTCTATCTTCCCGTCGCCTCCGATTCACTTCTCTGCACCTCCTACCTTCCAGATAGTGGTCAATTTTCTGTTCCTAGAATTGCTGCTCTTCTTCTCTTCGATCTCAGGTAGAATTTGTAGGTGTTCAGAATAGTTTGATAGCTATCTGGGTGAATTCCTGGGACCTGATGATAATCGGTCTCCTACTCCTCTGCCATCTTGCCGCTCCCGAATGGACCATCTGTTTTGGGGTTTTGTTTGTTGTTCTTTTTCTAGCTTCTTTAGATGTAAGGTTAAATTGTATATTTCAGACTTTTCTTGCTTCTTGAGGTAAGGCTATATTGCTATAAACCTCCCTTTTATAACCATTTTTGCTGCATCCAAAGGGTTTTAGACCATTTTGTTTTCATTTTCATTTGTTTACATGTATTTTTTTATTTCTTCTTTTGTTTCCTGGTTGACCCATTCATTGTTTAGTAGCATTTTCTTTAACCTCCATATATTTGTGATCTTTTCAGATTTTTTCTTGTGGTTGACTTCTAGTTTCATTGTGTTGTGAACAGAAAAGATGCATAGTATGACTTTGATCTTTTTTAATTTGTTGAGGCTTGTTTTGTGGGCTAATATGTGACCTAATCTAGAGAATGTTCCATGTGCACTTAAAAAGAATGTGTATTCTGCTGTTTTAGGATGGAATGTTCTGAATATATCCGTTAAATCCGTCTGTTCTAGTGTGCCATTCAAAGCCATTGTATCCTTGTTGTTTTTCTGTTTAAATGATCTGTCCATTAATGCAAGTGCGGTGTTAAAGGCTCTACTGTCATTGTACTATTATCAATTAGTTCCCTCATGTTTGTTATTAACTTTTATATATTTGGGTGCTCCCATGTGGGGTGTATATTTACACTTGTTTATCTTCTTGTTGGATTGATCCCTTTATTATCACAGTGTCCTCCTTTGTCCCTTGTTACAGTCTTTATTCTAAAGCCTATATTTTCTGATATAATTACTGCTACTATGGCTTTCTATTGACATCCATTTCCATGATAGATATTTCTACATCTCCTGACTTTTAGTCTGCTGGTATCTTTAGTTCTAAAATGAGTCTTTTGTATGAAGCATATAGATGGGTCTTGTTTTTTTTAATCCATTCTGATACCCTATGTCTTTAGATTGGAGCATTTAGTCATTTACATTCACAGTAATTATTGATATATATGTGTTTGTTGCCATTTTAGTACTTGATTTGTGGTTATTTCTGAAGATTTTCTAGGATCCTTGTCTTCCTCTCATGGTTTGCTGATTTTCTCTAAAGATATATTTGGATTTCTTGTTCTTTATTCTTTCCATACTTACTGGCGTTTTTGATATATGGTTACCATTACCTGTTCTGCATAAAACGGTCTATATTAAGTTCATGATCACTTAGGATTGAACCCATTCTTTACTCCTCTCCTCCCCATATTTTAGGTATATGGTGTCATATTTTACATCTTTTTATTTTGTGAGTGCATTAACTGATATTTTACAAAAACATTCATTTTTACTGCTTTTGTGTTTCCTACATTCATACTTTAACATTTGGACTTTCCTTTCACTCAAAGATCCCCTTTAATATTTATGTTATGTCTGTTTTAGAGGTCATGAATTCCTTTAGTTTTTTGGGGGGGAAACTCTCTCTCCTTCTCTTCTGAATGATAGCCCTACCGGATAGAGTATTTTTGGTTGAAGATTCTTCCCATTCACCATTTTGATCATGTCATGCTTCTTCATTCTGGTTTGGAAAGTTTCTGCTAAAAAATCCCCTGATAACCTTATGGGGTTTCCCTTGTATATAACTGTCTAGTTTCATATTGCTGCTTTTAAATTTTTTTTCTTTATCACAATATTTTGACATTTTTAAAATATTTTATATATTGATTTGAAAGAGAGAGAGAGAGAGAGAACATGAGAGGAGGGGAGGGGCAGAGGGAGAGGGAGAATCAGATTCCACACGGAACAGGGAACCTGATGCAGGGCTCGATCCCAGGACCCCAAGATCATGACCTGAGCTGAAGGCAGATGCTTAACTGACTGAGCCACCCAGGCACGCCATATTTTGACATTTTAATTATAACATGTCTTGCTATGGATCTTCTTTTGTTGATATTGTTGGTGGTTCTCTGTGCCTCCCGGATCTGATATCTGTTTCCTTCCACAAATTAGGGAAGTTTGTAGGCATCGTGTCTTCAAATAAATTTTCAGTCCCCTTTTCTCTCTTCTTCTTCTGGGACCCCTATAATGAATGCTATTACATTTGATGGATTCACTGAGATCCCTAAGTCTATTCTCATTTTGCATAATTATTTTTCTATCTTTTTTTAAATTTAATTTTATTTTTTCAGTGTTCCAAGATTCATTGTTTATACACCACACCCAATGTTCCATGCAATACATTCCCTCCTTAATACCCACACCAAGCTCACCCATCCCCAAAGTCCCCTCCCCTCCATAACACTCGGTTTGTATCTGAGAGTCCACACTCTCTCATGCTTTGTCTCCCCCTCCAATTTCTCCAAATACACTTTGCCTTTCCTTCACCTAATGTCCTCCATGTTATTCTTTATGCTCCACAAGTAAGTGAAATCATATGATAATCGACTTCCTCTCCTTGACTTATTTCACTCAGCATAATCTTCTACAGTACCGTCCATGTTAATACAAAGGTTGGGAATTCATCCTTTCTGATGGCTGCATAATATTCCATTCTATATATGAATGATATCTTCTTTATTCATTCATCTGTTGAAGGGCATCTTGGCTCTTTCCACAGTTTGGTGATTGTGGACATTGCTGCTATGAACACTGGGGTACAGATGGCCCTTCCTTTCACTACATTTGTAACTTTGGGGAAAATACCCAGTAGTGCAATTACAGGGTCATTGGGCAGCTCTATTTTTAATTTCTTGAGGAATCTCCACACTGTTTTCCAAAGTGTCTGCACCAACATGCATTCCCGCCCACAGTGTAAGAAGTTTCCCCTTTCTCCACATCCTCTACAACACTTGTTGTTTCCAGCCCTATTAATTTGTGCCATTCTAACCTGGTGTAAAGTGGTATCTCAATGTGGTTTTGATGTGAATTGCCCTGATGGCTAATGATGATGAACATTTTTTTCATGTGTCTCTTCTCCATTTGTATGTCTTCTTTGAAGAGTGTCTATTCATGTCTTCTACCCATTTTTTAACGTGATCATCTGTTCTTGGGTGTTCAGTTTGAGAAGGTCTTTATAAATCTTGGATATCAGCTCTTTGTCTGTAGTGTCATTGGCGACTATCTTCTCCCATTCCGTGGGTTGCCTCTTTGATTTGTTGAATGTTTCCTTTGCTGTGCAGAAGCTTTTTATCTTGATGAAGTCCCAAAAGTTCATTTTCACTTTTGTTTCCTTTGCCTTTGCAGACATGTCTTGAAAGAAGTTGCTTTGGCTGATGTGGAAGAGGTTACTGCCTATGTTCTCCTTTACGATTTTGATAGATCCCTGCCTCACGTTGAGGTCTTTCATCCATTTCGAGTTTATCTTTGTGTATGGTGTGAGAGAATGGTCGAGTTTCATTCTTTTATACATAGCTGTCCAATTTTCCCAGCACCATTTATTGAAGAGACTGTCTTCTTTCCACTGGATATTTTTTTCTGTTTGGTTGAAGATTATTTGACCATAGAGTTGAGGGTGCATATCTGGACTCTCTACACTGTTCCATTGGTCTGTGTGTCTGTTTTTGTGCCAGTACCGTGCTGTATTGGTGATCACAGTTTTGTATTAAAGCTTGAAATCATTTAATATATAGCACCCAGCTTTGTTTTTCTTTTTCAAAATTTCCTTGGTGATTCAGCGTCTTTTTTGGTTCATACAAATTTTGGGATTGTTTGTTCCAGCACTTTGGAAAAGGCCGGGAGAGTTTTGATCAGAATGACTTTGAAAGTATAGATTTCTCTGGGCAGTACAGACATTTTAACAATGTTTATTCTTCTGATCCATGAGCATGGATTTCTTTTCTATCATTTTGTGTCTTCTTCAATTTCTTTCATGAGTGTTCTGTAGTTACTCGAGTGCAGATCCTTTACCTATTTGGTTAGGTTTATTCCAAGGTATTTTATGGTTCGTGGTGCTAGAATAAATGGAATCAATTCCCTAATTTCCCTTTCTATATTTTCATCATTAGTGTATATGAAGGGAACTGATTTCTGTGCATTAGTTTTGTATCCTGCCACATTACTGAATTGCTGCATGAGTTCTAGTAGTTTGGGGGTGGAGTCTTTTGGGTTTTCCATATAAACTATCATGTCATCTGTGAAGAGAGAGAGTTTGATTTCTTTGCCAATTTGAGTATATTTTATTTCTTTGTGTTGTCTGATTGCTGTTGCTAGGACTTCTAGTACTATGTTGAACAACGATGGTGAGAATGGGATCCTTGTCATGTTCCTCATCTCAGTGGGAAGGCTGTCAGTTTTTCCCCCATTGAGAATGATATTTGCTGTGGGATTTTCATAGATAGATTTTATAAAGTTGAGTAATGTTCCCACTGTCCCTATACTTTGGAGAGTTTTAATCAGGGACAGATGCTATATTTTGTCAAATGCTTTTTATGCTTCAAATGAGAGGACCATGTGGTTCTTCTCTCTTCTCTTATTGATTTGTTCTATCACATTAATTGATTTGCAAATGTTGAACCACCCTAGCATCCCAGGGATAAATGCCACCTGGTCATGGTGGATAATCATTTTAATATACTGTTCAATCCTGTTAGCTAGGATCTGGTTGAGAATCTTGGCATCCATATTCATCAGGGATGTTGGTCTGAAATTCTCCTTCTTGATGGGGTCTTTGCCTGGTTTGGGGATCAAGGTAATGCTGGTTTCATAGAAAAAGTCTGGAAGTTTTCCTTCTGTTTCTATCTTTTGAAACAGCCTCTGGAGAATAGGTATTATTTCTTCTTTGAATGTTTGGTAGAATTCCTCAGGGAATCTGTCAGATCCTGGACTCTTGTTTTTTGGGAAGTTTTTGAGCAGTGCTTCAATCTCGTTACTAGATATTGGTCTATTCAGGTTGTCAATTTCTTCCTGTTTCAGTCTTGGAAGTTTATAGGTTTCCAGGAATGCATCCATTTCTTCTAGCCTGCTTAACTTATTGGCCTATAACTGTTGATAATAATTTCTGATGATTGTTTCTATTTCCTTGGTGTTAATCGTGATCTCTCCCCTTTCATTCATAATTTTATTAATTTGGGTCCTCTCTGTTTTCTTTTGGATTATTTTGGCCAATGGTTTATCAAAGAACCAGCTTCTAGGTTCGTTGATGTGTTCTGCTGTATCTCTAGTTCCTAACTCATTGATCTCTGGTCTAATCTTAATTATTTCCCTTCTTGTGCGTGGGGTTGGCTTAATTTGTTGTTGATTTCCCACTTCTTTAAGGTGTAAAGTGAGTTGGTGTAGGTGGTATTTTTCAATTTTTTTGAGTAAGGCTTGGAGGGCTATGTATTTCCCCCTTAGGACCACCTATGCCATATCCCATAAGTTTTGGACCAATGTGTCTTCATTCTCATTGGTTTCCATTAATTGTTTAAGTTCTTCTTTGATTTCCTGGTTAATCCAGACATTCTTGAGCAGGATGGTCTTTAGCTTCTAAGCATTTGAATTCCTTCCAAACTTTTTCTTATAGTTGAGTTTCAGTTTCAAAGCACTGTAGTCTGAGAATATGCAGGAGATAATCTCAATCTTTTGGAATTGGTTGAGCCCTGATTTGTAACCCAGTAAGTGGTCTATTCTAGAGAAAGTTTCATGCGCACTCAAGAAGAATGAGTATTCTGTTGTTTTAGGGTGGAATGTTCTGTATGTATCTATGAGGTCCATCTGGTCCAATGTGTCATTCAAAACTCTTGTTTCTTTGTTGATTTTCTGTTTAGATAATCTATTGTTGGGAGTGGTGTGTTAAGATCCCCTACAATTAATGTATTCATATCAATATGACTCTTTATTTTGATTAACAGTTGGCTTATGTAGTTGGCTGCTCCCATGTTGAGGGCATAAATAGTTACAATTTTTAGTCCTTCTCGGTGGATAAACCCTTTAAGAATGATGTAGTGTTCTTCTGTATCTCTGACTACAGTTTTTAGTTTAAAATATAATTTATCTGATATGAGAATGGCTACCCCAGCTTTCTTTTGAGACCCATTGGCATAAAAGATGGTTCTCCATCCCTTCACTTTCAGACTGGAGGTACCTTTAGGTTCAAAATGTGTCTCTTCTAAACATCATATGGACAGGTTCTTTCATTTTATTCTGTCTGCAACCGTGTGCCATTTTATGGGAGCATTTAGGCCATTCACATTCAGAGTGATTATTGAAAGATAAGATTTATTGACATCATGTTGCCTGTGAAATCCTTGTTTCTATAGATTGTCTCTGTAAATTTCTGTTCTGTCACTCCTGGGTTCTTTCTTCTTTTATAGAATCCCCCTTAATATTTCTTGTAGTGCCAGCTTGGTGGACACATAATCTTTTAGACCTTGGCAGTCTTGGAAGCTCTTTATCTCTCCATCTATTCTGAATGTAAGCCTTGCTGGATAAAGTATTCTTGGCTGCATGTTCTTCTCATTTAGTGCCCTGAATATGTCTTGCCAGCCCTTTCTGGCTTGCCAGCTTTCTGTGGACAGGTCTGATGTTATTCTGATTTTCCTCCTCTATATGTAAGGAATCTCTTCTCCCTAGCTGTCCTTAAGGCATCCTCTCTGAATTTATGACTCATGGATTTTACAATTAAGTGTCTGGAGGTCTTTCTACGCTTGTTGATCTTGGGGGGGTGTCCTTTCTGCCTCTAGAACATGAACATTTGTTCCATTCCCCAGATTAGGGAAATTTTCATCCAGCATTTGTTCAACTATATCTTCTAATCTTCTCTCTCTCTCTCCACCCCCTCAGGGATCCCAATAATTTTGACATTGGAAGGTTTCATGGCATCATGTATTTTCCTAATTCTGTTTTCATGGCTTCTAACCTGTTTGTTCCAGGCCCTCTCCTGGTCCTTCTTTTCTATCAGTTTGTCTTCTCAATCACTAATTCGATCTTCTGCCTTGGTTACCCTAGCTGTTACAGTATTTAGATTAGATTGGATCTCATCGATACCATTTTTAAATTCTTCCAGATCAGCTCTCACTTCTGCCCTTAGAGATTCTATGTTGCCACTAATGGTCTTCTGCAACCTAGCCATTGCCTGGATATTGTTACCCTGATGCATTTCCTAACAAATTGTTTATGTCCATATCCAGTAGTTTTGTGGCAGAGGTCACATTCTCTGAATTTTTCCTCTGTTGGGTGTTCTTCCTCCCAGTCATTTTGGTGAAAGGTGGTTGAGGGGATGTATAGCTGAATATATCAAAATTCAGGAAGAGCTGGATGGAAGAGATTAGTAGGGTGAAGTACAGGAAAAGTGTGTGCAGCTTTCATATCCTCTTCCGGGGCCTCTGTCCCAGAATCTCCATGTATTCACCAACCCAGAATCTCTCCCAACCCCTTCCTTTGGGGCCTTACAGAGTCTTCATTACATAAGCAAGACTGATTATATCATTGACCATTTGTGATTGATTCAACTTCCAGCCCCTCTCCTCTCCGAGGAGGTCAGAGGGGTTAATTTTTATTTCTTTTGTTCAGCTTAATTACTTTCCATTACTCTGTCTTCTAAGTCATTAATTTTTTCCTCTGTTTTTTCCTTTCTGCTGTTTATTCCATCTCATTTTGTTTATTTAGCCCTTTATCTCTGCTACATTTTTCCATATTTCTGTGTCTCACTCACCCTTAGGTCTCACTAATGCCTTCCATTATTTTCTCAAGTTCAGTATTTTTGTGATTATTCCTTTAAAATCTTTATCAGGGATGTTACTTATTTCTGTTTCACTTAGGTTTCTGGCCATGGCCTTGTCCTGTTCTCTCATTTGGGACAAATTCCTCTGTCTTCTCATTTTGTCTAAGTCTCTGTGTTAGGAAAGGCAGGTAGGTCTCCTCTTCTTGAGTGCAATGGCCTTATGAGGAAGAGTATTATAATGCCCTGAAGTGTAGTGTCTGATGTGTCTCCCATTCGTGGTGCATGTGCTCTGCTGTTGTGTTCTGGCCGCTTTATCCTTCAGGCCAGTTGTCTGCAGAGGCTCTCTTTGCATATTATGGCAAGCGTTTGGTCCCTGGCCCAAATGTAGTAAGTTTTAATTAGGTGTGCTCTAGTCTGAAGCAGCCATGATTTGTTTTTCTCTCAAACCACATCTCTGCACTTCCTGTCTTCATCAATGTGGTCTGTTCTCTACCTTTAGTTGTGGAGTTTGTTCTACCATCTTCAGGTCAATTTCTGGGGTATTTACAATGATTTGTTATCTAGTCATATTCATTAGATGAGGTGAGTCTAGGGTCCTCATAATCTGCTGCCATCTTTCCTTCTCTCTCTACTTAATGTCTATGAGCTTCACTTTTCTCACCTTGAAAATGTAGAGAATGGCATAAGGTCCTTCACTCAGAGCAACCCCCTACACTCACTACCCTAGTTTCTTCATCTGTAAAATACAGATTCATACAGTTGTTGATGAGGGTTTAAAGAGTGAATACATGCGAACCAATTATAAAATGCCTGGCACAAAATAATGCTTAGTAAATACTAACAAATACTATAATTTGAAGGTTTGAATACTATCTCTGCCCTTAATTTTAGACAAATAATTTATTCTTTGAGTCTCAGTTTCCACATCTGTAAGAAGATACAAATAATACCTTTCAAAGTGATGATGAAATAAAGGATCTGAAAGTGCTCTATGGGGTAAAAATTTGTTTAAAATATGTAGAATTATAAGGGCGCCTGGGTGGCTCAGTGGGTTAAAGCCGCTGCCTTCGGCTCAGGTCATGATCCCAGGGTCCTGGGATCGAGGCCCACGTCGGGCTCTCTGCTCAGCAGGGAGCCTGCTTCCTCCTCTCTCTGCCTGCCTCTCTGCCTACTTGTAATCTCTCTGTCTGTGTCAAATGAATAAAAAAAAAAAAAAAAAAATAAAATATGTAGAATTATAAAGAGGAGTTAAGGTGTTGGAGCAGTAGGGGGTAGGAGACCCTAAGCTTGTCTCATCCCCCAAATACAGCTAGATAATTATCAAATCATTGTGAACACTCAAAAAAATCAGAGGTTTGAGACAACAAAAACTGCAAATCTATAATACAAAAGTGGCCGCCTTTTGGATGCTAAGAGTTGCAAAGAATTGACTTGGGAGAGATATAACTGTGGGTATTATGGTGTGGAGGGAACTACCCTTATGGAGGCTACTGCCAAAGGTTATATGCAGCAGAACATAAAATCTGAACTTTTAGAAGTCTGCTACCATGGGGAATATGCCTGGCTTAAATGTGTTCAGGTGGCAAAACAGGGCATAATCCCAGGAGTTACAGCATGGTCTGAGGATCTCTTGGGTCACAAGAAGAATAGGTTGTGCTAATGTGTTGTTCCCAGACATAAGAACGGAGGTGCCAGCTGAGAGCGGCAAGTCTTGATGTTGGCTTTCTGCTCTATTTTGTCTTAAACTGAACTGCTGTGTGGTCACACGACTGTTTTTCTAGGATGGGCTGGCAAATTGCAAAAGCATGGCAAGACCCTCTCCCAGAGGATCATTGTAGGTCCATACACCATGGAAGCCCCTAAAATTTCTGGGAGTTTTGAAACTCAGTCACATGCCTGAGATAAAAAAGCTTGGACATTGGGTGAACACAGGGTTCTAACAGAAACCAGGGACATAAGAGGGGTGATTGATTGCTCTTCTGTGAGGGCTCCATAAAGAGTGGAAAGCATGAATTCTCAGGACCAGGGCTAGAGGGTTGGGCACTGCCATTTTCATCCTGCTCATCAGTGTTGAAAGCCATCATAGTGCAAAACTGCACCACCTAGTGAAGGCTGAAGCTACTTACACCAAGCACCACTCTGCTGCACCCTGGAGGTGCATTTCCACCACAGCAAGTCCACCTAAGAATCAGCACAATAGGCCCTTGCCCCAGAAGAACAGTACAGATAACTCGCTAACATCACATCTACTGATCATAGTGATACAAAATGTCAGCTCTGGGGGAAATAGGATCTAGCTTTCTCTTTACTTTTTAAAATGTTTTTAATTATTATTTTCTCAGTTATTTTCTTATTTCTTTCAATTCCTTTATTTTTTTAATTTTTATTTTATATACATATTTTTGGTTTATTTTCATTTTCTGTCATTTTATTATTGTTATTGGTTCTAGATTCTTTTAACAAGCAGACTAAAACATACCCAGGATCTAGATTTTTTTTCTTTCCTCTTTTCTTCTCTGGAAGAAATGAAGAGATAGAGAAACTCACCCCAAAAGAAAGAAAAGGAAGAAGTAATGTCCAGGGATTTAACCAATACAGATATAAGTAAGATGTATGAACTTGATATAAAACAACAATTATAATGATGCTAGCTGGGCTTGAAAAAAGCATGGAAGGCACTAGAGAACCCTTACTGCAGAGATAAAAGAACTAAAGCTTCATCAGGCTAAAATTAAAAATGCTATAACTGAGGTACAATCCTAAATGGAAGCCAAAAAAATGAGAATGGATGAAGCAGAGGAATGAATCAGTGAAGATAAAATTATGGAAAATAATGAAGCTGAAAAGAGGAGGGAAAGAAAAGTAATAAATTGTGAAGGTAGACTTAGGGAACTCAGTGACATATTAAAACATAACAACATTCACACTATAAGAGTTCCAGAAGATGAATAAAGAGTAGAAGTGGCAGAAAGTTTACTGAAGAAAATTACAGCTGAAAGCTTCCCTAATCTGGGGAATGACACACACATCAAAATTCAAGAAGCACAGAAAACTCCCATTAATTTCAGCAAAAGCCAACCATTGCAAGGCATATCGGAGTCAAATTAACAAAATACACAGCAAAATAAGAATCCCAAAAGCAGAAAGGGAAAAAAAGTCCTTGATCTACAAGGGAAGAGAGCTCAGATTCACAGCAAATCTGTCCACAAAAACTTGGCAGGCCAGAAGAAAGTGGCATGATATATTCAACATGTTATATAGGAAAAATATGCAGCCAAGATTTCTTTATCCAGCAAGACCATCATTCAAAATACAGAAGAGAGAAAGAGTATCCCAGGAAAACAAAAACTAAAGGAGTTTGTGACCACTAAACCAGCCTTGCAAAAAATTATAAGGGGGATTCTTTGAGTGGAGAAAAGAAATACCAAAAGCAACAAAGACTAGAAAAGACCTGAGAACATCGCTGGAAACACCAACTTTACAGGTAATACAATGGCACTAAATTCTTATATTTCAGTAATCCCTCTGAAAGTAAATGGGCTAAATGCCCCAATCAAAAAACATAGGGTATCAGAATGGATTTAAAAAAAAACAAGATCCATCTATATACTAC
The DNA here is from genome assembly GCA_002007465.1 of Ailurus styani. NCBI lineage: Eukaryota > Metazoa > Chordata > Mammalia > Carnivora > Ailuridae > Ailurus > Ailurus styani. The sequence goes on along the minus strand of LNAC01001035.1, from coordinate 70,954 downwards.
ATAAAAGAAACTCATTTTAGAACTAAAGACACCTACAGACTGAAAGTGAGGGACTACAGAATGATCTATCATGCTAATGGATGTCAAAAGAAAGCTGAAGTACCATACTTATATCAGACAAACTAGATTTTAAAACAAATACTGTAGCAAGAAATGAAAAAAGACATTATATCATAATTAAAGGGTCTATCCATCAAGAAGATCTAAAAATTGTAAATATTTATGCACCCACATGGGAGCACCCAAATATATAAAAGTTAATAAAAAACATGAGGGAACTAATTAATAATAGTAAAATGATAGTAGGGCCTTTAACACTCCACTTACATCAATGGACAGATCATATAAACAGAAAATCAACAAGGAAACAATGGCTTTCTTTTTTTAGGGTATTTTTTTACTTTATTTTTCCATTGATCCAAGATTCATTGTTTATGCACCATACCCAGTATTCCATGCAATACCTGCCCTCCTTAATACCCACCACCAACTCACCCATCCCCCCTCTCCCCTCCCCTCCATAACCCTCAGTTTGTTTCTCAGAGTCCACAGTCTCTCATGGTTCATCTGCCCCTCTGATTTTCCCCAATTCACTTTTCCTTTCCTTTTCCTATTGTCCTCCACATTATTCCTTATGTTCCACAAGTAAGTGAAACCATACTATAATTGACATTCTCTGCTTAACTTATTTGACTCAGCATAATCTCCTCCAGTCCTGTTGATGTTGATACAAAAGTTGGGTATTCATCCTTTCTGATGGTTGAGTAAATTCCATTGTATATATGGACCACATCTTCTTTATCCATTCATCTGTTGAAGGGCATCTTGGCTCTTTCCACACTTTGGCGATTGTGAACACTTCTGCTATGAACATCGGGGTACATATGGCCCTTCTTTTCACTACATCTGTATCTTTGGGGTAAATACCCAGTAGTGCAATTGCAGGGTCATAGGGTAGCTCTATTTTTAATTTCTTGAGGAATCTCCACACTGTTTTCCAAAGTGACTGCACCAACTTGCGTTCCCACCAACAATGTAAGAGGGTTCCCTTTTCTTGACATCCTCTCCAACACTTGTGAAACAATAGCTTTGAATGGCACACTGGAACAGATGGATTTAACAGATATATTCAGAACATTCCATCCTAAAACCAAAGAATACACATTCTTTTCACGTGCACATAGAACATTCTCCAGAATAGGTCACATATTGGCCCACAAAACAAGCCTCAACAAATTCAAAAAGATCAAAGTCATACCATGCATCTTTTCTGATCACAGTGCTATGAAACTAGAAGTCAACCACATGAAAAAAATCTGGAAAGACCACAAATACATGGAGGTTAAAGAACATCTTACAAAAGAATGAATGGGTAAGCCAGGAAATTACAGAAGAAATTTTTTAAAATACGTGGAAGCAAATAAAATGCAGACACGAGAGTCCAAAACCTTTGGGATACAGCAAACAGAGTCAGTCTGAAGAGGGAAGTATGTGGCAATATAAGCCTACCTCAAGAAACAAGAGAAGCCTCAAATACACAATATAACATTACACCTGAAGGAGCTCGAAAAGGAACAGCAAATAAAGCCTAAAGCCAGCAGAAAAGTGAAATAAAGATTAGAGCAGAAATAAATGATATAGGAACAATGAAAAAAAAAACCAACAGTAGAACGGATCAATGAAACGAAGAGTTGGTTCTTTGAAAGAGTTAATAAAATTAATAAACACCTAGCCCGACATATTAAAAAGAAAAGAGAAAGGACCCAAATACATAAAATCATGAATGAAATCAGAGAGATCACAACCAACACCACAGAAGTCCAAAAATTATAAGGGAATACTATGAAAAATTATATGCCACCAAACTGGTAAATCTGCAAGTAATGGACAAATTCCTAGAAATGTACCAACTACCAAAACTGAAACAGGAAGAAATAGAAATTCAAACATACCAATTACCAGCAAAGAAAGTGAGATAGTAATAAAAAATTTGGTGGCTGAGTAGGGGACCTCATTTTATCTGGTGCCTCCAATTTAGCTGGATATCTATCAAACTATTCTGAACACACACAAATTCAACCTGAGATATGAGAAGATTTATCTGGATCTCCACAAGCAAGAAAACTACTACTTTTTGCAAGGTAGGAGGTGAAGAATGTTGAATCTCTGGGGGAAATAGCTAAAGACAAGTGGAGGGGGTGGGAGCATCCATAAACCAACCATCCTAAAGTGATATAACACTGGAGCGAAAAAATCAGGACCCTTGGTAATCTACTGTAGTGCGAGACACCCCCTACCGAAAAGGACACAGGGGGTAAATAGAGCAGAATTCTAGGTGGATCATTGTGGTCTCCAGATTCCAGGAGATTCAGAAAGAACAGGGAACCCTGAACCAATAAAATGCCCAAGCAGTGGAGTGGGGAGACTGGTTATGGTCAGCGAGCCCTGAGGGGACTTTCAGCTCCGTGCACCACAAACAGAGCCAGTAGGGAGACAGCCTGAAAAGGACTAGAAGGTGTGGGCTCTCTAAGATCCTAAGGGAGATATAGAATAGATTGTGCCCATGACAGGGACAGCTCTCTGGGCATTGTGGCCCATGAAGAGATGCTGGGGCGGCCCCCAGTGGGACCTAGGAGCTGTGAAAGAGGGTGCACACATGCTATCCCACAGCCACTGGCAGTTGTGGAGTCACAAGGCACAGAGACGCTCAAAGGTCCTTGTGACTCCCCTGGGAGATGTGCAGTGGACACAACTTGCTCAAGTCTGTGGAGTTTGGTACACACAGAGGTGGACACAAATTGACCTGGAGGATTTGTTGATGGGGGAACTGTGACACTGTGACTGACTTTGGGCCAGAGAGTCCCACACGGTGATGTTTGCTCTGACCCATTAAAGAGAAGCAGAAAGATGCCAGGGAAAAAAGCTGCCAGCCAACCAGCTCACATTAAGCCCAGCCCCCTGACAGGGGGTGTGGCAACTCCACCCAGGCAAAGACAACAGAAAAGCCCAGCAGCAGGACCCTCCCCCAGAAGACAGACTGCAAGTACAGGTGAATGATAAGCTTATTTCACACAGGACTGTAAGACTCCAGCACCAGGGGCAAATAATATAGGGAGATCCAGATGTTCTCTCACGACTTTTATACTTCAGGCTAAAATTTTACATTCCTTTTTTAGTTTCTTTTCTTATTCTTTTTTTAAAACCCTGCTCCCATTTCAAATAGATTTTTCCAACGTATCATTTTAAGTCACTTCTTAAATTTTATTTTTTTCACATATATGTTTTATAGATTTATGCCCCATACTAGCCCATTATTCACTCTATTCAATTTCATCTTGATATATATCTAAGTTCTGATTTCTTTCCAATTTTCAGATATAGTATGTTCTAACACACACTAAAAATCAAGCAGTAACAGGCAGATCACCCTGCTGTGTTCAGCCTGAGAGATTATAATCTCTTTCCCCGTCCCTCCTTTTTTTCTTTTTTTCACCTTTTTTCTTTTTTCTTTCTTTTTTATTGTTTTGAATCATCTTCAATTTGCTGGTGTATTAGTGGTAGCTTTTGACCACTGTGGATTTTTTGTAAGGTGCATTTTTCTTGGATAGTGGTTGATATTTTGGACTCTGTACATTCCCTCAACCATCCCTCAACAAAATGATTAAGAGGAGGAACTCCCAACAAAAAAAAAAGAACCAGAGAAAATGTCCTTTGCCACAGATCTAATGGATATGGACATAAGTAAGATGTCAGAGATAGACTTCAGGGTACCAATCATGAAGTCAATAGCTAGGCTTGAGAAAAGCATTAGTGACAATGTCGAATCTCTAAGAGCAGTAAAGAAATCTAATCAGACCAAACTTAAAAATGCTGTGAATGAGATGCAGTCTAAACTGGATACTCTAACAACCAGGGTAAATGACAAAGAAGAATGAATTAGTGCCTTGAACATAAGCTGATAGAAAGGAAGTAAGATGAGGAAAATAGGGGTAGGCAGCTAGTAGCACATGAGAACAGACTTAGGGAAATCAATGATGTCATAAAATGTTCCAATGTCAGAATTATTGGGATCTGTGGGGGGTAGAGAGAGAAGACTAGAAGGTATATTTGAGCAAATCATAGCTGAGAACATCCCTAATCTGGGGAAGGAAATAAGCATTTGTGTCCAAGAAGCAGATGGGACCACTCCCAAAATCAATAAAGATAGATCAACACCCCAACATATAATAGTGAAACCTGCAAATCTTAGAGCCAAAGAAGCTTTCCTGAGAGCAGCTACGGGGAAGAGATTTCTTACATACAGAGGGAGGAATATCAGAATAACATCAGACCTGTCCACAGAGACCTGGCAAGCCAGAAAGAGCTGGCAAGACATATTCAGGGGAATAAATGAGAAGAACATGCAGCCAAGAATTCTTTATCCAGCAAAGCTTTCGTTCAGAATGGACAGAAAGATAAAGAGCTTCCAGGAGCAGCAGAAACTGAAAGAATATGTGACCACAAAGCAAGACCTGCAAGAAATATTAAGGGAGATTGTAAAAATGAAAAAAGACTCCAAGAGTAATACAGATGAGAAATTGAGAGACATTTATAGAAACAAGGACTTTACATGCAATATGATGGCACTAAATTCATATCTTTCAATAGTTACTCTCGATGTGGATGGACTAAATGCTCCCATCAAATGGCACAGGCTTTCAGATTAGATAAAAAAGCAGGACCCATTCATATGCTGTCTACAAGAGACTCATTTTGAACCCAAAGAGACCTCCAGATTGAAAGTGAGGGGATAGAGAACAATTTATCATGCCAAAGATTTCAAATGAAAGCTGAGGTAGCAATTTTTACATCAGACAAATTACATTTTAAACCAAAGACTGTAGTAAGAGATGTAGAGGAACACTATATCATACTTCAACACTCCACTCGCAACAATGGAAAGATAATCTAAGCAGAAAGTAAACAAAGAAATAAGAGCTTTGAATGACACATTGAACCAGATGGACTTTGTAGATATATAAAGAACATTCCATCCTAAAACAACAGAATACTCATTCTTTTCAACTGCACACAGAACTTTCTCCAAAATAGATCACGTACTGGGTCACAAATCAGATCTGAACCTATACCAAAAGACTGAGATGATTCCCTGCATATTTTCAGACCACAGTGCATTGAAACATGAACTCGACTACGAGGAAAAATTTGAAAGGAATACAAACACTTGGAGCTTAAAAAGCATCCTGCTTAAGAATAAATGGTTCAACCAGGGAATTAAACAGGAACTTAAACAAATCATGAAAACCAATGGAAATGAAAACACATCAGTTCAGAACCTATGGGATACTGCAAAGGTGGTCCTTAGAAGGAAGTAAAGAGCCATCGAAGCCTCTCCCAAAAAGTTAGAAAAATAAAATGCACAAGCTAACCTTACACCTAAAGAATCTGGAGAAAGAACAGCAAATAAAGCCTATGCCAAGCAGGAGAAGAGAAATAATAAAGATCGGAACAGAAATCAATGAAATAGAAACTAGAAGAATAATAAAACAGATCAACAAAACTAGAAGCTGGCTCTTTGAAATAATTAAGAAGATCAATAAACCTCTGACCAGACTTATACAAAAGAAAAGAGAAAGGACCCAAATTAATAAAATCATGAATGAAAGGGGAGAAATCATGACCAATACCAAGGAAATAGAGACAATTATTAGAAGTTATTAACAGCAGCTATATGCCAACAAACTAGGCCATCTGGAAGAAATGGATGCATTCCTGGAAATGTATAAACTACCAAGACTGAAATAGGAAAAAATAGACAATCTGAACAGACCAATAACCAGTAACAAAACTGAAACAGTGATCAAAAACTTCCCAAAAAACAAGAGTCCAGGGCCAAATAGCTTCCCAGGGGAATTCTACCAAACATTTAAAGAATAAATCATACATATTATACTGATGCTGTTCCAAAAACTAGAAATGGAAGGAAAACTTCTAAACTCATTCTATGAGGCCAGCATTACCTTGATCCCAAAACCAAAGACTCCATAAAAAGGGGAATTACAGACCAATATCCCTGATGAATATGGATGCCAAAATTCTCACCAAGATCCTAGCCAATAGGATCCAACAGTATATTAAAAGGATTATTCAACACAACCAGGCAGGGTTTATTCCTGGGATGCAAGGGTGGTATAACATTCACAAATCAATGTGATAGATCACATTAACAAAAGAAGAGATAAGAACCATATGATCCTCTAAATTGATGCAGAAAAAGCATTTGACAAAATACAGCACCCTTTCCTGATTAAAACTCTTCAAAATATAGGGATAGAGGGAACATACCTCAATATCATAAAAGCCATCTATGAAAAGCCCACAGTGAATATTATTCTCAATTGGGAAAAACTGAAAGCTTTTTCCTTAAGGTCAGGAACATGACAGGGATGACCATTCTCACCACTATTGTTCAACATAGTACTACAAGTCCTAGCCTCAGCAGTCAGACAACAAAAAGAAATAAAAGGCATTCAAATTGGCAAAGAAGTCATACTCCCACTCTTCACAGATGACATGGTACTTTATGTTGAAAACCCATAAGACTCTACCCCAAAATTGGTAGAACTCATACAGGAATTCAGCAACAAGACAGGATACAAAATCAACGCACAGAAATCAGTTGCATTTCTATATAGTAACAATGCAATGGAGGAAAGAGAAATTAAGGAATCACTCCCATTTATAATTGCACCAGAAACTGGAAGATACCTAAGAATAAATGTGACCAAAGAGGTAATAGATCCGTGGTGTAAAAACTACAGAGCACTTATGAAAGAAACTGAGGAAAACAGAAATGGAAAAATAATCATGCTCATGGATTGGAAGAATAAATATTGTTAAAATGTCTATCCTTCCCAGAGAAATTTAAATCCAGAGAGAGAAAACAAAGTTTTCTTGGTTGAAAAAGACAACCAAAGCTGGTGGCATCACAATGCCAAACTTCAAGCTCTATTACAAAGCTGGAATCATTGAGACAGTATGGTACTGGCACAAAAACAGACACATAGATCAATGGAACAGAATAGAGAGCCCAGAACTGGACCCTCAACTCTGTGGTCAACTAATCTTCGACAAAACAGGAAAGGATATCCAAAGAAAAATTCTCTTCAATAAATGGTGCTGGAAAAATTGGACAGCCACATGTAAAAAAATGAAACTGGACCATTTTTTTACAACATGCAGAAAAATAAGCTCAAAATGGGTGAAAGACCTAAATGTGAGATAGGTATCCATCAAAATCCTGGAGAAGTACACAGGCAGTAACTTCTTCAACCTTGTCTACAGCAACTTCTTGCTAGAAACATCACCAATGGTAAGGGAAACAAAAATGAACTACTGGGACTTCATGAAGATAAAAAGCTTCTGCATAGCAAAGGAAACAGTCAACAAAACTAAAAGACAACCCTGGAATGGGAGAAGATATTTGCAAATGACATATCAGATAAAGGCCTAGTATCCAAGATCTATAAAGAATTCATCAAATTCAACACCCAAAAAACAAAGAATCCAGTCAAGAAATGGGCAGAAGACATGAATACACACTTTTCAAAGACATCCAGATGGCTAACAAACATATGAAGAAGTGTTCATCATCATCAGTCATCAGGGAAATACAAATCAAAACCACAACGAGATACCTCTTATCTGTCAGAATGGCTAAAATTAACAACACAAGAAACAACAAGTGCTGGGGAGGATGCAGAGAAATTGGAACTATCTTGCACTGTTGGTGCAAATGGAAACTAGTGCAATCACTCTGGAGAACACTATGGAGTTTCCTCAAAACCTAACTTAAATTTAAAAAAAAATTTTAAACTAAAAATAGAACTACCTTATGACCCAGCAATTGCACTATTAGGTATTTACCCAAAGGATAAATAAATACAGATTTGATGGGGTACATGGACCTGAATGTTTAAACAGCATTATCAGCAATAGCCAAACTATTAAGAGAACCCAAATATCCTTCAAATAATGAATGGATAGCAAAGGGATGTGTGTGTGTGTGTGTACATATGTGTGTATATGTATCTGTGTGTATATATATATATATATATATACATATATATACACACACACACATATATATAATGGAATATCACTCAGCCATCAAAAAGAATGAAATCTTGCTATTTGCAATATAGTGGGTGGAGTTAGAGTGTATTATGCTAAGTGAAATAAGTCAGTCAGTGAAAGACAAATGCTGTATAATTTTACTCATATGTGGAATTTAAAAAATGAAACAGATGACCATATGGGAAGGGGGAAAAACAAACAAACTGACAGAGGAAAATAAACTATAAAAGTCTCTTAATGATAAAGAACAAACTGAGGGTTGATTGAGGGAGGTGGGTGGGGGATGGGCTAGATTGGTAATGGGTATTGAATAGGACACTTGTTGTGATGAGCTCTAGGTATCGCATGTAAGTGATGAATCACTGAATTCTACTCCTGAAACCAATATTGTGCTGTATGTTAACTAAAATTTAAATAAAAATTGAAAAGAAAGGAAAATAAATGTAATAAAATGTGAAGAATTGTTTATAGTAAATTTAGGGGACATACTAAATGGAGATTCTACATATTCAAGGCTCCCTACTGCCACCTACAGCATTCTGAAAGAGACCACATCTAAAAGGTAAATGAAGGTCTTTAAAGGCCATGAGGTATTTGTGGTTTGTTTGTGTTTTTTTTTTTTTCATGAGTTTTTTGTATATTAAATGTCAGGAGATGAGTCCTGGTTCCCACCTCTCTAACAAAGAGTGGCCAAAAGTGTCCTCCTGCCAGTAGTTGCCACTCCATTGTTAGATGCCAAGTGTTCCATGTAACTGTTCCTATTTCTAGGAGGTTCTGAGGCTCAGTGACACCCCCACCATCCCCAGCATCTTCTCAGAAAGGAAAGTAAGTGGCACCCAGCCTTGAAGTCTCAATTTCCATCGTCCACACATATGCTCAGTTTACAAATTACAATACTATTCACTTAAACAGGAATTGCAATTCTCCAGATCCTGAAAACCTGCCCCTACAGGCTCATTTAATGACATACAATGCTCTTTTACCCCCATTATATGGTTTACACCTCAGAAAAGCCCAAGAAGGCTAACAAGGGCTGAGGGGTAATCATTCCCATCTTATGTAATATGAACACTTAGCTTCTCAGAGGGAAAGCAACTTACCCTAGCTCTCACAGCTTCCTGGGAGAATGGAAAGAACAAAAGATTAAGGGTCATAAGACCAAGTTCTGGGAAAAGTGTTTTAAAATATGTAAAGTTCTAGGGCACCTGGGTGGCTCAGTGGGTTAAAGCCTCTACCTTCGGCTCAGGTCATGATCTTAGGGTCCTGGGATCAAGTCCAGAGTCGGGCTCTCTGCTCAGCAGGGAGCCTGCTTCCTCCTCTCTCTCTCTGCCTGCCTCTCTGTCTACTGTAATCTTTCTCTCTCTGTCATATAAATAAATAAAATCTTTAAAAAATAAAATAAAATATGTAAAGTTCCATACATTTGCAATTTTAAGAAACTGTCATTCCAGGGATATGCCTAGAACCCAAATTTCCTGTCCTCCAGACCAGAACTCTTGCTGCACTGATTTCAGAGAGGGAAACAGCAAATAAGGACCAAGAGAAAATTATCCCTCCAAGAATAACTGCAAATTACATTTAAATAGAACTTCACAACTTCCTAAGTATTGCAACCTTTTATGGCATTTCAACCTCATGGCAACCTTCTGAGAAAAGTACAGCAGGAAATAGGAATTTAAAATTTTAACCATATACACACATACTTATTCTTCTTTCCTGTTGTATTTTTTCTCATTAGCACTTAGAACTAGCATAGTATGCACTATTTATTCATTTGGATAGCATGAATTTTCCCTACAGAAATCTATTCCATGAGGACAGGGTTTTTGTTTGCTTTGCTCACCATTCAGTGCCTAGAAGAGTGCCTGATACATAGCAGATGCTCAATAAATGTTATTGAATAAGTGAATGAATAAATGTGTATGTGGTGTGTTTGGGGGGGGTTGTATGTAGAAAGAGAGAGAGACAGAGAGAATGAGAGAGAATGGCCTATTTTGCATATGAGCAAACTAATATCCAGAGGAGTTAATTTTTTCCAGGAAGGACTTCTGAAGTTCCCCGTTTCACCATTTCAGCCTATTCCCCTCACCTTCCTGCCTGGCTGATTCAGGAACATCTTACCTTCCCAAGGGGACATTTATTACAAATGCCTTTCCTGGGCCAGCTTTAGGCAGGGTGGCCACAGATAGCCTGGGGTTCACTCCTTCATCAGCTCACTCTTCCATTCCACAAATATTCAGAGTGTCTACCATGTACACAAAAGGTACTCTGTCAGACCTCATTGAACTTTACACACCCCAAAACTCATAAACACTCAAAAGTTTTCCCTGAGTTTTCACCATCCCTGAACTACATAGTGGTGGAGAAGAAAGGAGAAAAAGTTATTCGAATTCTCAGCATGTGGCCTGAAAGTCCCACAGAATTGTGTCTGCCTCATAGGATATTTGGAAAGATTAAATTAGGTACACGTGCAAAACACTTAGAAATGTGCCTGGCACAAAATAAATGCTGGCCTGGTAAATATTAGCTAATTTTCTCAAGCCTTATTGCATTCATGATCCTATCACTGGTACCCCTCACCTCTGGAATGAAGGAGGCCAGACAAACATCCATTTCTGGAAATTGGGGAGAGTAATGCTTGAGGAGTTACTATAAAGATACAGACCTATTTCTTATCCTGGCTCTGTTTGGAGATAGGTGTGTGGAGAAGATATTTCATCTCTCCCAGGTTTAGTTTCCCCAACTTTAAAGTACAAACACTCTTGTGAGACTTATATGAATTCATATGTGTGAAGGTGCTTTGAAAATGCAAAACACCAAACAAATATGAGAGATTATTATTGTATTAAAATAATAACGGTTATCATTAATCGAGCCCTTGCTATGTGAAAGGCACTGTACCAAATGTTTTACATAGATTAAATCATTTTATCCTTACATAGTACCAATAACCAGGTGCTACTATTACTCAGGTTTCATAGATAAGGTACAGTGGTTAATTTTATGTGTCAACTTGAGTGGACCATGATGCCCAGATATTTGGTCAAACATTATTCTGAATATTTCTGTGAAGGTATTTTTGATGAAATTAACACTTAAATCAGTAGACTTTGAATAAAACAAATAATATTCCATAATGTGAGTGGGGCTAATCTAATCATTTGAAGGTTTTAGTAGAACAAAGATTGACCTCCCCTGAGCAAGAAAGAATTCTGCCAGTAGACTGCCTTTGGACTCAGACTGCAACTCTTAGCTTTGCTGGCCTACCCTGCAGGTTTGGGACTTGTACCTCTGTATTCACATGAACAAATTCCTTAAAATCTCGCTCCCTCTTCCTCTAGAAACACACACATGCACACACACACACACACACACACACACACACACACACTCTGTTGCTACTGTTTCTCTGGAGAACCCTGACTAAATACAAAAGGAAACTGAAGATTAGAATGGTTAAATCCCTTGCCCACAATTACACAGCTAGTCAGTGGCAGAGCCAGAAGCTTAAGGGTCAGCTTTCTTGTTTCCTCCCTGTCCTACACCTCTTTCAATCAATCCAGCAGCAATTACCATTGATTCTATCTCCAAAATTGATTTAAAATTTTCCCCTCCTCTCCCCAACCTCACTAACTTCATTTCTGCAGCAATCTCTTCATTGGGCTTGCCATCTCCACTTTGGTCCTCCTCAATCCACTCTCTATAGAATTTGTAAAAGTCAACTTCTCAGATTAATAAGCCAACCCCACCATTCCACTGCTTCAAATGCTTCCCATCGTACTTGAAATAAATAGCCCTTGCCAGTGTCCAGCACTATCACATACACCAAGCTTATTAACTCACTTAATCTTCATAATAACACTATCAGTGGCACCATTATTATGTCCATTTTTGAAAGGCACAGAAAGTTTAGGTAACATGCTCATGGTCACAAAACTAAGAAGTAGCAGAGTCAGAATTCGAACCTTGGCAGTCTAGTTCCAGAGTTTGTACTATTAACCCTGGAACCAGAATGCCTTTGAAGATATCTGATGCATACCATCCCTAGGGCTACAAGCTCCTTGGGTCTACAAGGCCCTATGTGAGCTGGCCCCTGTCTGACTCTCTACTGTTCTATCATGCCACTCGTCCCTCTCTCCTTGTGTTCCAGTCATACTGGCCTTCTTTCTATCCCTCAAGAATAGTAGATTATTTCAACCTCAGTTCATATACATGCTATTCCCGCTGCCTCCCCCAAACTCCCCACAAACCTCATTGTCTATTTTTTTAGTATAATCCAAAGTTATTAGGATCTTTCCCAGCATCTCTACACTGTTGACTCAATTTAATGTCACTTCCCTGAGTATGCTAGGCAGACTCTTTGACAAAATGTTTCCTCATGACATTAGGGCTTCTTAGACCTAGCTGAATGCATTTATTTCCACCAACTGCCTGGTTTCCATTACTGAACAGCTTAATCACTTAACAGAACTAGTCATGTTCTAACACACACAGAGACACATCAAAAATAGCACGATGAGAAAACTCCTCAAAGCAATGGGCTCTTGTCATCATGTCATGTATTTGGGGCCTTTCTCAGTCTCTCGAGCAGAGAATTCAGGAAGCCTCAGGTTTGGGTGGTAGGATTTGTTCCTCGTGAATGAAATTATTGCATCTCCTGACACCCAGCAAAAAGTCAGGTCTGGTTTTCTGAGGTCTGAATTCAGAGCAGAAGAAAAGATTGTATTCTGCCCACCCAACTGTGTACCCCTCTGTCCTGTCAGAAATACTAATTACTCCTTATATGGGTAGAGAATAGCAGAGTTCACACAGCCCTTTCCTGTCACTCACTCATCTGATTCTCACAGCAGACTCAGAAGATAACCGAGGCTATCTGATGTTTAATTTTATGCATCAATTTGAACTAGACTGGGCCACAGGGCACCCAGACATTTGATCAAAAATTATTCTCAGTGTTTCTGGATGAGATTAACATTTGATAACATTAGTTATCCCTGAGCAAGGTAGTTAAACTCTCCATAGACTGAGTAAAGCAGAGTGTGGATGTGTCCCTCTAATGTGGATGTGTCCCATCCAATCAATTGAATACCTGAATAAAACAAAAACGCTAAGAGGAAACTCCTGCCTGACAGCGTGGGCTAAAAAAATCGTGTGTGTGTGTGTGTGTGTGTGTGTGTGTGTGTGTGTACTACCTCCAGCTATCAATGCAACCTCTCTCCTTGTCTTACCTCTCCATCTGTGCCATGAAAGGAACCCTCCACCACTCAGTCTTATCACGTCATTGCCCTTTCTAACAAGGCAAAACTTTTGAGACTGGCATTCAAGGATTCAAGGTCTTTCTTGATGTGGCCCCAGTTCACCTTGCCCTAATTACTAGATCCAGCCACACCAAAGCACCCATATTGTATTTCCAGAAGATACTATCCTTTTCATGCCTCAATTCTTTGTCTAGTATTGTTTCCTCTGCTGGGAACATTTTTTGGTTCACATACCATGTCTACTCTCCACACCAGGCCAACTCTATTATGTGAAAGGCTTGACAGTACAACTTAAATACTTCTATTCTAGGAAGTCATGCCTAATCCTCTGAATGCCCTCAACCATGTACTTGCTCTCCTGTAATCACATCACCATCTTTGTACCTTCTATAGCATTTTACCCAGGCTGACTTTTGTCTCTACTACTGAATTATAAGCTCTTGAAGGCATAAACCACATCTTGTCTTGACCATCCCATACCTCAGCCTGAGATACTGCCCTGGAAAGAGTTGCTGCTTGATAAATATTCATTTTCTTAAATGGCCTGTTAAAATCTATTGCATCATTGTTTATCATGGCAAATGACTGGAGATCAATAAAGGACACAATAGAATCCTATGTAGCCATACAAAAAGAGGCATATCTGCATGTAATGTTATGGAATAATCTTCAAGAATGTTGTTAATTGAAAAAAGGCAAGCACGGAACTGTTGAATATGCTAACTGTATGAAGAAAAGAAAGTGTGTGTGTGTGTGTGTGTGTGTGTGTGTGTGTGTGTGTGTGTGTGTATACATAAGTAAATGCTTGAAAAGGTGTAGGATAGGGCGCCTGGGTGGCTCAGTGGGTTAAAGCCTCTGCCTTTGGCTCAGGTCATGATCCCAGGGTCCTGGGATCGAGGCCCGCATTGGGCTTTCTGCTCAGCGGAGTGCCTGCTTCCCCCTCTCTCTCTCTGCCTGCCTCTCTGCCTACTTGTGATCTGATATCTCTCTCTCTGTGTGTGTGTCAAATAAAATAAAATAAAATCTTTAAAAAAAAGAAAGAAAAGAAAAGGAGTAGGATATATCTATACAAACACCTAAGAAACTTATGACAGTGGCTGTCTGTAGACTGTGTGACTAAGGACCAGGGGCAGAAAAAAAGAAAAAACTTATGAAGACTTAATTTTTACCTCAATCCCTTCCTTGCTCTGTGAATTTTGTACCATGTCCATATAATACCTATTCAGGATAAATAAATTTTGTCATGCATCTATTACATGGGGAAGGGAACATATTGAGTTGTTATTAAGTATTGACATAAATTTCTTTTTCAGATTAGCTAGAAAGGACCCTGAGGAATGTAATATGATTAGTTGGCAATTGCAAACAAGTGAAGCTGTGCTTTTGAGCCAACTAGGATGGGCTCTGGCTCTGAAGGGAATATAAAAATAAAACCAATAAATACTTATATATTTTTTACTCTCCTCCAGGCATTCTTCAAAGTACCTTATATGCATTCACTCATTTAATCCTCACAACGACACTATCAAATGGATATGTACTACTATCTTCCCAGCTTTAAAAATGCCAAAGACCACACAGACAATAAGTGGCCAGAGCAAGTATTTAAATTCAGGGAATCTAGTTCCAGGGTCTCTGCTCCTAAACATTATACAATGTTGCTAATACCAAGATGGAGTGATGAAAGCTAAAGAACTCTGCCTGTTGTATCACCAGCACCTAGCAGTTTATAAATAATCAATAAATACATTGGATAAATGTATGAGTTGATGGATGGACCAAATAAATTGATGTGTGCATGGGTGAGTAAATCAGTGAGTGGATGAGGAATGAACAGAGGAATGGGGTGAATGGGTTGTAGCTGGGTGGGTGGGTTGTGGAAAGAGTAAGGTTTTTAAAATCAAATATTGATTTGAAATACGTTGCTGCCCTTTAGTTATCCCTGAGCAAGGTAGTTAAACTCTCCTCTGTTTCTAAGCCAGACTAGGCTATGAACTCCCAAAGGGCAGGGACATTTTTCTGTTTCATTCCCTGCTGTATCCCCAATCACTAGAAGTGTACCTATCACATGGTAGGTGCTCAGGAAATATTTGTTACATGAACTTATAAACTACCAAATGTGGACATTAAAACCCATGTAGTAGGAGCTAATGTGAGGATTGACTGAGGTTATATTTAAGTATAACTGGCATACAGCAGGTGAGCTTCCCTTCTCTTGCCCCCTACTAATGAAGATTGCAGAAGGCACACTTAACTGGGAAATGAGATATGTGGATTCTTTTCCCAGTGACTGAGTAGCTGTGTGGTGTTTGGTCAAGCACCCTCCCTCTCTGAGACCCAGTTTTTGCAATCTATAAAATGGGTGGTATTCAACATTTTGTGTAGCATGTGGGGAGGGGTGGATGCAGGGCAAGCAAAACCCCTTTCCAAAACCTTAAGCAACAATCCAACATGTAAAGTAAAAACCCAGGCGCTCTTTGCAGATCAAAGGTGAGAGACCCTAATTTCTGGCTGCCCCTGCCAAACTCCTCTCCTTGAAGCACTGCCATGGTAATTCTAGGGCATTCAGAAAGGGGTCTGCAAACCTTTTCTGTAATGGGTCAAATAGTGAATGTTGTAGGCTTTGCAGGTGTATGGTCTCTGTCACAACTGCTCAACCCAGCCTTTGTATCATAAAGGCAGAATGGGCATGGCTGTGTTTCATAAAACTTAATTTATGGACACTGAGATTTGAATTTCATATAAATTTTTATGTAATTTCATACATGTGTCATAAAATATTATTCTTTTTTAAAATATTTTTCCAGTTATTTAAAAATATAAAAACCATTCTTAGCATGTAGGCTGGATTTGACCGGCAGACTGTAATTTGCTGGTCCCTGATCTAAGGAGTTGGACTAAATTATTCCTAATGTCCATCAGCTTGGACATTATAGCTGAGGCATCCCAGAAGCAACATGAGTATTATAAAGAATAAAGCTTGAAACTATACTTGCCATGAAATTCTGGAAAGTAGATAACAGAGTGGCCTGGATCTATTCTAGGTTAGGAGAACACCTCAAAAAAGGAGAAGGCTCAAATTTTGTTCCCATCCCTCATTTCCCCAGGCTGAACTGCATTTTGAAATACTTACTAGTTCACTTTTGGTCAGAACTTCAACTGTCACTAATATCTCCCAATCCTCTGAGCTCAATATGTAGATCACCAACTGCCTATTGGATATGCCCCATATGCGGCTGTCCAAGCCTCTCAGACTTAACATGGCTCAGACTGTACTTGTCATCTCCTCTCTCCACCTCCTCCCTAAACACTGGTCCTCGTTTTGCATTCCCCATTTCTGAGAAGGATATCATCATTCATTTGGTCTCATAAGAGACCAATGTCACTGGGAGGAAGCAAAGGAAAACTAGGGTGTGTCATGTCTTAATTGATCTTTCACCAGATTGATGACAATATTTTTACTAGGGCCACATCATTCAAGATATGGCTCATAGTCCAAAGCCAAATTCAAGTCCTGAGATTCTGCATTTTTACATTGGCAGATATACATGTGAATTAACTGTGACAATGACTGTAGGTTGTCTCCCCACAGCCCATTCTCCCCTTCTTCCTTTGTATCAGAAACTTTGCCCCTGATTGGTGGCTGTGCACATTGCCACCCTGTTTACATACATGACTACTTTCCCAAGTTTCCATTGCAACTGGAAACATTCTTGTGACTCAATTCCAACCAATGAGATATAAGTAGAAATACTAAATAGGGCCTTTAGGAAGATTTCTTTAAAAAGGATAGTCGAGTTCTTTTCCTCTTCTTTTAACCTTCCTGTTTCTTAGAATGTGGATGTTAACAGATGTTCTGGAGCCTCCACACCCATCTTGGACCATAAAGCAACCTCAACAATGAAAGCCAAATGCTGGGATGGTGCAGCAGAGTAGTTCCTAAAACTCCCCATAGTGCCATACTGGCCCTGGTATGTCTGTCTCCTGACTTCCTTTTTTTTTAAGATTTTATTTATTTATTTGACAGAGAGAGACAGCAAGAGACGGAATACAAGCAGGAGGAGTGGGAGAGGGAGAAGCAGGCTTCCCACTGAGCAGGGAGTCTTATATGGGGCTCAATCCCAGGACCCTGGGATCATGACTGAGCTGAAGGCAGATGCTTAACAACTGAGCCACCCAGGCACCCCTCCTGACTTCCTTCATGTGAAATAAAACCTGTGTGTTTTAAGCCTGTGTAGATAGATTTCTGTTATTCATAGCAGAACCAAACCAACTATTAAACTTACTAATTGGCCATTTTATTTTACCTATGCAGAGATTTCTACCAACTCCAACCTTGTGGCTTTTATAAAAGTCACATGAAATTTCGCATGGAATTTAGGCTAAGATTTCATATTCTTCTTCAAAGCAGTGGCATACCAGTTGTGGGACAATAGAAGTGGGCAACTCTTAGTGCAGGCAATGAAGGAGTGCACTATCCATAGAGTTTTTTTTTTAAGATGAAAAGCCAAAGTATTTTTTTTTATGAATCAGTATAAAAATACTGAATCACTATGAATCAATAATTTTAAACATTGTCAGTGATAACACCTCCTCCCTGTATAAAACCTTTTGTTGGTCAAAGTTCTAAGCAATTGTCACTATTGAGTTTTAAAACTTCACCTTATATTACTTATCCTTTAATAACACTGTATTCTATAGGGAAGTGGATTCAGTTGTGCCCCCCCCATATACATAGACTTTATAGGTGATCCTTCAGTTCATTTCACTTGCAAAGTTTTAGAATCATTCAAGGTAGTTTTGGGTGAATTTCATGTCTGCAATCCCTCTCGTATTACATGCTTCATCATTTAAATGGTTCAAAGTAAACAATGATAGCACAGGGATTGTAAATTCAAAGAAACAGAATGTAAGTCACTTCAATTCTGTCATTCTATTTGACCAATTAGAGTTTTTATTTGTGCTTAAAATTTGAAATTTAAAACAATACAAATTACAATGTGAACTATTTTTGTTCAGTAAGTGAACATTTTAGGTTATATGTGAGATGTTACTGAATTTAAATATTTTTTAAACTGAAGTTTATTCCTCTTTTCATTGATAATTAAAATTAAAACCAAAGCAATTAAATAATTATTAGTATTGATTATTACATGATTATTATTGAAAATACTTTTGTCATATAAATGAGAGTATTAAAACGAGTTATTCCAGATATCATATATGCTAAGTCTACCACATCTCTATAGTAATAAGATAATTAATCTTATTGTACAGAATCCTAGAAAGCAAGGAACTAGCTTGCTGGTAATTCACATAGAACCAACCTTCAATTAGCCCCATCAGAGGCCAGGAACCCAAAGCAGATCATTTGATCATTGACTTAGATGTGAAATGTCCTTGCCTACATCCACCCATTCTTCATTCATTCTATCCCCACACTCAGCTGTATGAGAATCAGATGGGTGGTCAGAAAGGAAAAAGACACAAATTATCTACAAATAATTCTGGGTATAGCCATTTTACCCTTGTCCAAGCCACCATCACCTTTAATCTGGACTATTTTAAGAGCCTCCTTACACCTTTTACCTTTGCCTCCTGCAATTTATTCTGTTAAATTTTAAGGCAGATTATGTTCCTTATACATTCAAACCTTCCAAAAGCTACCAATCTCATTCAGATTAAATGTTCCCAGGGAAACTGGCTTCCATGCTGTTCCTTAAACAAACCAGTTGTCCTCCACCTCTCTCTTCACCGCCCTTCTCTGGCTGTTCCTTATGTTTAGAACCCTCTTCTAAATATCTGCACAGAGCTTGTTTATTTCCTACACATCTACGCTCAAATGTCTCTTAATCAGAGAGGCTCTAAATCATCTAATATATCATCCCATCCCCTATTTCTCTCTATGCTTTTACCAGGTTTTCTTTTTCTTCTTAGTGCTTAGCACCTCCTGCCATATTAATTTGTGTAATTGTTTAGTGAACACCCAACCCCCAGAATATAAGATCCACAAGAATGGAGAATTTGTTTTTGTTCACTGCTGTCTCCCCCGCACCTAAATCAGCACCAACTTATAATAGATACTCTGTATTTTTTAATGAATTAACAACCTCAATAACACCTATGAAATAAGGTATTTTACCTCCATTTTATAGATGAGAATACTGAAGATGAAAGAAGTTTGACAATTGGCAAGTGTTTCAGAGCTGAGAAGTATAAAATCCAGGACTTTAACCTCAGACTTGTGACTCTGAGACCAGCATTCTTTCCACTCTAGGCCTAAGTCAGCACAAACTGCATTGCAAACAGAAGTTATTAATAAATATACTAAACAATTTACCATCAAAAGTGAACTCACAGGTTTTTTTTTAACACTCTCTACTGAGACAGATTTTATTATGTAAAATCCCGACTGGCCTTTTTATGTTCAAGGATTTTCATTCACATGTGACACTTACAATCAGTTAAAATAGTCAAATGTTCTAAAAAGAAATCCCACCGTTATAAAAAGCCTAATATAAATTTCAAGCACTTTGTAAATGAAAGAACAAGTAGTAAAAACCTTTTGACTGGCCACATTATAAAATGGTGGCTAAATAAATACTCCCTATTTATTTTTTCAGAATGAGCCACTAGTTACATTTCGTCCAACATTTACTTTTAGGAATCTGAGACTCTTAGACCTCCAAGAAATTTTGGTCATAATTAATAGCCCCATTTAACAGATGAGAAAACTGAGGCCCAAACATTCCTATCAAAACAATAGCAGGGCCAAGACTAGAGGTTTTCTGCCTCCAGACTAGAATAAATTTTCTTGAATTCTGGCAAATGATTAAATAAATGTTTTCATCATATAATATTCACCACTCAAGTCCCCTAAAATATTATAGGAATTCCCTATCAATTAATCTTTAATTCCATAGTCTCTACAAGGTATCTGTTACTCCTTTTCTCTCACACACAATTGGCAAAACTTCAGATTCCTCCCATTAATTTAATCTGTTGTCAATGGGTTGCTCTGGACTCCTATACTAAAATATATTTAGAAGAGGTGGGAGATCTCACCCATACTCAGCTGTCAGAAATACCAGGACTGTCATGTTTTGTTTTGTTTTGTTTTTCGGGCAAATTTCATGGCATTAGTTGATCCTGAAAGAAGTCCTTTCCCAAGATCATGACTATTTTTTCCTCTCTGCCTATTAGCACCATTTGAACTGATGATTTTGGGAAGCAGTGGAGAGGGACAATGACGAAAATACAGAAGTCTCCTGTGCTAGACACAGTTTTGCCTTCACGGAGCTGTGTGGCCCTGGGCAAGTCTCTCCCATTCTCTGGGTTTCAGCTTTCCCGGATGGATGACAAGGACTTGAAGGTCTTTTCTGGCTCTACAGACACTTGAAACAGCTTTGATGGGACCCCAGGGAAGGAGGGAAGTCTGAGAAGAGTCTCTTAAAGCTCTGGCATATAGGAATATAAACTGGTTGCCCTTAAGAACCAGTGAAATAGAATCCTAAGAAAACCATGAGGAAAGGAGGAGGACAGCTTCTCTGAATACAGTCCTAATCCATACCAAATTCCTCTTCCCTTCCAGAACAGGAGTAAAAAAATAGTTAAATATCAGTTTTTACCCAACTGGTTCAGGCTACTTTCGTGAAGGAAAATAGTGGATTGTGGCTGGCAGTGCAGAAGTGCGGGCTAAGATTGCCATCAACGCCTGCTGACCCAACCCAACTGCCCTCTAAGACCCTCTTGCCCATGCCTCCAACCCCCCAGAGACCCTGACCCTGGCTGAGTGAGAGATGCATCAAGATGCAGCCACCACTTCCTCTCTTCAAGGGAAGTCATTCCAAGGTCTCCAGGTGGAGAAGGGAGCACCATAGCATACAATGAACTGTTGGAGGTTAATGTTAAACACACACACACACAAGCACACAGTCCTTGGATGGGGGTGGGGATGTGAAAGAGCTCTTCTAACTGGATAGGACTCAGACCCATTTCCAGGATGAGGGTTTCTGCAGGTCTCTCTCCTTCACAAAACCCCAAGTGTGGACAAGGTGACTCCAGCCCAGGCAAGGAAGAACTTCAGGGACCCCCTATGCAGCATCCCTGAGAGTCACTCCCTGACCCTCAAGCCCTGAGACTGGCCAGGGTGAAGGGGTATGTGCAGCTTGTTTGGGGGACCATGAAGCTCTCCCATACTGCTTTCTCCACAATCCCAGGCTTTTTGATTACCCTCTCTCTACCAAACCCATACCAGCTCAACGGCCACCTTCGAGACTCACTGTTCCCAGAGAGACCCTCTGCCAGCCCCCCTTGCCTCATTGGCCTTCCAGGTAACCCCCACTCTCATTCCATCCCAATGGGGGGGGGAGTAGGTAGATGTGGAAGGGGATGGGAGGGGTCTTTCTTCAGCAGGCGAGTGAGCAAGGACTCCTAAAATGGCCACAGCAAGCTCGCTACTGTCTCAAGGACAGCGGCAGAGAGGGCGGTGGGCAGAAACCAGGGGGCTCACTGCTGGGCTGCTGGTGAAGAAGCCAGCGGGTGGGGCTAGGGGACTGAAGCTCAGGGAGGGTAAACCGGGGTTATATGCACTCACCATTCCTGATCCGCCCCTTATCCACTGCATGGTGCCCGCGAAGTCCGGCTTCTCTGAGGCCTGTGTGGCTGGCGCGGGTTGTCTCAGGCAGGCTGGGCTGGCAGGGCTGGATCGAATGAAAGCCCAAGCGCCCCCTCCGCCTCCCCTCCCACAGCCCTGCAGCCCAATCCCCTCCGCCCCAGACCTCCCCTTCAGTCAGGTTGTTCCATCCCAGCTGGCAGGCTCTGCCTCTCCGCCCTCCAGCTCCAGAGGTGCTTGACTGGGAGAAGCGTAGGGGGAGGGTCCCAACCGACTGCCTTTGTCCCCTGCCAAAGCTTTAGAACTGGGAGGTGGGGTGTAGGGAGAGGATGGGGGAAAATGACCTTCACCCGGGAGAAGGCGGAGGCCACATCTTCCTGCCCCCTCCCACCCGTGCTATAGTTAGATGCTGTTTATTATGGGGCTCCCCAGTTGTGCCAATTATGTCGAGTCAGCTAAAGTCCTCTCCAAAGTTGCCAGAGGTGTTGGGCCAACCTCTGAAATAATAAGATCCTGCCCCAGTGGAGCCATGCCAACACTCTCTTGCCTCCCTTCCCCCAGCCTTTCCTCTGCATACTCCCCTCGGATCCTCTCTCCTATTGTGTACTCTTTTGGGGCTTTCATCCTCATTACTTTCGCTTCTCAGAACAACCCTGTGAACACAGGTATTAGTACCTTCATTTTACAGATAAATAAATGGAGGTTTAGAAGATGGAAGAGACATATCTAAGGTCACATAAAAAAGATAAAACCTCAACTTTACCCTCTGCAGCTTTCCAAGCTTCTTTTTGCTAACGCAAGCGCGCCGGTGCGCGTGCGCGCCCAGCGGCGCGCGCGCACGCACACACACACACACACACACACACACACACACACACACACCATTCCAGGATTTTCCATCACATCCTCAGGAATGTGAAAGGAAGCTTGTTGATGGATGAATTTTCCATTTGATTATTTTGCTGAGAATGAGTCAAAAGAACATCAGCAAAACAGGCAAACGGAGAAACCGCCCACCTCTTCATAATGTCCTTAAATCTGGGCAATGCAACCCAGGCTGATACCTTTACAGCTGCTGAGTGTTGACATTGTTGGTCACATTCACACTCATTCCATATAGTCCTTACAATTACCCTGTAAGAAGAACATGATAGGGAGTGTTAATTAGCCCCCTGTTAAACATACGAACACTGAAGCCCAAAGATTGAAAGATACTTCCCTAAGGTAGCACAGCTAAACAAGAGAAGTGCCTGAAGATGATTGGTATGAAGACATCACTGGCATGATACACACACAAACTTATTTTCCTCTATGTCTTAGCAGATTCTCCCCACTTCATCCAAGCCATTGTTTTTGGCCAGACAGAGCAGGGCAAAGATCTAAGCAGCTGCTTTGATGAGCACTCAGTCCTGGAAGGGATAGGAACAGAAGGTGAATGGTCCTTTGGCAGGCAAGGGATTCTTGAATCAAATGGGAGCTTATCCTGAGTAGCCTTTTAATTTCCTCCCAAGTCTGATAGCCTAGTAATTCTACAATGGTCTCCTCATTTTCTCATCTCTGAGCCTTCACTCACACTGAGGCTTTTGGATGCACCTCCCCTCCCAACCAGCCCAGTCAGGCTGTCGTGACTCTAAGATTTCTTTAAGATCCAGCGCTAGGCACACCACCTCTAAGAAGCTTTCCTGGAATACTCCAGGCCCTGGTTTTATCATCTTTTATCTAACTCCTATAGCACTACCATTTACCCTTCTCAGTTGAAAATGGTCTTTTACTTACTGGTTGTTATAGGCTGAATCGTGTCCCCCAAATATTTTTATGTCGAAGTCTGAGCTTGCAATGCCTCAAAATATGACTTTATTTGGAGACAGCATATTTATTTTATTTTATTTTTTAAAAGATTGTATTTATTTATTTGACAGAGAGCAAGAGAGCACAAGCAGGGGGAGTAGCAGAGGGTGAGGGAGTAGCAGAGGGTGAGGGAGAAGCAGAGGGAGAGGGAGAAACAGGCTTCTTGCTGAGCAGGGAGCTGGATAATGCAGGGCTCTATCCCAGGCCACTGGGATCATGACCTGAGCTGAAGGCAGACGCTTAACCAACTGAGTCACTCAGGTGCCCTGAGACAGTATCTTTGAGGAGATAATGAAGTTAAAATAAGATTACAAGGAGCGCTGGGTGTGGTACATAAACAATGAATCTTGGAACACTGAAAAAAATAAAATTAAATTAAGATGTTAAAAAAATAAGATTACTAAGATAGACCCCTATCCAATATATCTAGTGTCTTTATAAGAAGAAGAAATTTGGACACAGATGGGTACAGAGGAAAGACTGTATGAAAAGAAAGGGAGAATTAGCCATTTATAAGCCAAGGAGAGAGGTCTCAGAAGAGACTACCCTGAT
Source organism: Ailurus styani (assembly GCA_002007465.1). Taxonomy (NCBI): domain Eukaryota; kingdom Metazoa; phylum Chordata; class Mammalia; order Carnivora; family Ailuridae; genus Ailurus; species Ailurus styani. The sequence goes on along the minus strand of LNAC01001035.1, from coordinate 46,546 downwards.
CTTGGACTCCTAGCCTTCAGAATTTTGAGAAAATTAATTTCTGTTGTTTAAGGCATCCAGTCTTTGGTGCTTTGTTATGACAGCCCTGGCAAGCTACTACACTGGTAATATGTACATTTTTCTATGCCTTGTCATTTAAATGGAATTATAAGATATTTTTTTTAATCAAGGACAATGAATCACTCACCTTGGTATTTCCTACAGTGGTGACTGTCACATAGGAGATATCTAATAAAAACTTGGATTTTTTGATGGATACATTCATTCAACAATATTATTGAATCCCTATGTACCAAGAATGATGATAGATGCTCCAGATGCAAGACAAACTTCCTCATGGACCTTACAATCTACTTTGAGTGGAAGAAAAATAGACAACAAATAAGTAAACAAACAAGATAATTAAAGGTTATGATATACGCCTTTAAGGATTATAAATTAATTTATGTGATAGTGAGTAGTCCTGGGATTACAGAAGTTATAGACAACTATAGACAACAAGTTATAGACAACTATATCAAGCATAATCCAGTCAAGAAAATAGAAAACACTCTAGGTCTTTTAAAGAGAGCATTTAATATAGGAAATATATCTTACTTGCAGAGCTAAAAAATCAAACAGGAGATGGTGAGGAAAGCCAGCATTTAGCAACCACAGAAAACAGCTTCCACCCCTAGAGCTAGACATATAATGGGAAAGGTAATGTTGCCAGGACCCAGAAACTGGTGCTAAACTGAAGCTAAAAGCAAGGGGTGGGTAGCCTGATGGTTCAGAAGCCATGAATGGAGAAGTAGTTAAGCAGATGCTGGAATTATGTAGGAGATACAGCCATTTCCAAAATATACCTCTCTGAAGCACAGGGGTGGGGAGTAAAGGAAAGACCCTGGTTTCTTCCTTCTACCTGCTCACAAATCTCCCTCAGATTTCTCCTGTTGGACAAAAGAAGTGAGACAACAAAGGAGCTTAAGAAATTTAGTGTGCAGAGGAAGGGTGGAGAATGGATCCGGGAGCAGACAGCCCTGTGTTAATGTTAATATTTTTGCCTAGAAACTCTTTCAGAAGAATAAATATTGATTCCAGAAGCATAGAGACTATTGAATCCAGTATGTCTTATGTACCTATGACCAGTTAGAGGTGATATAATGTAGTAGATAAGAGTAAAACTTCTGGTGCCAGAACTGCTTGGATTCAATTATTGGCTTTGTTACTTACATGGGAAGGTTATTTAATGTCCTGTATCTTGATAGTTTCCTTATCTGTAAAATAGGGATAATAACAGTGCCTGATTCATAGTATTTGATTAATTCATCCATGGAAAAAAAGTAGCTACCATAGAGTCTGGCAACAAACATTCAGGACAGGATAAGAGACATTTGGAAAAGGGGTTTCCACAATCTCCTTGTCCCAGACGTCTCCCCTAAAGCCCTGTGATCTCCTAGAAGACTATTTGGTACTTAGCCTGGCACCAGCCCTCCAGTGGACAAGTGCCAAAAGCTGTCCTATCTTCAGCCATGAGCAGCTTAAGGAGCAAAACAGTCTTAGGTAAGTCCCCTGTCTACCACATTCTCTTTTTTTTGAGTCTACAGTGATTCAAGGAGCCCAGAGTCAGGTTTCTGGGGGCCAGAGGCACCAGCCCAAGCTGATCTTTACCTGTGTGCAGAGCTGAGTGAAAAGCTGCATTCACTACTGATGGGTAACCTGGGACAATACCCTGGGACAACACAGTTTGTGTCTCAGGTTCCCCAACCATAAACAATGAACACTCTAATTATTATATACCTGATAGTGTTAAGCAATCACTTATCCATAGATCAGCGTTGGTAAGACCTTAAAGATTATCTCCTCCAATATTGTTATTTTACAAATGAGAAAATATAACTCCTAGGAATGAAAGGGACTTCCAAAGCCAAAAAACTAGTGACTGAGCTGGACCAAAAACTCAGACTCTTGATTCTCAACAGTGAGTGGAATGCAGTAATAAAAATGGACAAAAATTAGAAGTATACAACTCCGATAATGCTAGTATTAAGAGCCTAAGCCTAACATCTGTAGTATAACCCATGTTGTTTTGAAAAAATGATATTATTTAGTACATAGAGCACTACCTATTCTTATTCATTCCTTTGTAAATTTAAAAATAAACAAGTAAATAAGGTAAATAAATAAATATGCTAATACAGATGGTGATAAGTAATAAGTGCTATGAAAGAAAGTGAATAGATAGTGGGGGAGGGGAGAGAGAATTTAGATAAAGAATGATTCTCCAAGGAGATGACATTTAGTTGAGGCCTACAGGCTTAAAGTGAGCTAGCCAAATAAAGAGGTAAGGAGAAGGTATTCTTAGCACAGAAAACAAAGTCCAAAATTCCAAAGGTTTGAATGGACTTAGTGTCCCAGGAGCTAGAAGTACAATAAGGCTGAAACTTAGAGAGAAAGGAGGAGAGGTATAGGGAACAAACTTGGCAGAAACCAGGTCACATAAAGCCTTGAAAGTCACAGTAGAAAATTTGTATTTTAATCTAAGGACAACAGAAAGAGAGGGGAGGGAATTGAGTGGTTTTAAGAGAGAGAATAAATTGATTTGATTAACATTTGTAAAAAAAAAAGTTTGCTGTGTGGTAAACAGTTTAAAGGAGAGCCAAGAAGTTGAAACTGTTGCAGTTGCTGTCATCCAGGAGAGAGAGGATGTAAATAGACTGGAAGGTCAATGAAGACAACAGACAGAGGTAAACATTCTTAGGATATATTTTTGATGTAGAAACATCAGAACTTGGCAATGGGTTATATGTGGAGTGTGAAGGAATGGAAAGAGGAATTATAGATGACTCCAGGTTTTTGGCTTAAACAACTAGGTAGATGGTGGCACCATTTGCTGATGTGGGAAGAGTGGAATAAGTGCAGGTTTGAAGAGGGGAAGAAATCAAAACTTCCATTTTGGATGTATTAAAAACTGAACTGTCAATTAGTCATATTCTAGGAGATGGAAGAAAGACAATTGAATAAACAACCCTGGAGCTCAGGAGAAAAGACCTGCTTGGAAATATATATTTTGGAGTCATCATCATATAGATGGTATTTATTTATGTATTTATTCATCTTTATTTAAATTCAATTAGAGTACATCATATAGATTGTATTTAAATTCACACAACAGGGAGTGTCTGAGTGGCTCAGTCAGTGGACCGTCTGCCTCTGGCTCAAAGCTCGATCCCAGGATGAGCATCTGCCTGGGTCCTGAGATCAAGACTTGCATCAAGACTTCTCCCTCTCCTGCTCCCCCTGCCTGTGCTCTCTTTGTCTGTCAAATAAATAAATAAAGTATTTAAAATTTATATATATATATATAATATATATAACTTAAAAAAAATAAAAAAATAAATAAAGTCACACAACAGCATGTGATCATCTAGGAAGAGAGTATAAGTAGAAAAGGGCCCTGAACCAAGTCTTGAGGCTCTCCAACAATTAGACTAGAGTTGAATAGAAAAAGAAGAATAAAAATGAAGACTGAGAAGTAGTGGTCAGTAAGGTAGGAAACCAGAAGAAATTACATTCAGATGAAAAAAGTTTTAAGGAATGACATTGAGAAGTTGAATGGATGATGACAAATATGCCCACTGTATTGGCAACATGGTTGCCATTGATGGCTTTAACAAGAGTAGCTTCATTGGCACTAGGGTAACAGAAGTCATTCTGGAGTACTTGAAGAGTGAATGAGAGGTAAAGTGGAGACAAGTACAGAAAACCCTTTGAGAAGTTTTGCTCTGAAGGGAATAAGAGAAATAGGGTAATATTTGAATGGGTATAAGAGAAATAGGGTAATATTTGAATGGGTATATGAGGTCAAGGAAGCAATATTTTTTCTTTTAATGTGAAGTTAAGAGCGTGCCTATATGGTTATGGGAATGAGGAGAGGATGATAATATAAAACTTGGTGCTTGAAGCATGATCTACAGATAAACAACATCATCATCACCTGGGTACTTGTTATAAATGCAGAACCTCAGGCCCCATCTCAGACCTACTGAATTTGCATTTTAACTGATCCCCAGGTGATCTGCATGTTAATCAAAGTCTGAAAAGCACTGGTGTAGCAAAGGGGATACTTGGAGGAGCAAAGTCCTTGAGAAGTTTGGGAGGATGGGGTTCAGAGCATAAGAGAAAATATTTGCCCTTGACAGAAACAAGGCCACCTCGTACACTCTAGCAGAAAGGAAGACAGAGAAAGTGAGTGAGGGTACAAGTGCCACTGGGCCTATATATTTGGTGAATGAAAGAGGAGGGAAGGTCCCTAAAATGGTATCTATTTCCTCAATAAAGAGACAAAGCTGAATGAGGAATATGGAAGGAGTCACTGGAAGTTATAGGAGAGAGGAGCAGGTATGATAAGGTCCTCTCAGAGCAGTGGTTCTCAACATTGGCTGCACACTGGAATCACCAGGGGAGTTTAAACAAAACAAAACAAAACAAAACATTGCTGTCTAAATCCCACCTTCAGGGATTATGATTTAATCAGAATGAGGTATGGCCTGGGCATCAGGATTTTTATAAGATCCTTAGATGATCCTAAATGTTCAACTAGGGTTGAGAACCACTGTCTTAGAGAGAATGGAAAAGCAAATGTATTAGTGAAAGATAGTAGGGTTTGCAGGAAGTGTTGAGTGCTCAGCTGAAGTTTGTGGTAAAGCAAAATCAATCACCCCAGCTGTGGGACTTTTATCTGGTCCATTCTCCTGTTTAAGCACAGGTATAAAGAAGATAGGTGGTTGAGTGGAATCTAGTGGAGACTTTCCAGAAAAAAAAAACAATGAGAAAATAAATGGACAATAGAGTTGCAAACATTTTCAAAGGAGGGATCATAATAATGGACCAGGGGATCTAAGCTGTGCAAAGAAGAAAGGAGAACAGGAGGAGGTATGATGAGTCATGGGGTAGGGTTAGTGGAATAGTAGAATCAATGATTGGAGATCTTTATGATGTGGAAGAATTGTTGGAATAGAGGTCCCAGAGTAAGTGAGCTGTAAAAGCAAGGCAGTGATCAGAGAAGAGATTCCTGAAATCAAGATTCTGGAGGAAGTCCAGATCTAGGGTATCACTGTAGGAGTTTTCCAGCTGTAGTGAGATGAAGAAAGAGGTTGTTCAAAGTGAGTCCGTGGTTGAATAGGCCATCTAATAGGGAGTGCTGAGGTTAGAGAGACAAAAGAAAGATGAAGACAGTGATAATCCAAGAGTTAAAATCTTCAATGAGAGAGGAAGAATGTCTAGAAAGACAATATATCAGCCAAGAATTATGTGTAAAGTACCTACTATGTGCCAAGTTCTGCTCTAGGTACTAGGGACACAGTAGTAAACAAGACAAACTAAGTCTCTATCCTCAAGGAACTTATATTCTAATGAAGGGATTTAGACAATTAACCCAAAAACAAGTAAATAATATTAGGTATAGAATAGCTACAAAAATAATATATAAGGTGATATAATAAAAGGTAACTAAGGAAGAAAGACACTGTCTTACCTAAATGGCCAAGGAAGGCCTCTTTTAGGAGGTGACATCTGAGCTGACACCAGAATGATGAGAAGAAATGAGTGATGCAAAGGTCTGGGGGAAGAGCATCCCACACATGAGCAAATGACAAAAGCAAAGGTTCAGAGATGAAACTAAGACTGATATGTGCAAGGAGCAGAAGAAGGTCAGCATGGCAGAATATAGTGGAGTATAAGACAGTGGTGGGAGTTGATATCAGAGAAGCAGGCAGGGCCAGAATGTCAGGAGATGGAAGCAAAAAGAAGGGATAGTGGGTGGCAGAGGCAGATGGCATGTGCTTCCAAGAAACTGGAAGCTGTGAAGGCAGGAGATGAAGAAATGGGAAACATGATAGATGTCATCCCAAATAAGCTAACACAGGAAAGAATTTGAAGTAAGATGTTAGTATAATAGTAAAAGTATGTATAGATTAAATATAATCTAGTTTAGACTTCGAAAAATAAAATTTAGCTGGATATATTCCTAAGGTCATCTATCCCCAGCTACTATTTGGAGTTTGGGCCTCAGACCAACAGCATCAGCATCACCTGGGAACTTATTAGTAGTGCGGAATCAAAGGCCCACCTCAGACCTACAGACTAGCATCAGCATTTTCATAAAATTCCAAGTGATACACATGCACATTAAAGTGTGAGAAGCCTGGCTCTAGACCAAACTCCTATCACTCTGTTGGAGTCATTGAGATAAGTTTTTTGGCCAAAAAAGTATAGGAAACGTCTTCATTAGTATTTAGGAGATTAATAGAGATGTTGAACACAGGGTTCTTAACTTGGGAAAGAAGATTTGCTGGGCATGTGGGCTCCCATTTTCTCTGTGGGAATATCAGCTAAAACAGACATTCACCTGGGAATGCAATTCCTCATCCCTAGGTTTTCCAAGCAGCTACCTAACCTCGTAGACCCAGGCCAGACAAGACTCAGTAGACCCTATAGCCATTTGAAGCAAGCTCCAAGCAGCTCAGGGAAGTGCAGGGAGGAAGTAGCTATACTTGTCTTTCTTCAGGCCTCAACAGACAGAGTGTGAAAACAGGGTGAGATGCTGCTTAATGGGCTGCTACAGAAAGTACCATCTTAAAATGCAGGGGGCCTTGGCCCAACAGCCTCCCCACAGGGCCACTTCAGCTTGATCATAGGGACCAGAAAGATGAAAATTATATTCTTTTCATTGTGGTTAGGGACCCAGTCATTATTCTCCTCCTCTAAGCTATTCATGGGTTTTTTACTCTCCAGTTAGTATAAATGACTTCAAGTTTACCTCACCCACCCCTTTTCATAAAACTCACCCCTTTCATCTTTAGCTCCCTCTTCTTTGTCACCCATGTCATGCCTTCAGCCTCCAACAACTTCCTGTCTATCTAAGGAATTTGCTTTCCAGTCCACTATTCATTTTCAGTACAAAGGCAGGAACTGAAATAACTTCATAAAGAGTTTCAATTAGATGAGCAGATTTAACCCCCACCTAGGCTGAAGTGTTGCTTAAACAACTTGGGCAGATTCAGGACCTGCAGAGCTCACAAACAATATGTATCTGTTTGAAGATTCTTGGGCAAGCCAAATTCACATATTAATGTCCAATCTTATGAAGTGATATGCTTCCCATCATTGAAGTCATCCAAGAAAATTCTGGGAGAGTACTTGCCAGCCATGCTACAGAATGAATCTTCCATCAGTGGAGGGTTGTGCTAGAGAACTATGCAAAGAAGTCAGTGAGCCAAGATGAGAAGTACTGGACTGGAAGTCCGGTGACTGCTAAATTGCTGGGCAAGACACTCAGTCTCTTCATCTGTCAAACAGTATTGCTAGAGTTTCTCAAAGCTTTTTGACCTGTGCTTTTATAGAATGTAGGGAGTGTCCTTCAGAGGCTGTTTCTTGCCCTGTGGGATATGGGAGAGGATGAGTGGGAGGATCTCTGGGCCCCACTTCAACAGACTTGTTCTTTTTTCATCTGCTTAATACATTAAGCTTCTAGGTAAGATTGTGATTGAACAAAGAGTCCCTGCTGCTAAAAGCAAACAAACAAGCCTAGACTACTTCAGAGGCTATAAACAAAGTCTGGCCACAGGTCACCACAGTGTTTTAAGTTTGTTGGATGTTAAGCTGTAATATACTATACTATACTATACTATACCATACTATATTAATTATATAAATTATATATATATAATTTTTATTCAGGATATTCCATAAAATAATCAGAATTCTAGCTTCTTTTAAACATCAGAATATCTGGTAGCCCTGGGCTAGTATTCCTACCTTGCAATAATTAGATGGATCTGGATGAGAGTTGCCTCCTTTAGAGCCAGAGTCCCTGCCTACAGGCCCCGCCTAGCCTCCACAGATGTCTGAGGGATGATCTCTGCCCTCCAGGGCTCTTCAGCTTATTTACGCCTTCACAGTTCCAGGCAAACCCAGAATGTATTGCTCTAGGAATGGCAGTGCCTGTAAAGGGATACAATCTATGCATAACAGGGATTTTCAAACTTAAATTTTCACAGATTGTTCTTGTTAAAATGAAGATTCTGATTCAGTAAGTCTAGGCTATGTCCTGAAGTTCTGCATTTCTAAAAAAAACTCCCAGGTGATATGCTGCTGGTCCATGGGTCAAAATTACAGAAGTAAGAATATTGTAGAAAGAGCAAGAAGTGGGGAAGCAAGAGCTGTGGTCTCTAGCCCCAGCTCTCACTGACCTTCATTCACAGCTTTGTGCAAACTGCTAAACCTCTGTTCAACGGGTGCAGTAAACCATTCTCCAGGGAGGTGGTCAAAAGAGAAAAAGAGATTCCCCCAGCCAGAGCAGTGCTTGACCAGGATAAACATTACAAAGAAAGTTGGCAAGATATCTTTTTAGTGGGAGATGAGACTCCTTTTAGGGTATCTCCCTTCCCCCACCTGGGATGGCTTGAGTCACCTTTCAGGTTCCAAGTGCTGACTTCTGAATTTGTTTTGTTGGTGAAGATCCTAAGGAGGGTCAAGAAGAGAAGGGTGAAGAGAAGGGAGATGAAGAAGGAGAAAAAGAAGAGGAGGAAGTTGAAGATGAGAAGAAAAGGGAGAGAAGAAAGAGGTGAGTCCAGAGGAGGAAGAGATGGAGGGGAAAAAGGAGGGAAAAGAAGGAGGAGGAAGAGACAGTGATAGATGAAAAGGAAGATGAAATTAGGATGAAGGGGGAGGAGGAGGCGAAAGAAGAGGAGGAAGGGGACGAGATGAGCGTAAGTGATCAAGTATCAAGTCTGAAGCTTTTCCTAAAGGCTCCTTCCTTGTTAGATACTTCCATCTTCATCTGCCTGTCTTCACAATAGGACATCCTCAAAACAGGATCCTGAGGCCCCTTTCCAGATCTAAAATTCTATGGTCTTCTGAAATGCTATGGCAACAGGATGACCTGACTCCACCCAGCCCAGCCTCCTGGCTTGTCTATGATGAACTGTCTCATCTTCCTTACCTGTAGGTAAGGAGCCACCCATCCATACCCATACTTCCTCTTCCTGCTACGGATGAATTCATAGAGTTCATTAGGTTGCTATGGAAGCCCTGAGGTGAGAGGCAAACAAGAAAGGAGGAGAGAAGACATCACCTCTACATATACACGTATAATTAGTTGCAAAGTCCTGTTGCCTCTACCACAATGCCATTTCTTCTGTGTGTCCCCTCTTTTAAATACCCATAACCACTATTCCATGTCAGGCCCTCATTTATGTCTCTCCTAGACCATTAAATCAGCCTTCTAGGTTTCTACCTACCTCCATTTTTGTGTCCTCCAATCCATTCTCACACTGCTGCCAGTTAGAAACATTTTTAATGACTCCTCATTGCCTATAAGACGAATTTCAAACTCTTTAGCAAAATATTCACATTCTCCACAACCTGGCCTGAAATCCACTTCTAAATGATCTTTAGTCTTTCTGCACATCCACATTTTCCAGCTCATATGCTTTTCCGTTTTTTAAACATCTGAGAATTTCATTTCCCCTGTTTCTGTTTGTGTAAATCCTAGTCACCCTTCCAGGTTCGGCTCAAAAAGCCATCTCTTTTATAAAGCTTTAACTCAAGTTGAAATCCATGTTCCTTTCTCTGTGTGCTCGTGACATTTCATGGACATCCTTTCTATGTCACTTGCTACTGCTTACTTTATGTAGTTAGCTGTTTATACGGTTGTCTCCCCCACATAATTTTGCTTCCTCATAGCCTCTAGCAGAGCACCTAGTGTTGAGGGGTTCAGAAAATGCTTACTGAATGATTTTATGCTCAAAGAAGGGAGTACAAAGGGCTGAGCAGATTCTGAGAAGGGCAGTTACTCTGCCCCTTACTTGCTTACTGCAAGAGAAGATCCAACTTTCACCGGGCATTCTGAGGCATGCTAAAAGTGCCTCCATCTTCCCCCCACCATATCTCTCTTGAGTTCTCACATTCCATGATTAGAATGACCTTCTTTGAGGCTGGAGACATTTTGGAGGTCTCTAAGAAATACAAAGAGCCTTAAAAGGGGGCACCCACCCGAAGGCAGTGATTTTCAAAATGTGGTTTGCAAGCCTTTAAGGAATGATGAAGTAGACCAATTTGGGTGGTAAAAATCAATTAGGCATGACCTGACCAGGTGTTTTTTTTCTTTTAACTGAAGAGAAAAAATCAGACTACAAAGAAAATAGTAATAGTATTATTCCATGAAAAGTCTGTTTAAATTTTGTATGTTAGTTGTGATGTAGAATATATATTTTTTAATGTAGGTCTCCCAGAACAGTTTGAAATATGCTATACTAACATAACATAATTAAAGAAAAAGAAATATGCTATACTAAACCAACAGCAGATAGAAGCAAGATAAATACTTAGTTACTTTACCTCTCTGAATCTGTTCCTTTATCTGGAAAACAGAAATAATAATAATACCTATATCAAATAGTTACTATGAGGAGTAAACAAGTGACTATACACAAAATCTTTAGCCCAGTGCCTTAGCACAGGTTAGCTCTAGTGATGGTGATTAACTGGGGGTTCAGGTAGGGGTAATGTTAAAGGGATTACAGTAAGAACCTCTAAGGATGGTGAAAGACCTTGCCAGACTTATTTCAGGCCACATGGATTAAGACCAACACACAACAGATACAGATATGATGCAAACTATATACAGTAGTCAGAAACACACACACACACACACACACACACACACACACACACACACACACACACACACACTCATTCACCTAATGGCTCCACACAGCCTTTATTCTCTACCAGCAGCCAGGTGTGCCTTTTGCTTCACACCTGTAAGGAATCTGATCCTGTCATAGAGCAAGATTTAGAGGTCTAATATCCAGGATGGCCAGGAGGAAAATGGGGCCCAATTTGGAGGAGGATTGTGTTAGAAACAGTGAAAATATTCCAGTCTCCAAGGCTCAGGGCCTAGACTGAAAAAGTCTCATGAAACACTGGCAGCCAGGCAAATGAAATACAAGTAGGAGTAAGACCACTTGCTTATTTTCTATCACTCTTTCTCTCCTTTTGGGGTATGATTCCTCTGTGACCTTGCTTCTGGATCCTTTCATGGTAGTTAGGTCTATTTTACATTCTTGCAGAGAGGGAAAGCAATATAAGGAGGCATTGGGGAAGAGCAGTCATTTTTACTTACTTATTTAAAACATATTTATTGGGTAGCTTCTATGTGCTAGGCACTTCCTGTTCCTGGCATTGGGGATTTTTTGGTGAATGAAATAGTCAAAAATCCTCGCTTTCGTGGAGCTTATATTATAGGAGGGAGAGAAAAATAACAAAGAAACAAACAAATGAATAACACTTGTGGTATATCAGATGATTATAACTGTTGTTGAGGAAAAAAGAAGCCACGAGAGGATAGGAGTAGCAAGTACGCAATTTTTACAGGAAGAGTGAAGGACAATCTCACTAAGAAAGAGACACAATGCAGATATCTGAGGCCAGAGTGTTATAGGTGAAACAAATAGCAAACAAGGCCTTAAGGCTGGAGTATGTCCTGTGGCTTTGTAGCAGAGGGGAGAAGAGTGTGATTGGAATGGAGTGAGCACTGGAGACTGTGGTGGAAGAAAAGGTCATGGAGGTGACCGGGGCCTAATAATGTAGGGTCTTATAGTTTATTGTGAGGATTAGACTTTTACTCTGAGGGAGTTGGGAGGCATGTGAATGGTTTTAAATAGAAGAGTGACATGTGACATGATTTAACTTAAGTTGACTCTGGCTGCGGTGTAAAGAATTGACTCCAGGAAGTAAAGGGAGGAAACAGAGAACAGTAAGGAGAATAATGTAGTACTTCCAGGGACAGATGATGGTGGTTTAGATTAGAGTGGTAGCAGGAGGAGTTGTGAGAAGTAATTGATTTCATGAATATCAAAGGTAGAAACAAATAGGATTTCCTGAGGAATTGCATGTGGGGTGTGAGAAAAAATGAATCATCAAGGATTTTGGTCTGAGCATCTAGTAGGAAGCTTCTGGAAGTTACTGATAATGGAGGAAGCAAAGAGTGCAGGAGAAGCAGATCTGGAGTTTTATAAGAGCTCAGTTTGGGACATATTAAGTTCAAAATGTTCATTAGATATCCAGGTGGAGTTGTTATGTAGGCAGTAATATATATGTGTCAAGGGAGGCTAAGCTGGAGATATAAATTTGAGAAGCATTAATGTATAAATGTTATTTAAAGCCATGAGGCTAGATGAAGTTACCAAAAAAAGAGGATAAATGGTGAAGAGGTCCAAGGACTGTGCCCTGGGGACTTCTAACATATAGAGGATTGGGAAATGAGAAGAAAATAGCATAGGAGTCTGAGAAGTAGTAATCAGTGAGTTAGTAATGAAACCAGAAGAATGTGGTATTCTAGAAACCAAGGGAGACAGCATTTCAAGGATGAGGGAGTGGACAACTTTGTCAACTGCTGCGGAGAAAGGTTCTTTTAGGGATCAGACAGAGATCTAGCCCCATCCCAAGCTGATGCAGTAGTGGTATGTGTTCTCAGGGAAGAGGAAACGTTTGTTCTTTAATTAGCAATTCCCTGAGTGGCCTGAATAGAGGTAGTGTGACATCAACTTTCCAGTTTGAAAGGCACATGGACCTGGGCTGGATTGGCCAGCAATCCTGTATTGTCGGTGTGCCATCTGAGGCCTATGATACAGAAAGTAGAGAAGCTGGAGTAGTGGACCACTACCTGGCCCACCAGTCACAGATGTAGAGGGAGTTGGATATAATCAGAAACATACTAGAGGAGCCTCACTCCCCTATCATGCCTCTCCCATAACAAGACCAGTTCTAGGCTTTCTTATTTATTCAACATAGACTACATGTGAGGCAGTGTTCTTAACACTCACAAAATAATAGCACAGCAAATCATCACAACAACCCATGAGATGAGTTCTGTAATTATCTTGTTTTTACAAGTGAAGAAACTGAGGCAGGGAGAGGCTGAATGACTTGCTCAATTGCCCAGTTAATGAGAGGTCAAGCCAGGATTTTAACCCTGCTGCCTCCAGTGTAAAGGTGTACTCCAGTGTAAGGGAGGCAGTGTAACTGCCTCCAGTTCTTAACTTTCTACACCAAGCATTAGCAGTTGTGGGTTAAATCCTGCCCATGCCCAGTTTTTATACATTTCTAAAGTGTTGTTAAAAAAAGTATGCAACAGGGACATAATGTGGCCTGCAAAGTCTAAAACATTTACTATCTGGCTTTTTAAAGAAAAAGTGTATCAGCACTGTTCTACACTATAAAATGGAAAAGATAATACCTCTAATTTGATTGTGAGTAGATCAAATGATATATTTTGTATAAAATACCTGCAAGTACTCAAAAATAGAAGTTTTCTATGATTAATTTTATACTCATTCTGTCATCAGCTCTGTTTCCTGCACTATCCTCTAAAGGAATTCCTCTCAGAGTTGACTCACTCTAAGCCTCTAGATCCTCCCCGCAATCTTTGCTAAAAAGTTACCAGAAATAATTGAACTAGACAATGATACTAACCATTATTGGTTGAATGTCACACTTGAACACATTAAAAAATGTTAAGATCAATAGGACTTCAATTGCCTTAAGATTTCTAAATGAATTGGATGAAGCAAATAGGTTTTATCTAAGGAAGTCTTGACAACAAAGATTAATAAGGGACTAGATATTTCTCTCAGATGACAATTCCAGGGATGGTAATTTAAAATATGTAGCAATGTCCACAATAGCCAAATTGTGGAAAGGGCTGAGATGCCCTTCAACAGATGAATGGATAAAGAAGATGTGGTCCATATATACAATGGAATATTACACAGCCATCAGAAAGGATGAATACCCAACTTTTGTGTCAACATGGGTGGGACAAGAGGAGATTATGCTGAGTGAAATAAGTCAAGCAGAGAAAGTCAATTATAGGGTTTCACTTACTTGTGGAACTTAAGGAATAACGTGAAAGGCACTAGGAGAAGGAAGGGAAAAGGGAAGGGGGGGAAATTGGAGGGCAGATGAACAATGAGAGACTATAGACTCTGGGAAACAAACTGAGGGTTTTAGAGGGAAGGGGGTAGGGAGATGGCTGAGCCTGGTGATGGGTATTAAGGAGTTCACGTATTGCATGGAGCACTAGGTGTTATACGTAAACAATGAATCTTGGAACACTACATCAAAAACTAATGATGTACTGTATGGTGACTAACATAACATAAAAAAATATGTTGGGTTGTATCTCCTAAAAAGTAAAATTACAGTAAATATCTGAAAAGCTTTGAAGAAAGTAATCTCTCATTTGGATATTATATATAAGGAAAGAATCATAGAACATTAAGTCTCAAAGACTCCATAGAAATTCTCTAGTCATACACCTCCCCATGAAAGATGGGGAATCTGAAGCCCAAAGCAGGAAGATATTTACACATTTGGTCACACAGTATATATGGGGCTAGAATCTTGTTCTCCAAATGTTTTATTTATTCTATTTACACCAGTTGTTGAAAACTAGTGTCCTGGGGCTAGATTCTATGTTTAGTTTATCCCAAATTTTTTTTAAAAAAAAAAACATTTAAAAAGCAGAATATTACACAAGAAAATCTGGATTCCTAAATTCCATTGAACAAAATCAGAAGATCTGGCAAAATAGGTCCACTTTCACAAATGGCCAGTATCCAGTGGAACTGAGTAGTGGCCACCTCATTTAGTAGTAGTAGCAGTAGTAGTAGCAGCAGCAGCAGCAGCAGCAGCAGCAGTAGTACCATGAGCCCCACCTCTCTCAAATACATTCAACCTGCAATATCTCTCATGTAACTTATAAACCAAGCTCCTTATAGCCCTCTGTGGTTGACCTACTTAACACTAAACCTTGTTGCATTCTCTCAAACAGGAAATAGAATCTCCCTTCCCAGAGTTCCCAGGAGGAACATGAGCTAAAGAAGCAGGCCCATGAACTATGTATGGTAAGAGGCTTGTTTCTCACTCTTAACGGTTGTGGTAGAGAGACTATTACCTACCAAAAACCTATTTCCCCTTCTCTTGAGTATGAATGTACCCAGCCTCTTTTGCTACTAAGAGTGGCAAATGAGAGGTCAGTGGAAGCTTTTAGGCAGAGCTTCCAGGAAAGATCCTTAAAATGGCAAAAGTCATGAGAAAAGGGGAGTGGGATATATACACTTTCAACTATGGAATGAATAAGCCATGGGAATAAAAGGTACAGCATAGGGAATATATTCAGTGGTATATCATGAGAGTATTGTATGGTGACAGATGGTAGCTACACTTGTGGTGAGCATAACATAATGCATAAAATTGTCAGACACTTTGCTGTGGACCTGAAACTAATGAAACACTGTGTGTCAACTATAACTTAAAAAAATGGTGACAGGTAACATATGACATTTGTGTCCTTCCCAATGTTTATAATATAGATGTAACAGCTGGAGTTCCAGTAGCTATCTTACAACCTTGAAGATGAAAACCAAGTGCTAAGGATGATGGACTCACCATACCAGCCTTGAACAACCCACTTCTAGATATCTTTTACATCACAGAAAAAATATCTGCCTTATTTAAGCCACTGTTATATCACATTTCTGTTTCCAGCAGCTAAGTGTAATTCCTATCAGATAAAACAAGCATAAAAGTTCTTGGCCTTGGGGTGATAAATATAAATGCTAGGCAGAACCACATAATTACATCTAACTCTAATAACCGTTCTATGTTTGTAAAACACCTTTAAAATAAGCATTTTTGTTGCATAATAAGCAAGTTTGTTGACTTGTCTTCCCAGCATTTTCCCTTGGTCCTTCCTGCCCTAGGCAGTTCATTTTTTTTCATAAATTATACTTTTTACCTTTTTGTCTCTAGTCAAGTATACACACTGGATCTGAAATAAATGTCTACTTACTTCATTCACTTCAACAGACAGGTAAGCCTGGTACTGTGCTAGGCAGTGGGTTAAAAACAGTTGAATGAGACTCTATCCCAACCTGATTGGAACATCTGTAGCATAGTTGGGTGGATAAGAGTATAAAATCAAGAGTTAGACTGCTTGGGTTCAAATTCTAACTCCACCACTCTTTAGCTGTGGGACCTTGAGATCCTATTTAAACTCTGCATGCTTTAGTCTCCTGGTATGTAAAATGGAAATAGTAATACTCTGTATTTCAGAAGTGTCATTGTGAAGATTAACTGAGGTTAATACATGTTAAACACTTAAAATAGTGCCTGACACATGATGTGGTAAGCAGAATAAAGGTCCCCCAAAGATGTCTATGTCCTAATTCCTGGAACCTATGAATATGTTAGATTATATGACAAAGGAGAATTAAGGTAACAGACAGAATTAAGGTTGCTAATCAGTCACTTTAAAACAGGGAGATTACCCTGAGTTATCAGTGGACTCATGTTATCATCACAAAAGTGCTTAAATGCAAAGAGTTGATTCAGAGTGATGTGGTGTAAGAAAGACTTGACCTGCTGTTGCTGGTTCTGAAGATGGAAGGTAGCCATGAGCTAAGGAATGCTGGCAGCCTCTGGAAGCTGGGAAAAGTAGAAAACAGATTCTCTTCTAAAGCCTCAATAGAGGAATGTGGTCTTGGTGACACCTTAATTTTAGCTAATGGTACCCATTTCAGACTTGCCTTCCATGAATTTTAAGATAATAAATTTTTGTACATTAAGCCATGTTTGTGGTAATTTGTTTGGCAGCAATAATAAACAAATACACATGGTAAATGATCTGTAAATGATAAATACAAAACTATATGACTCTGTTTTAAAAAGATTTTATTTATTTATTTTGAGAGAGAGAGAGTGTGTGCCTGTACATGTCAATGGGCAAGATGGAGGATGGAACAATAAGAGCAGAGGGAGAGGGACAAGAAGACTCTGTGCCCTGCCACACAGAGCTCAGACCCCTTAGACCCTGATGGGGACATGTGTGTGTGTGGGTGTGTGCAATTTCACAATCCTGAGATCAAGACCTGAGCCTAAATCAAGAGCCTGATGCTTAACAGATCTTAATCCAAGTTTGCATTTGCTGAAAAAGTGAAGACATTTTTTCATTTGATCTATGCAAACTATCCCTATTTTATAGTTGAAGAAAAAATTCCAGAAACAAGTAACTGACTTGCCTAAGCTCATCCAGTGAGTTTGAGGCAGTGTGTTTCCCCCCTTACTTGTTACCTGAGTCTGACAATGAGGCTAGTTTGTTGACTTGTCTTCCCAGCTCCAGCAGTGACAATTTTGTAGACAGACTCCCACATCTGCTTTAACTTTAAGGTGTGGAAATTGGTTGCTAAGCCATGCAGTTGGTTGCTAGGCTTCCTTCCCTCATTCAGGTCCCAACTTACTTCGACAACTGGAAGTTAATAATCTGCCAGCGAATTAAATTTAGCAAAAAGATCAGAGAGCATGTTAAATAGGAACTAGATGACCAAAACTCATCTCAGAGGACTGAGTGACCCTCTACCAAGTATATCCCCAGTGTGGGCTTCTGCTTCCCCACCAGAAGCATGAACCCCTGGACCTCTGTAAATCTAAAGAGGGCCACATGCTTTTCTTTGAGCTGCTAATAAACATGTTCATGCCTCTGCCTAAGCACTTCTCTGCCTCAAATGCCCTAAGTTCATGTTTCCCAGAGTGTTGTAGTTAAGAGGTGATTATAGGTAGTGATTACAGATGTTCTTACCACTGTCTGTATATAAGAATCACCCAGGAGCTTTGCAAAGACACAGATGCAGGATATCCACCTCAAAAATTCTGATTTACTTGGTCTGAGTGGGGCCTAGGCATGAGTACTAAAAAAATCTCCTCAGGTGATTCTCATATATAGCCAATGGTGAGTATCAATGGGGTAGTGATTCAGAATATGGACCTGTATCTCAAAGACCAGCTCTGCTACTCATTATTTGTATAGTTCTGGGCAAGTTGCCTAACCCTTCTGGGCTATGGCTTCCCCATCTGTAAAACAGGGAAGACAATATCCCTGTAGCAGAATATTGTCAAAAGGATTAAATGAGCTAGTACATGTAAAGAACTTAGAATAAGATTTATAAGCAATTAGTGTTAAAGCAAAACTAAATTATCAATTTGCAGCACTTAGAACTACTCCTAGGACATAGTAAGTGCTCAACAAATCCTAGCTATTATTACATTAACAAAATCTTTCATAGATGCTTATTTTAAATGTGTATTTAGGAACAGATAACTAAAATCAGCTTATATAGCACCAGTATAAAGCTTTTTATTTATTTTTATTTTTTTAAGATTTTATTTATTTATTTGACACAGAGTGAGAGAGAGATTACAAGTAGGCAGAGAGACAGGCAGAGAGAGAGGAGGAAGCAGGCTACCCGCCAAGCAGGGAGCCCGATGCGGGCCTCGATCCCAGGTTGCCGAGATCATGACCTGTGCTGAAGGCAGAGGCTTTAACCCACTGAGCCACCCAGGCACCCAGTATGAAGCTTTTTAAAAACAATTATCAAACTTTTCAAAAGTGAGTCACTTTAAGGAAAAATAGTAAGTAAAATGGCGCCTATAAAAGGCAAAAATTCTGAAGTTTGGGAAACCCTTCTCTAAACTTGTCCTATGCTCCCTCCTTCCACTAACTCTATACCCAATCCTACCTCTTCTTCCAAGCCTAGCATAACATAGATGCCACCTTTGTTGCAGTCTCCCCTTATTTCCTCATCTGGAAATATTTTCCTCCTCTGAATTCCCATGGCTTCTTTGTTTTATGGGCATCTCAAACATGGCCAGCAAAAAAATCTCACTTTTCACTGATTCCCTACCCTTATCCCATTTTCCCCATTTCTTTAGCTAGCAGTGCCACCATTCACCAAATTGTTGGGGCCCAAAACCTAGCAGTAATCCTTGATTTTTCACTTTCCCTCAAACCTTTCTTCAGCCCACCAGTAAAGCCTATTTTTTAGTTTTACCTTCTAAATATATCCAGACTCTGACCACTTGGTCTATACATGTACCCTCTCCTCCCACTTGAATGTTGTGGAAGCCTCCTCACTCCTGGCTCCCTTGGACCCTATAGACCATTCTCCACCCAGAAACCAGAGAGCTATTGAAATCCTGTCACTACCCAGCTCAAACTCCTTGGTGGCTTCTCACAACAGAACAAAACCCAAATTCCTCACCATAGACCCAAGTCTTTCATGATCTATCACATGCCAATATCTCTGAAGTTATTTACCTAATACTCTTCCCTCCTCCCAACCCCCCAGATATATCCAGTTGATCCCCCTTGAGGGACTTTATCCAAAAAAATAAAGGAGAACCCTTAAAGGGGTTTGCTTAGATTTACATTTTAAAAGGATCACTCTGGCTCAAGTGTGGAAAGCAGATCTAGAGGGTATTTGAAAGTAAGCACATTGAAAATGTATTGTTGCCATAGGTGTGGGTGGAAGAAAAATATGAGTTCAAATGCCAACTCCAATGCTTACTATTTTTATTATGTTAGATCTCCACTCTTGACACTTTTTAGGCATCAGGCAAAATTCTAGATGTTTTGTTTGTAGTAAGACAGTCCCTGATTCTCAGGATTTCTGTAAAGATTAAGGACATTATTTGTAATTGTAATTATTTGTATTGCAATTGGTCTTGTCAAAGTGCTTGACACACAGTCAATACTCGATAAATGTTAATTATTATACTTAGCAACCCAGGCTTTAGCCTCAGAAAAGAACATAAATGAGTACATTTAGTCAGTATTGTATGGGGATGAGTACAATGGACTCTGGAGACAGATTACTTGGGTTGTATATCCTAGTCCTAGCATTTACTAGCCTTAGGACCTAGTGTTATATGCAAGGTATGCATTATACAACAACCAGGGTTCAAATCCCAGATCTGCCACTTACTGGCTGTATAGCTTAGAGAAAGCGATTTCACCACTTTGTACAACAGCATTATCTCTATACCACAGGGATGATAATGATACTAGTACTTACCCCCTAGGGCTGTTGTGAGAATTCATGTAAAGTTTGTAGAATAAGAGTTGGCATGGAGTAACTTGACAATTGGTGTTTGCTATCATTATTAAAAGGGGACACCTGTGTGGTGCAGTCAGTTAAACATCTGACTCGTAGTTTCAGGTTAAGCATCTGACTCTTGTTTTCAGCTCACTTTGTGATCTCAGGGTGGTGAGATCAAACCCCATGTCAGCTTTGTGCTCAGTGCTCAGCACAGAGTCTGCTTAAGATCTCTCCTTCTCCCTCTGCGCCCCTGACTGCATGCTCTCTTTCTCTCTAAAATAAATAAAAAGAATGGTCAAGTTTCATTCTTCTGTATATAGCTGTCCAATTTTCCCAGCACCATTTATCAAACTCAACACCCAAAAAAACAAATAATCAAGTAAAAAAATGGGCAGAAGACATGAACAGACACTTCTCCAAAGAAGACATACAAATGGCTAACAGACACATGAAAACATGTTTAACATCATTGGTCATCAGGAGAAATTCAAATCAAAACCTCATTGAGATACCACCTTATGCCAGTTAGAATGGCAAAAATTAACAAAACAGGAAACAACAAATGTTGGAGAGGTTATGGAAAAAGGGAAACCCTCTTACGCTATTGGTGGGAATGCAAGTTGGTACAACTACTTTGGAAAGGAGTGTGGAGGGTTCTCAAAAAGTTAAAAACAGAGCTACCTGATGACCCAGCAATTGCATTACTGGGTATTTACCCCAAAGATACAGATGTAGTGAAAAGAAGGGACAAATGCACCCCAGTGTTCATAGCAGCAATGTCCACAGTAGCCAAACTGTGGAAGGAGCCAAGATGACCTTCAATAGGTGAATGGATAAAGAAGATGCGGTCCATATACACAATGGAATATCACTCAGCCATCAGAAAGGATTTGCATCAACATAGTTGGAACTGGAGGGAATTATGCTAAGAGAAATAAGTCAAACAGAGAAAGTCAATTATCATATGGTTTCACTTATTTGTGGAACATAAGGAATAACAAGGAGGACATTAGGAAAAAGAAGGGGAAAATAAAGTGGGAGGGAATCAGAGGGGGCGGTGAACCATGAAAGACTATGGACTCTGGGAAACAAACTGAGGGTTTCAGAGGGGAGAGGGTGGGGGATAGGTTAGCCTGGTGATGGATATTAAGAACAGTACATAGTGCAAGGAGCACTGGGTATAATACACAAATAATGAATCATGGAATACTACATCAAAAACTAATGAAGTACTGTATGGTAACTAACATAACACAATTAATTAATTAATTAATTAATCTATCTATCTTTAAAAAAGAGTACCTTGCCCAAAGTAGATACTCAATATATGATCACTGTAGTATTACTGTTACTATAATTCAATGTATATATTACAGTTTTTACACACTTTGATGCTCATTATCATATTTGAATTATATGATGGTCCTGCCAGACAACCAGGGAAGAAATTAACAAGTCCAGTTCACTGATGGGGAAATTGAGACTTGAACTGGACTCTATTCACATTTCTGATGTTTTACGTGGTCACTTTTTTTTTTATTTTGCATGGAAATTTCCAAAACCCAACATAAGATTAAAGGTTACTTACCCCAATATTATATATTTTTTAAGTTTTTAAATAAGTAAATTATCTATGATTCCTTTAACAAGACCAACTGAATAAAATAAGTTCTGACCTTACTAAATGTCATCTATAACATTATTATATGTAACTGTTAAGTTGTAGTAGTCAAATGTAACATTGGACTGTGAGATACTTCACTGTCTTGGAAATCAAGGTGTGAGTGAGAGGGAGAGAGACCCCCAAATGTCAACCAAACTACGTATTGGTACCACCCTCCACAGATAATCTCGGCTCTCTAAGTCACTACATAACAGTTGCCAATCATATCCACACCTTAATTTATTATTTTATTATTTAAATTCAATTAGCCAAAATATAGTACATCATTAGTTTCAGATGTAGAGTTCAATAATTCATCAGTTGCATATAACACCCAGTGCTCATCACATCATGTGCCCTCCTTAAAGTCCATCACCCAATTACCCCATCATCCCACCCACCTCCCCACCAGCAACCCTCAGTTTGTTTTCTGTAGTTAAGAATCCCTCATGGTTTGTCTCCCTGATTTATTTCCATTTAGTTTTCCCTCCCTTCACCTATGGTCCTCTGCCCTGTTTCTTATATTCCACATATAAATGAAACCATATAGTAATTGTCTTTCTCTGATTGACTTATTTCACTCAGTATAATACCCTCCAGTTCCATCCACATCAATGTAAATGGTAAGTATTCATTCTTTCTGATGGCTGAGTAGTATTCCATTGTGTGTGTGTGTGTGTGTTTGTGTGTGTGTATAAAGAAGATGTGACATATATATCTTCTTTATCCATTCTTCTGTAAATGGACATCTCAGCTCTTTCCATAGTTTGGCTATTGTGGACATTGCTGTTATAAACATTGGAATCCATACCTTAATTCTATAATTTGTATTGCAGCTATAGCCAAAACCTGGTTGAAACATGCCCCAGATACTATACCCACCCTGCCAATACAATGCATTTTGCCTGACTTCTTTTAGTAAAATATTTTCTCATCCACTTGTTCCCTGACTTCGGGAGATATACAGAGTAAGCGTTATTATACTGTAGTCATGAGGAAATAAGGTACTCCAAAAGGTGAATAACTAGAGCCAGATCTTAAGTTATAAATTACATAGCACTTTCTACTGGCCAGGCACAGTTCTGGTAGCTTTACCTGGAGCAAGTTACTGAATGCTCACAAAAATCCAGTGAGGTAGCTATTTCATGTCTCCCCTGGATCTGAAAGTAGAACATTCCTATGAAACCTTTCCTAAGGGATAAAATAAAGAAGTAATTACCATTATTTTTATATGGAAAATTTTTTGAGCAGCCCCAGACCCCAAAAATAATCTTTCTTAGACTTTTCTGATACCTTAGGACTAATAAATAAATGCATAAAATAAATTGAGATAAAGCATATATGCTCACAGACACAATTCAAAGGTATGATGGCTTGATGCTGAGATGCTATGTGTAGTTCCCAGGGAAGAAGCTTGGTAGCACTACTCTCACTGCTAGGGGTGTGCTGCCTCTATAATGACTCACAGCAAAACAAATACTGAGCAATATTTTCACTCTTTAGATTCTTTAATAAAAGCAAAAACCCTCTTAGAATTTCTTCCACTTAGCAAAAACAGGGACTAATCTAGGTGTTTCATAAAAGAAAAGTGGCCTAACACAAACTTTCAAGAAGTGGGGGATATCTCTATTATCATCCCTGATTTACAGAAAAGGATACTGAGGCCCAGAGAGATTCTCTATATTGCCAAGGATCACAGTAATTGGAATTAACATAGGCAGGCTTCAAATACAAGCAGTTTGTTTCCAGACCCCACATACTATTCACTGCTATGTTTCACAGCAAGCAAATGATAGGGAGAAAACCAGCGACCTTGCCATGGGGAGAAAAAAGCAATCTTGTATGGATGCCCTATCAGTAATACAGAAAGGGGTGAAAAGTGCAGGCAGGTCATAAGTGAACTTTCCTTTAACCACCCTCCACAGAGAGTCAAAAGTTCTAGAAATCATTACTGACTCTCTCTCCCACTGGGATCTTGGTGGCTTTCAGTGAGGAAACAGGTGCTATGGGACCACATGGAAGGAGTTGGGAGATAATGGACCTGAACTCAAGCTACTGAATCATCTTGGCCAGCATTTGTTGCACTTCCAG
The DNA here is from genome assembly GCA_002007465.1 of Ailurus styani. NCBI lineage: Eukaryota > Metazoa > Chordata > Mammalia > Carnivora > Ailuridae > Ailurus > Ailurus styani. The sequence continues at coordinate 22,813 of LNAC01001035.1, read as the reverse complement.
TTGCCTGGACCTCCTCTCTGTATTTTGTTGACTTGACAGCAACCTCAGCAGGCCTCTGTGAAAACTCCATTATCAGAATAGTGATAAGGACTTTCATGTAATTTGCCAAAGATTAACACTGAATCTCTCTTCTCAGAGGGGCCTGTTGCAACGCATGTGCACATGTACACCCATGCATGTGTGTGCACTCTCTCTTACACACACACACACACACACACACACTTTCCTCACTGTGGCCCTAAAACTATTTAGCAATATGCATTTGGTAATTTATTTGCCTGACTATCAGACTCCAGGGGCCATGCTCTTAAGCTGCAGTCTGTTCCTTTCCCTTGGCATTTGCTGCAGTGATGCTCTTAGGTTTTCTAGGACTCAGATTCTGCCTAGGGGCATCTCACCACCTGCACCCTCTAGTCCTTTGGAGAACTTATTCCCAGTGGTGCATCACCCCATCCTTGGACTCCTGCAAGGAGAAAGGATGGCAAGGGAAGCTTTTAATTTCCTGTCTGGGCCTCTCCTTGCCATGTGACCTTGCATAAGTCAGTCCTCCTTTCTGATATCTTCAGTGCCACTGCTGGGAAGTGAGCAGAGGAATCTTTGTGTCCAGATTTAGCAACATAGGATATAAAAGTGATTATTTTTGTGTACTAAGTGACAGATTAGAGGCAAAAAAAATAGACTTCATTTCAAGGGAAAGTTAAAGGAAGATTGAAATGAAGTTAGAATGGTTGTAGGCAAGAGAGGTTTTCCACACTGAATGCCCCTGGGCTCTCTCTTACTGTAGGTTTCAGAAGATAATTCTCCTTGCCATTAAGGTCACCACACAATTTTTTTCCTGTATAAATCGGGTTTTGACCTGTATATTTGGCCCTGTTGCTCTCTGAGCCTCCCCCATCCTACTGCTCAGCAGCTGCTGCTAATTGGAGGGAACTCGTCCAATCCCTCTCTGCCCCTGCTTCCCTATAAGCTCACTGGAAGGTGCTTGCTGAGGAGGTTGCTGAGCGCTAAGCAGCTGATATGCCTAGTCTATAAGCTGACCCAATTTAGAAGATTTTTTTTAAACCTGAGATGGCTGCTTTCTATGCTGCAATATAAAACAGTACACCAGGGCAGCAAGCTCCAAGGTTTTTCAAATCACTCAACCAATATTTATTGGCTCACTGCTGTGAACCAGACATGTAGAATACCCTGATGAGGAATATTCAGATCTTGGCTTAACACAATCACATTGTATTAGTACATATGCAGTGGGGTGAGAGAGATAATGGAGATAATATGTAACTAAACAGCTCTGGAACAGGACAGAATATGTCAAGTGCTGCTGGAGAGGTATTAACAGCTCAGAGGAAGGTGGTCACATGACACAGGGGCTTTGTAGAAGGGTAGCCTTCAGCTAACAGTCTAAATAGGTGAATGTAAGGAGAGGGCACTATGGAGAGCAGTATTGCCACAGGGGGAAAAATGGGAAAGAAGCTGTTTATGAGGAGTGGAGCCACTGGAAGAATTGTGCTTGAAGACAATAACCTCTGTATGCCAGGAAAGATGGACCAGAGCTAGGTGAGATGACAGGCAGAAAGAGCAGCTGGGAGACTACTGACCCAGTCCAGGTGAGAAAGCAATGAAGGCTTTCAATTAGGACAAATGAGAAGCAGGACAAGACATAATTAAGACATAATAAAGCCAGAATCTGCAATACCTGGCAAATGATTACAGTAGGAAATGAAAAAAGAGGGAGTCAGAGTAGACTCTGTGGTTTCATAGTTACATGGCTGAGAAGATGGTAAAAGTAATAACAGATCACTCAGGAAAGCCAAGTTTAGGTGAGATCCTAGTGGTAACAGGAAAACATCTTGATTGAGTTGGAGATGCCTGAGGGACAGACATGTAGATGGACTAGTCCAGTAGGCAGTTGATACATGGGTCTGAATATCAGTAAACATAGTAATATTGATAGTCTTTGGGGAAATTCATTAGATGATGGGTGTCCTGGGCTGAACTCTGTCCCCCCCCCCAAATTCATATGTTGAGGTCCTAAACTCTAGTGCCTACAAATGACCCTTGGATACAGGGTCATTGTAGGGGCACCTGGTTGGCTCAGTCCGTTGGGCATCTGTCTTCAGCTCAGGTCATGATCCCACAGTCCTGGGATTAAGCCCCACATGGTGCTTCCTGCCCAGCAGGGGGTCTTCTCCTCCCTCTCCCTCTGCCCCCTAATTGTGCTTTCTCTCTCTCTCTCTCTCTCTCTCTCTCTCTCTCTCTCTCTCTCTCTCATTCTCCCTCTCTCTCTTGAATAAATAAATTCTTTAAAAAAAAAGGAAATATGGTCCTTGGTCATTGTAAATGTAATTGTTAAGGTTAGGTCATGATGGAGTAGGGTGGGGCCTTAATTCAATATGGATGGTGTCCTTATAAAAAGGGGAAATTTGAACATAGACGTACACATGGAGAGAACGCCAAGTGAAGATGAAGGCTAAGATAAGGATAATGCGGCAACTGCCAAGACATGCTAAAAATTTCCAGCAAACCACAGAAAGGTAGGGAAAAGGCATGAAACAGATTCTCCTTCATAGCCTTCAGAAAGAACCAACCTTATTGCCCCTTGAATTTAGACTTCTAGGCTCCAACAATGTGAGGCATATTTCCATTGTTTAACCTATCCAATTGTGATTTTTTTTAATGTCAGGCTTAGCAAACTATCCAACTAGGAATTAAAGTTCTAGGAGTGGCTGAGAATGATGGAAGACAGCATTTGAATTAAGAAGTCAACCTAGGATGTAAGGCTTAAGAACCTCTATAGGTAATGGCTAGACAAAGTGAGAGAAGCCAGGAAAGGAACATGTAATAGAGCACTCCGAGAGTTAGAAGGAAAGCATGAAAGTGGCTTTCAATAATATTATGTTTCATTCTGATTAAAGTTCTTGAAAATTTATTAGTTACTCAGGAAATAAAATAGCGAGCTAGGAAATGCTGGAGAAGGAGCAGGTTGGGGATAAAAAGTTCGGATGCCCAAGAGTCAAGAGAAACAAGATCTCCTTGCCAGAATCTGACTTTAGAAAAATGTTAATCACTGGGTGTGGTGCATAAACAGTGAATCTTGGATCACTGAAAAAAATGAAGGAAGGAAAGAAAGAAAGAAAGAAAAAGAGAGAGAGAAAGGAAGGAAGAAAAGCTGATATCACTAAGGTTTGTCTTTGGGGACCTTGTATCTCTTCTCTGGAGCTTTTGCCACGCTGCTGAAAAGTCTTCACATGCCCCTGCCCCATTTTAAAGAAAACCCAAAAAGCAAATGTTAAATGTGAGATTCTGGAACTCAGCAATAACAGGTATGGAAATCCACTATGTTTCCAGTGCTTTATCACACTGAATTTTCATGACCATCCTAATTTCCCTATTTCACAGACTGAGACTCTGAGAAGTAAACTGCCAAAGTTTATAGAACTTATAAGTGGCAGAAGTGAAAGAACTCAAACTTTCTGATTCTAAAGCCCTGCCCTTTTCCTCACTTCAAGGAAAGCAGATGGGTTTCTTGTCTTATACAGCCCTTGCTCAGTTGGGTGGTGGCTGTCTAGAGTTCTTGTTGAGGATTGGAAGGCTGCATTAGGTCTTTTTGGAAAAGAAGGCTATAATTTATTTATTTTATTTGAGAGAGAGAGAGCATGAGCAGTGAGGGTGGGGTGGACAGAGAGAGAGAGAATCTTAAGCAGGCTCCATGCCCAGCACACAGCCCTGTGCAGGGCTCAACTCCAGGACACTGAGATCATGATCTGGGCAGAAATAAAGAGTCAGCTGCTTAACAGATTGAGCCACCCAGGCACCCCTATCATTGATTATTGATGTCTGCTTTGGGCATAGACTGAGCAGGGGTGGGATATTTACTATCCCCACACTATACCATATAACGGCCCTTGGGAAAGAGATTTGGGGAAAGGGGGTCCTTTCTCTTATGTTATGAATAGATGGGCTTTGTCATTCCTGATATAGTCACTTTGCTTATGGGAGAATTAGATATAAGAAATTTGTGCATAATATCACATGCCCCTAGAACATTCAATGGGTACACACACTCACCAACACACATTCATGGCACACAACCCGAAATTGCTTTCCAAGTAGAGAGCCATTGCCTCCCCTCTCTCCTCACCATGTGTAGGGCTGAGGATATGACTCAAAGAATCACCACCCAGAAAAGAGCCAATGGTTGAAAACTCTACATACAAAGGATGAAAGGATGACTCGTGTGTGTGTGTGTGTGTGTGTGTGTGTAAGTGAGAGAGAGAGAGAGAGAGAGAGAGAGAGAGAGAGAGGGAGAGAGAGAGATTCAAGTATTCAGATTAGCCAAGCCTTGGAACTAAACAAAATTAAACTAAAACCAAAAATAGTTGAATTGATAATCAACGCCGTACATTAAATCGCAGCTGACCATGTGCAGGGCTAGAGCAGGCGGCTCCCTATAAGAGGTGATATATGAGACAAATTGCCCCTATATTTCCCCTATATTTCATCCTATTATGGTGCTGAAATTCCAATGATGAGAATTCCTGCAAAAGAGAGTTACTGTCTGTAAATGACCCCAGGGAATGAAAGTATATGCCTGGGTGTAGAAAAGCCTGATCTCTGGGATATAGTCCTTAGAAAAATTGTGAAGAAAGTTTGTCTCTGGCATTCTCCCCATTCTACTGATTCACTTAAGGGGTGATCCCTTTGAGAGAACATTTACATTTTCTTAGTGTCATAACAGCCTAAAAAATGTCTTCAAGTTTCCTCAAGGGAAGTTCTAATGGTTGATTCTAAGACCAAATAAAATGCAGGTGGGTTGGACAGCTCTTCAAGCCTAGTAATTTTGAAAAGAACAGGACTGGCTAAGAGGAAAGGGAAGTTCTAGTCCTGGCTGAGCAGTAAACTCACCTTGTGACTTCAGAGAGGTCACTCGATTCCACAGTACCTATAATCTGGCCGAGAATTCCTACCCTGAGCATCTCATTGAGGCTTCTTGGTGAAGTTGAAAAAAAAGGACACTGGATTGTGGTAAGTGTTATCTTCATCAAGCTTTGCAAGGTTGATAACTTTTTGTTCACATTGTGAGAAGAATCAAGCATTCCAAGATTGCTGTATCAACCCCCTTCCCAGGGCTGCTTTTGCCCCTCTTTCCTTCCCCTTCCCTCTTCTCCTTTTTCCATTCCTTCTTCTCCCCTTCCTTCTCTCTCTTCTCTCTTCCAGTTCTTTCTTCTCTTCTCTCTCATATGGAAAGAAAGAAAGGAAGAAAGAAAGAGAAAGAAAGAAAGAAAGAAAGAGAGAGAGAGAGAGAGAGAGAGAGAGAGAGAGAGAGAGAGAGAGAGAAAGAAACTTAGTTTGAGGTAAATGCTTAAATGACAGCACCATAATAAACTGCTAAAGAAAACAAAGTTGTTTGGCAATGTCCCCCACATTGGACATTGCTGTTAGCATGTACACAGGCCTTGCTTCTGAAGGGTCTTTACTGAAAGATATCTAGACTGGAGGGGCTGTGAGCCAGTCTGGGTTACCTGTTATGACCTATAAATCATTACAAGGTACAATAACTTGCCTGTGTCCACACAAGACTGAAACTATAGATGGAGAATGAAAAGGGGAAAGAAGAAAATGGTCGAGGGATGTTGAAATTGTGGAGAAAGTGGAAGTCAGGGCATAGGAAGAGGTATGTTCTTAGTGAACAGTAAAGAGTATATATGGTACTATCCCAGGTTAGGAGGGCAAATGCATATGAGAGAGAGAGAGAGGAGAAGAAAGAAGTGGAGGGGAGAAAAGAGGAGAGAATATCTCTCTTCGAAATGTTTGTCCCAGTATTCCTCACGTATGCTAACTTACTTCACCTCTTCTCTACATTCTTTTCTTTTGAGTGATTGATACATTTCATTCTTCACATTTCACCACTCCTTACCACATGCTCAGAGTACTTAGGAGAATAAAACACATTTTCTGACCTTGAGGATATATGTTTCTATCCTTGAAAAAACATTCCTAAACTTTAAGACACAGTTCTTGATTTTGAGGAGCAACAAATACGGTAGGACAGGCTAAGAAATCTGTCTTCTAAAGGACAGAGCACTGAGTTTAGAGTTACAAACTCTTTCTTTACTTCATTCTGCTATTTGAGGTCTGTGTGACCTTGGACTAGTCATTTTAACCTTTTTGACCCTCAGTTTATTCATTTATAAAATATTATTAATGTTAATCTACAGTGTAACCTACCAATGTTGTTGTGAGGCTTATATAAGAACATTATTGTTACTAAAACTGTTAAACCAGTGATTCTTGGCCCAGGCTATACATCAAAATCACCTGGGGAGATTGTAGCAGAGGAAGAGGTTACAAAAGCTCAGGAAAGGCTTCAGGGAGGAAGCAGCACTTAAGCTCAGCTTAGAAAGATGGTAAGATTTCAAAAAGAGAAGTGGAGGATAATAGACAATGGTTAGTCCCAGCAGAAGAAATGTCATAAACCAAAGCCAGAACTATGTGCCAGACATTGTTCTAAGTGACTGATATATACCAATTCATTTAATCATCACAATATATCATTTTACAAATAAGGAAACTGAGGCCCAGAAAAATAAATGTCACACAGTTAAGAAGTAGTTGAACCAGGATAGTTGCTCTAGAAGGAAATCTGGCTTCTAGAGCCCACACTCTGACCACAATATTCTACAGCTTTTCTAACATGAGCAGTGCTGTGCATTGTGAAGATTAATCAGGCCACAGACTGGATGACAATGATAGTAGCAGTGAAAAATGAGGCAGAGAAATTGGTGCAATCATCAGCCTGGGACATAATGAAGGTCTGAACTAAGTACTAGGTCCTTGAGTTATTTGCTACAGCTAAGAGCCGTTCTTCTTCTCCACAAAGGGGAAACAAAAGAGAGAAAATGTGTTTATACTTTATCAGGAAGGGTTTGAGTTAACTCAGAGAAAAGACTGCCCAGTGGTGAAGATTGGTGAAGAAGGAAGCAGAACTGGAGGGAAAAGAAATTGGGGGATTTCTTAGGAAAGCTGGAGGATGAATGTGATATCCTAGGGTCTTTCCAAGTCTTAAGGCTTCCCAGATCACCCACGCTCAATTTGTAGCCCACTTTGGTCCTTGAAACATAATGGAAGTCTAAAATGAACAGGAATCAGTAAATGAACCAGTCTGCATTGAATCTGAACTTGCCAATGAGTCACCAGGTAATCTCTAGGCAGAAAGAGTCTTTTTCTTTTTTAACAAAGCTGGTAAACCCCTCTTTCCCTTCCACAAAAAGCAGCAGTACCAGAGGCTGACCTCTCCTTTCAAGGTGATTTCCCAGCATTATTTGCTCCATCCTTTCTCCTGCCTCTTTCCTTCTTCTCAACTTTATTGGCAGCAAGCCCAGGATGCTCCTCCAAAAAGGTAAGAGTATCCCCTCACCTTTCCAGTCCCACCAGTTTATATATACACCCCACCCTGCTGTTTTGAGCCAAATGGTCCATTCTTTTCCTTTTCTTGAAGAGATCACCTTGCCCCACCCTGTTTAGGATTTGCCAAGACAAGTAAGAAACCTCACTGCTTTTTTTTCCCAGACAGAGTCTTTCTAAACTCTGTTGTAGAAATACTGGACTAGAAATAGAGCCAGAGAAACCTGGAGAGCTAAGGAGAAGTCTTGCTTGAAACAGACAAAGTAGGCAGCTGTTCCCAGTGGTCTTCCTGACCTGTTCATTAAATGAGGTCATTAAATGACCTCCTTCAACAGCCTGGAGGAATGGCAAGGACTATGGGACAGGGAGTTTGATAGATATACCAGCTCTGTTCAACCTCACCCTTCTCTTTTTTTTTTTTAAAGATTAACATCACCCTTCTCAAAGTCTGTTTTCTTCATCTATAAATCTTTCTTTATAACATCAAAAAGAGAGTCATCTACCATTATGTGCCTCTGCACTGTTTAATGAAGCAATCTTGCCAAAATATTGAATCTCTCTGTCTTATAAAGCCTCTAGATTTCTCTAAATTATAAGAAATAGAACAGAGGGGGCAATTGAAGTCTTCCAATGTGTGTAAAATGTAGAACAAACTGTGGGAAGCACTACAGGACAAATCAACCAGTTCAGTTTCTTCAATAAATACACTGAGAGAGAGAGAGAGAGAGAGAGAGAGAGAGAGAGAGAGAGACGGAACCAGGCTGAACTTAACAGAGACTTAAGAAACATGCCATTCAATTTTAATGTATGGAGCTTATTAAGATCTTTATGGAACTATAACTGTAAAATAACATTTGTGAGGCAATCAAGGAAATCTGGACACTGATTATTGGATGTTATTAAGGAATCATTCTTAGTATTTTTTAGGCTTGATAATGGTATTGTAGATATAATGCTTAGAAACCTTGTTATTTAGAAATACATACTGGTTTTGGACAAAATGATAAGATGTCAAGGATTTGCTTCAAAATAATCTAGAGCAGTGTGGTAAGGGAGTGGGTGGAGGAATAGATATATTACTAATTTTTAAATCTGGATAGTAGGTATGTGGGGGTTCATTATACTGTTTCCTCTATTTTGTATATGTTTCAAAGTTCCCATAATAAACAAAAAAATGTTTTAAAAAAAGAGGATGTATAGATTTGTCCACTGATTTTAACGTGTTCCAGAATTCTGAAGTCCTACCTGGGAGGGGAAAATGTTCATATATGAGGATGCGGGTATTTAAAGTTCATCTATACATCAATCCCAGCAATGCCATTTGATATGTTTCTATATAGCTTTAACATCCTATCTTCGACAACCCAAGCCTACTTGAGTTTCTCTTGAGGGTAGATCAAGCCACTTCCACTTTAGACTGAAGGAGATCTACTTTTGAGCTATTAAACACATATAGAAGCAGAGATATATAAACAGATATTCAAGCCCCCATTCCTCAAGTCTTCTGTGGCTTTGAGGACCCTGAGGTCTTCTGATTCAGTGGTCTCTAGGACCTCTGTTCTGATGCTAGATGCAAGCCACAAGTGTGAGAAATATCACCTATAGTATGCTTTAGAGAGCCCTCCTTTCTTGTCAGAACACCCTCTCTAGCCAACTAAATAAGGCATACCACATCTTCAACCCAAATAACTCATTTCTGAGGAGCCTACCTGTCCCAACCCCCAACCCCTAGTAGTTTTCCAGACCCACTCATCATAATGGTAC
>LNAC01001034.1:391975-404177 GCA_002007465.1 Ailurus styani | reverse complement strand
GTCTCTCTGCCTGCCTCTCTGCCTACTTGTAATCTCTCTCTCTCTCTCTCTCTGTCAAATAAATAAATAAAACCTTTAAAAAAAAAAGGAGAGAGGGGAGAGACAGGGAGAGGAGGAAGCAGGCTCCCCGCTGAGCAGAGAGCCCGATGCGGGGCTCGATCCCAGGACCCTGAGATCATGACCTGAGCCGAAGGCAGAGGCTTTAACCCACTGAGCCACTCAGGCACCCCTATATGTTCTATCTCTTATTGAAGTTCTCACTCATCTTTTCCATTCTTCTCTCTAGCCTCATGGGCATCTTTATGATCATTACTTTTTTTTATCAGGTACATTATCTGTTTTGTTTAGCTCTTTTTCTGATTTTTTTCTTGTTTTCTCTTTTGGAAAATATTCCTATCTCCCTATATTGCTTGACTTTCTGTGTTCGTTTTTATGGATTAGGTGGAACAGCTACTTTTCCTCAACTGAAAGGGATGTTCTTGTGTATGGTCGTTCCCTATGTTGACTGTGTGTGCTTGGTAAATTTGCTGGCTGGCTGGAGGTGAGGTTGGCATGGACTGGAGGTCCTGGGGCTTTCCACATAGAGGGTGCCCTATCAGGACTGCTAAAACTGAAGTGGGTGCAGGTCAGGGTGTCCCAGGGTTCTATGTGCTGAGGGAACTCCAGCAGGACACTGGAAGATGAAATGGGTGCAAGTTGGAGTATCTCAGCGTGCTCTGTGCAGGGGGTGCCTTGGTGGGGTGGCTGGAGCTGATGTGGTCTGTGGACCAGGAGATCCTTGAGCTGTTTGTGCAGAGGATGCCCTAGTAAGATAGCTGAAACTATGATGGGTGCAAGCTCAGGGGACCCAGGGCTCTATACACGGAGGACATGGCATCTTGGCAGGATGGCTGGAGCAGATGTGGATGTAATCAGAGGTGTTTCTGGACTCTCTACACAGAGGGTGCCCTGAAGGGGCAGCTGGAGCTAAGGCAGGGTACAGGCTAGGAGGTCCTAGAGCACACCATGCCGGGGGCATCCTGGCAGTACAGCTAAAGCTAAAATGGGCACAAGCTGATGTGGTTCCTGGGATTTTCATGCAAAATGTGCCCTAGCAGGACAGCTGAAGCTGAATTGAGTGCAAGCCATGGTATCCCAAGGTGTTTAGCCCAGTGGGTGCCCTGGCGGAGCTACTGAAGCCAAGACCAGTCCAGAGTGCTCCATGTAGGGGGTGATCTGATGGGTTGGTTGAAACTGATGCTGACACAAGCCTGGGGTTTCTGGGGTGCACCTCTTAGGGGACACCCTGGCAAGGTAACTGAATTTAAACAAACATTGGCTGAGGTGTTCTAGAGAGCTCTGCACCAGGGGTGCCCTAGCAAGCCATCTGAAGCAAAAGTGTGGGCCTGCAGTGTTCTGGGGTGCTTTGTGCCTGTTTCACCTTGGCGTGAAGGCTGGGGCTGTAGTGAACACTGACTAGTGGTGTCCCAGTGTTCACTGCCCTTTGGCCACCTTGGTGGGTCAGCTAGGGCTGGTGCGGGCTAGGGGCCTGGAGCTCACAGAGACAACAGGCCAGTTAGGGTGCCCAGACTGTGCACTGGTCTCTGATTTCAAGGTGGAGGTGGAGTGTAGAATGTGTCTGTTAGCCTCTCCCATCTGGGGAATATTCTAGCAACTCCCCCCACTAGTGGAATTCTAGGGCTGACTCTTATTTTTTTTTATTTTAATTTTTAAAATATTTATTTATTTTAGGGAGAGGGGGAGGGGCAGAGGAAGAAGGAGAGCGATAATTTCAACTAGATTGCCTTGGAATTCTTGTCTAAACATAGAGCTCATCTCGGGCTTGAGCTCACAACCTTGAGATCATGACCTGAGAGGAGATCATGAGTCTGCTGCTCAAAGGACTGAGCCAGCAGGCACCCCAGGGGTGACTTTTTAACATGTTAGTGGATATTTAAAATTGTGGCTTTTTAAAGAAAGAAAATAATAATATAAAATAATTTTTAAAATTAAAAAAAAGCAAAAAAAGAGAAGACAAAATTAAATAAATAAATAAATAATAAATAAATAAGACCCAAAACAAAACAAAACCAAAAAACCCCAAATAAGAACAAACCCCATGGCTTATTTTCCATTCCCCAGTGTGGGCTTGTAGACTCTGGGCTCATTGTGGTCTCAAACTCACTGTGATGACCAGACCTGCCAGTTATGATATTCAGACCCTGCTCCCTTCTGGGATTTTAAGCTGGAGTGGGAATGTCACTGTGTTTTTCTTCACTCTTTCTGACCTGGAGAGTGTTCCCACCGCTCCTCCACCATTTGGCAAAGTTCTAGTGGTTGTCTCTTTCACATGCCAGTTTTTGTTTTGTTTGTTTTCATTTTTGCTAGTTGTTCTTTTAAACTGTGGCTTTCTTTCTATACCCAAGGACACAGGAATCTGTTTCTGGCCCCTCAGTAATATCCCTCTTCACTGCTGTCCTCAGTGTCAGGAGTAGGGATTCTTTTGTTATTGTGTCTCCATCTTTCTTGCTGTTCCCTTTTGTAGTTCTATTTTTGGTTGTGCAGAAGCTGTTCAGGCAGCCCTCTGTTCTTCAGGAGGAGTTCTTCAATTAACAGGTATAATTTGGTGTGTTCTATGGAGGAGCTGAGTTCAGGGTCTTTCTCCATTGCCATCTGGGACCCAACAGTTGTTTTAAAACTATTAATTTTAACATGTATATCTTTTTTGGTAAGGTGTCTGTTAATATCTTTGGCCCATTTTAAAATCAGGTTGTTTTCTTAATTTTGAGTTTTAGGTGTGCTTTTTAATTTGGGATAATAGTCCTTTATCAGATGTGTCTTTTGCAAATATTTTCTCCTAGCCTATGATTTCTCATCTCATTCTCTTGACATAGTTTTCATGGAACAGAAGTTGTCATTTTTAATGCACTCCAGCTTGATCAATTATTTCTTTCATAGATTGTGCCTTTGGTGTTGCATCTAAATGGTCATTGCCATATCCAAGTGTATCTAGGTTTTCTCCTATGTTATCTTCTAGGAGTTTTATAGTTTTGCATTTCACACTTAGGTTTGTGATCCCTTTTGAGTTAATTTTGGTGAAGGGTGTAAGGTCTGTGTCTAAATTAATTTTTTGCATGTGGTTGTTTAGTTGTCCAACACTATTTGCTTGAAAGGACTATCTTTTTCCCATTGTACTGTCCTTGCTCCTTTTTAAAAGATCAGTTGACTATATTTATATTTGTCTATTTCTGGGATCTCTATTCTGTTCTACTGTTCTATTCATCTATTTTTTTCACCAATACCACATTCTCTTGATTACTATAGTTTTGTAGTAAATCTTAAAGTTGGGTGGTGTCAGTTTTCCAACTTTATTTTTCTCTTTCAATATTGTTTTTGGTCTCTCACATTTCTTTCTGGTTCTTTCTTAATTGTTTTTCTTTCTGCTTACATTACTTATCTGATTTTGCACGCTGTCTATCTTGTCGACGAGAGTCCTTAGTGTATTAATCATAGTTGTTTTAAATTTCTGGCCTAATACTTCCAACAGCCTGCCACATCTAATTCTAATGCCTCCTTTTTCTCTCTCTCTTTTTTTATTATTACTATATGTCCCAGGTGTACAGGTCTGTGAATCATCAGGCTTACATCTTTCACAGCATTCACCAAAGCACAAACCCTCCCCAATGTCCATAACCCATCCACCCTATCCCTACCCTCCCACCCCCCAGTAACCCTCAGTTTGTTTTGTGAGATTAAGAGTCTCTTATGGTTTGTCTCCTTCCCTTTCCCATCTTGTTTCATTATTTTTTCCCTCCCTACCCCCCACAACCTCCCACCCTGCCCCTCAAGTTCCTCATATCAGAGAGATCATATGATAATTGTCTTTCTCTGATTGACTTATGTCTCTCAGCCTAATACCCTGTAGTTCCATCCACGTCATTGCAAGTGGCAAGATTTCGTTTCTTTTGATAGCTGCATAGTATCCCATTATATACATATACCACATCTTCTTTATCCATTCATCTGTTGATGGACATCTAGGTTCTTTCCATAGTTTGGCTATTGTGGACATTGCTGCTATAAACATTTGGGTGCATGTGCCCCTGAGGATCCCTACCTTTGTATCTTTAGGGTAAATACCCAATAGTGCGATTGCTGGGTCATAGGGCAGCTCTATTTTCAACTTTTTGAGGAACCTCCATACTGTTTTCCAGAGTGGCTGCACCAGCTTGCATTCCCACCAACAGTGTAGGAGGGTTCCCCTTTCTCCGCATCCTCGCCAATATCTGTCATTTCCTGACTTGTTGATTTTAGCCATTCTGACTGGTGTGAGGTGGTATCTCACTATGGTTTTGATTTGTATTTCCCTGATGCCAAGTGATGTTGAGCACTTTCTTATGTGTCTGTTGGCCATTTGTATGTCTTCTTTGGAGAAATGTCTGTTCATGTCTTCTGCCCATTTCTTGACTGGCTCCTTTTTCTCTTTAAACTGTGTTTTTGCCTTTTGGTATGCCTTGTAATTTTTTCTTGATAGCTGGACATAATAGACTGGATAGAAAGAACTACTGTAAATAAGCCTTTAACATCGTGGTAAGATGTTTGGGGAGAGGAAATTTTGTACAGTCTTATGTTAGATCCCAGTCTTTAAGTGAGCTTGTGCATCTGGACTGTGAACTTCATGAAGGTTTCATTGTTTTCTCCCCTCCCCCCTTAGGTGGAACAGGATGACTAGAGTAGGCTGGACTTAAGTATTTCCCTTCTTCAATGTGGAAAGCTGGAGCTGACTGGAGTTGTGTATTTCCCTTCCCCCAGTCAGTTATGCTCTGATAATATCCTAGCAGGTTAGGCCCTGTTAACTTGGTTCTCTGGAGGGCAGGCCTTATTAAGAACAAGGTACTCTGGCATATTTCAAAATGGTTCCTTTGTACCTCCCCCTGCCAGAAGCATGGGGGACTTTTTCTCGATATTTACTGTGGGAACCTGGTTGAGCTCTTAGAGTAAATCTCACAGTATTTTGTCCCCCTCCCATGATTGTCCCCTGGAGTTTTTCACTCTCAAAGTTGTCTATGCTGAGCCTCTAGTAATTCATCAATTACAGTTCAGGTAACCCCAGAACTGGTTCCTACATGGTTTCCTGTTATGAGCCTCTGCTCTGGTAAGTTATCAACCTCCTGTATTCACCTGCCTGTCTCTCCAATCTTACGGACTATGTTTGCCCTGTGTCCTCACTTCTTCTATGGATCCAGGAAGAGTTGTTGATTTTTTAGTCCGTTCAGCTTTTTACTCATTTTTAGGAAGGAGAGGCAACTTCCAAGTTCCTTACATGTGGAACTGAAAACTGAAAGTAAAAATTGTTTTTGAGAATGCTGTGAAGAGGATGAGAAAAATAAAATGTCATTTAGAGGAGATTTCATGGAGGGACACCTGGCTGACTAAGTCAGTGGAGGATGCGACTCTTGATCTTGGGGTCATGAGTTCGAGTACCATGTTGGTATGGAGCCTACTTAGAGGTGATTTCAGGGTCCAGGGTGTTTTGTTTTGTTTTTATTAGTTATAAAGACAAACATATTTAATTGCTGGCCACAGAGTTGGTTTATCCCAGGGATACAAAGAAATTTAACACTGAAAATCAATCAGTGTAATTGGCCTCATGTAATAGTCAGGGACTGTCCAGGAAAATAGAAACATCTCTAAATATTTAACACAGTGAACAATCAATGCAGAGGATTGGTTACACAAGTGAGGAGCCAAATGAGGGAAAGTTGGGGAACCCAATAATTAGCAACATGAGAAAGCCAATCTGACCTCCAGGCTGAAAGGACAAAGAGAGGTGGTAGTGTTACTACAATCTAAGTATTGGATTCAATAGGATCTGGAGGCATGGTAGGCCAATGTGATGGTCGCTGGACCCATAGGGAATATGCAGTCACTGAAAGGGAAGCCACTTGATGCAGAGGAAGAAGGAGAAAAAAGTTTGTCTATCCTGAGTTCTAATCTCCTGCTGGTGCCTCCAGTTGGCTGCACTAAAATGGTAGCCAAATATTGGTGAACGTAAGGATTGTAGCCTTCAGGGGTGAGCCCCTGTGTAGTTGAGGGCAGAGCAGGAGAAGGACGAGAGGTGGATCTAGGAACAAAGAGGCCCAGGATTGCCTTAGCATATTAACTGAGTGAACAAGGAAAATAATATTTAATTTGATGAATAAAAATAATTAATACTGACATCCTGTCATAATAAAAAGAAATGCTAGTCCCAGAGTGTAGAGTGTGTATTCATGAGCCCATACTGATGTAAATGAATGACTGGTAAATAAATAAATGGGAGAGAATAGATATGTCTCCCCATGTGGGAGGATTACAGATTGTTTATGTAGATATTCCCCATTCAAGGCAAGGGAGCACAACTCTTCACTCCTTTAAGTGTGTGTTGTGCCTAGTGACTTCCTTCCAAAGAAAGTACAATGTGAAAAGGGTGGGGGAGAGAGTAGTTTTACAGAGAAGCCTGAAAAATATGACCTAAGCCAGGTGATCAAGATTAACATCAACTCTGATGTCATGTTGATAGTATGTACCCTTGATATAGTGTCATGAGAGTAGCACTTTCTCTTTGTGTTATTCCTCCCCAAAACCCATAACCCCAGTATCTTTATGACAAAATCATCAGAAGAATTCCAAGAGTGGCATCCTGTAATATACCTGACCAGTAGTCCTCAAAGCTGTGAAAGTCATAAAAAATAAGGAATACCTAAGAAACTGTTACAGTCAAGAGTGTTGTAAGGAGGCATGATGACTAAATGTATTGTGGGATCCTGGATATGATTCTGGAACAGAAAAAGGACATTAGATAAAAACTAAGGAAATCTTAAAGAAAAAACTAAGGAAATCTGAATAAAGTATGAATTTGTGTGATTAACATTATAATAATATTGGCTCATTACTTGTGACAAGTGTACCATGTGAATATAAGATGTTAATAAAGAGGAAACCAAGTATTGAGCATATAGGAACTCTTTATACTATCTTTGCAAATTTTTTATAAATCTAAAACTATTCTAAAATAAAAAGCTTATTAACAAATGAATAAGAGGGAAAATTTAGCCAACAAGATAAAGGATATGTATGAAAAACATACAGCCAAACATCATACTTGAATGAAGAAAAGTTGAAAGCTTTTAATTTGAAATTGGGAACTAGACAAGGATACCTGTTACCATTTCTATTCAATAGTTTGATGGAAATACTAGCCAATGCAGTATTGAAAAGCAGAAAAATAAAAGACCTACAGATCAGAAAAACAAGAAATAAAGCTTCCATGATTAACAGATGATTATATTGCATGTGAAAAAAATTCAAGAGTACTTGCTGTGTTTAATATCAATATACAAAAAGTAAACTTTGTTTCTGCAGCAACAAACAGTATGAAAATGAAAGTGAGAAAAATGTAATTTGAAACCTATCATACCAAAATATCAACTACCAAGAATAATTCTAGCCAAAGAATATTTAAGAACTTCATGGAAAAAAAATACAAAAATGCTATTTAGATAAATTAATGAAGAACTACATAAATATAAAATATGATCATGGATATGAAGATTCAACAAGTTAATTCTCCCTAAAATTAAACTATAGATTGACTGTATTTCCAATACAAAGCCCCAATTCTTTGGGTGAATGTGTATATTTATGTGCATTTGTTTATGAAACATGACACAATGATTCTAAAATTTAAACTGATGGGCGCCTGGGTGGCTCAGTGGGTTAAAGCCTCTGCTTTCGGCTCAGGTCATGATCTCAGGGTCCTGGGATCGAGGCCCGCATCGGGCTCTCTGCTCAGCAGGGAGTCTGCTTCCTCCTCTCCCTGTCTCTCTGCCTGCCTCTCTGCCTACTTGTAATCTCTCTCTCTCTGTGTGTCAAATAAAAAAAAAATCTTAAAAAAAAATAAAATAAAATTTAAACTGAGATGCAATAGGCCAAAAATAGCCACAACACTCTTGAGATAATAGAAGATAAGAGGAGTTACGTTGCTAGATATGTGAGAATTGTTAAAATGCTATAGTAATTAAGTTTGTGGTGGATGCAGGGGTTAATAAATAGATCAATGGAACTGAATACCTTGAAACAAAGATGCTTATTATAGGCCCTTGATTTATGAAAATGGTATAATTTCAGAGCAATGGGGAAAGGACAGTCTTTCAGATAAATGACAGCAAAACAATTGGATGTCCACATAGAAAACAAAATGCAACTGGAACCCTCCTTTCACTACACAAAAATCAATTGTAGAGAAATTAAAAACCTCCATTTAAAGTTATTTTTAAAAATTTATTTGTATTAGTTTCAGAGGTAGAATTTAGTGATTGCATGTAACACCCAGAGCTCATTCCATCAAGTGCTGTCCTTAATGCCCATCACCCAGTTACCCCACCCACCCTTACCTCCCCTCCAGCAACCATCAGTTTGTTTCCTAGAGTTCAGCATCTCTTATGGTTTTCTCCCTCTCAATTTTCACAACTTATTTTATTTTTCCTTCCTTTCCCCTATGTTCATCTGATTGTTTCTTAAATTCCATATCTGAGTGAGAGCATACTGTATTTGTTTTTCTCTGATTTACTTATTGTACTCAACATAATATCCTCTAGTTCCACCCACGGCGTTGTAAGTGACAAGAGTTTATTCTTTTTGATGGCTGAGTAATATTCTATTGTATATCTATACACCACCTCTTCTTTATTCATTCATCTGTAGATGGAAATTTGGGCTCTTTCCATACTTTGGCTATTGTGGACATTGCTCCTAAAAAGATTGTTATTATAAAAATATTCAATTGCACATGTAAGTATACACAGTAGTAAAATGATCCTTTATATATTCTATCATCTGGAGAGCCTGCAGTCCCAGTCAAGTAGAAAACATGGATAGTGCTGGAGAGGAAAAGACTAAAAGAGGCTGGGGATATTGGTCAAATCAGTAACAAAAAGGGTGGAGATTATATTAATTAGGGAGGAGGAACAGAATTGGTAGCTTCTTTTGCCCCTTTGTGGCCAATATTGATGGCTTTGTGACCTTCATGGGCTGTTACTTTCAAAGAATATGACCTGGTACTTAGCAGTGGCTTGGGAGAAAGCTACCTGGGCCAATAATCTGTTTATTCTGCCTCCTACCAGACCAGTCTTTCTCCTGATCTCTGGAGCTCTGGAGAGTATGTCTTGACACATTCATACAGGTGTGACTTTACAGTACAATTCCAGAGACTCATGGCAATGAGATGTTGGGGTGAATATAGACACCCTGAACCAGCCTAGTGGTCCTTTACTAACTTAGAGTCAGTGCCAGGTTGTTGACATGTGATGGGAACAGAGTCCTCACTCCTTCCTTAACCGGATTAGAGCTCTTGCCAGGGGAAAGGACTCGGAGGCCTTGGCCCTACTACTTTTCTGCTCTGGTGAAGGTGACCTGCAGATCCTATTGTTTTGCAGAAAACCCTTCCTGTAGACCTCCACTACTGGGGCTTTGGGTACTTAATGGAGTAATGGAGGGGTCTCTCTCCTCCCTGAGGTCAGAGGTACTCTAAGTGGGGAGAAGATAGGAATCATGTAATGATTCCACAGTGGTCAGGGAGCTAGTGGCAGCACCTCCCCTTCTACCACATGAACTACCACCAGTCTGAGCAGGATGTCATGGAAATGTCTAATAAAGACCCTCCACCATAAAAATAGGATCTGAAGCTCCTAATTGGAGAGGCTTCAGGCTCACAGTCTTATTCTCTAAGAATGGCATCACCCATAAATAGGGCCATAAGGTTATTAGCTGAGGGGACCCCACAGGAGGAAGAAGTCCATTTTTGTCATTTGATTCACCCATGGAGAGCTGCTACTCAGAAATGAACCCATCCCATCGCCGCTCCACCACTTTTTTTTTTTCAGCTGCTCTCACTCTTGACAGGACTCACAGAAGAATTCAGAAACATTCAGAAATCCTGAGATCCTAAAAGAAGTTAACTTGTAGTTTTGTCAGAGATTTCAGTGGAGGCTTGAATTAGCTACAGGTCTACTTTGTTCAGGACTAAGTCAGCCCAAAGTGGGTGAAAAGACAAATTGGAGTCTTGTCCATAGGGAGGGGGAGGTACCACTTCCTCTGGAGGTCAGTAAGCTTTCCTTTAAGAATGGCCAACACTCTCTCTGATGATTGGCAGTATTTTGGAATTTTAATGTATATTGCTGGTTCATGTGTCAAAGTTAAAGGTGAGAAAACTACTACAAAGGAGGGCATAGGTACCTCTGAGGGGGAGGAGGAGCAAGTAATATCCCTGCAAAAATCAAGGGAAACTCCCAATGGTTGTCATTAGTACTTCTCAGTGATACGTGGCTCACTTCTCCTGGGTACATAGCAAACTAAATGTCCTGACTCTTCATAGTAATGTCAGGCTATAATTTCTATGTAATGAGTTGTGAGTACATGTGTATCCTTTTTGAGTGTAGCATTTAATCACTAGTGTGAGATCCCTCCCCCAACTTTCCTTTCCCTCCACTACAAAGATTGGAGAAGCACATGCCAATTATGGCTCTGTCAGCTTGTCCCTAAGTGGCTACCGTGAGCAGAAGTTCCCCTGATGGTGTGCACTGGACATATAAAATGAGATGGAAATAAAGATATTTTGGGGTTAAGTTACTGGTATTTTGGGATTGTCATCACAAGCATCACTCACCTTTCTGTATAGATTATTCTATAACAAATTGGACATTACATGGTTAGCCGTTCTCTGGTGGTGTGATGGGGCAGAGTCCCTTCTACTCATTGGACAGGAAGCTGGGGTTGCCCTTCCTTTACCAAAGTATCCACATATTTCTCTATGTAGAGAGTGCCAGGATGGAGGCTGTTCTGGAGCCCTGGTCTATACCACAAACCACAGAGGGTCTTTGTGTAGGTGCAAAATTATATGCTGAAAGAAGTATACCAACATTAGCAATAGTAAAATGTGTTTGTGTTGTGGCCATAGAGGTGTGCCCCTCAGATGTTTAGCAAGAGAATCTATTATTGCTTCCCAGCCTCAGCTGCATTTGCAAGAAGGCTGCACTTCTTCTGGGCTGTTCCCATCCAATGACAAGTAGAGATAATCGTGCTGGTCTGTTCCAGCCTAAGTAGTACCAGAGGACTCAATTACCTGAGCAGGTAGCTCAGACCCCCACACCACCCACTACAGTTGCACCAGCACCCCTTCACCAGTTGCACCTATAACCATATGGGATTCCTCTAGGCCCTGGCTGGTTTAAGCATGGGCTGGTTTAGTATGTGGGTGTACACTGAAAATGGATGGCACTTGGAGATGGTCTGGAAAGAGTGGGAAGGGAAAATCTTAATGGGCAGAGCTTTGGGCAGTACACCAGGCCTAGGGTGAGAATGGGCTGGGAAAGGAGACGATTGGAAGAGGCCCCCAAATGAACAGGGTCTTGCCCAAGGGCACACAGAGTATTCTAGACAGAAAGGGGGCTGGGATTCACTGTTTCCAAAAAATTTTTAACTTCTGTCCCCCCATGTGATATTAAAGGGAGAGTTTCTAAGAGTTTGATTTGGTTTTTCTTAAAGATTTTTATTTTTTTATTGAGAGAGAGAGAGGCAGAGGGAGAGGGAGAAGCAGACTCCCCACTGAGCCGGTCCCCATCCCCCGATGCAGGGCTTGATCCCAATACCCTGAGATCATGACCTGAGCTGAAGGCAGACACTTAACTGACTGAGCCACCCAGATGCCCCTAAGAAGTTGATTTGTAACTGAAATAGAGAAATCCAGAGTCAAGGATGCTTAACTGCATTCTGTTGCAGCAAATCTTAGGTTGGCCATGGGAAGAGTTCGTGTTCAAATTCTGGCACTTGCACATTGGGTGTAGTCTCTGAGCTGTTTTCAGACCAATTGGACAGGAACAAATTTAAATCTCATGATAAATAGTTCCTTATCTCCTATTACTTTTAAAAGTATCAGTAGAAGAACCTAGATGTCCATCAACAGATGAATGGATAAAGAAGATGTGGTATATGTATACAATGGAATACTATGCAGCTATCAAAAGAAACGAAATCTTGCCGTTTGCAACGACGTGGATGGAACTGGAGGGTATTATGCTGAGCGAAATAAGTCAATCAGAGAAAGACAATTATCATATGATTTCTCTGATATGAGGAACTTGAGAGTCAGGGTGGGGGGTTGTGGGGGGTAGGGAGGGAAAAATAA
>LNAC01001034.1:368223-391896 GCA_002007465.1 Ailurus styani | reverse complement strand
TGGACATTGGGGAGGGTTTGTGCTTTGGTGAATGCTGTGAAAGGTGTAAGCCTGATGATTCACAGACCTGTACCCCTGGGGCAAAGAATTAAAAAAAAAGAAAATAAAGAAAATAAAAATATCAGTAGAAAAGGCACTTAAGATTAAAAAAATAAAACAAAGCTGCCTCAGTTCTGTATTCCTTACTAATTCTCTTGAGATTTTGGTCAGGAGGAGAGATTAGGAGAGACCTGGACTGGGTAAGCAGTACTGGGACTGTACCAAGGGGCCCCAGGGAGGTCCTGCTAAGGCTTGGAGGAAGCTGAGCCAACCCGGGAGGCTGGGAAGAGAGGCCTTGCCAAAAGCCTAGAGAAATTGTGGCAAGAGCTCTTCCACCCTAGGGGAAGCTGTAAAGGGAAAGGGAGGCCATATCCCCCTTCTTTCACCCTATCCCTTTAGGTAGTATGGTCAGTGGGCGGCAAGTAACAGTAGGAACATTCAAGGGCAGCAAGCTCCACTTGGGGTTGCGTCCACCTTTAAAACCCGACTTGTTAAAAAAAAAAAAAAGACAAAACCTGACTTGTGGCAAGAACTTCGCCCCCAGAAAAGAACTCAGTAGCTAACAGTAGGCTCCACGTGTACTGTGAAAACTCCTCCTTACCTCCAACTGCATTTTCTCCTGTGTGTACTTGTAACAGCACCAGGCCCCTCCCACCATGGGCAGATAGGAAAGCAGGGTGTGAAGGCACTGCTCTCCTGGCCTGTTTGGGCACAAAACAGACCACAGAAGAGGAGCCATCAGGTTAGGGTGTTTGAAGGTGGATGTACCAGCAGCAGGGTGTTTTAATGTGACTCTACAAGGTTAATTTATTATTTTAATTTTTATTTTTTCATACTTATAGCAAGAATTACTAACAAACTCCACTCACTGGGCCAGAGACCCTTGTGGTACCCTCAAGTAGCATAGTACCTACAGTTGTGAGTTCATCAGCCAGCCAGGGGCCTCAACTCCAAACTCTAACTATGGTCAGGACTCTATAGAGTTTTTAAAACGTGAGCATGCCCTCTTCTCACTCCCATAGGGCTTTCTTGCTTTCTAGTCTGTACATCCACATTGGCAAAAGAGATTTTTTAATGCTCTTAATAAAGATTCCCCTGCCAATGGAAATAAATGTTCACATTATATTTTGGCACTACAGTGGCTTGACTTGTTTTACAATTTTTGTTTTATTTTTTCATTTATTTTTATTTTCTATTATGTTCAGTTAGCCTGCATATAGTACATCATTAGGTTTTTTTTTGTTTAAGATTTTATTTATTTGTCACAGAGAGAGAGAGCATTAGCAGGGGATGCAGCAGATGGAGCGGGAGCAGGCTCCTCGCTGAGTGGGGAGCTTGACATGGGGCTGGATCCCAGGACCCTGGGATCATGATCTGAGCTGATAGGAGACGCTCAACCGACTGAGCCACCCAGGTGCCCCTTAGTTTTTGATGTAGTGTTCAATGATTCATTAGTTGCTTATAACACCCAGTGCTCATCACAACACATGGCCTTTGTTTTAAATGATAAAATGGCTTGCTTGAAAGTGTAAACTAATTTCAACTGTACATTACTATTTTCACTCTGCTTGAAAACCATGGATTCAAATATCTTAGGGTATGAGTAGGTCAATGTGCAAAGCCTTGGGGAGGCAAAGGTAAACAGTGGAAGCCAGAGGCATCCTGGGACCAGAAGGAACTCCTTTCCAATCAGACATAGAGGAAACACAACAACCTCTAAGTGTAATTGCCATTATATATTGTATTTATTTTTTCCTTTTGGCTATTTACAAACCTTTATTTCAACATACTTTTCAGAAGCATAATTTTATGGTTCTTCATGTTTTCCTTCTTTGAAGTCTGGACTGGTCAAGGTCTTTTTCATGCAAAAATGTACATTTAATGAGGACAAAGAGGGAACTGGGTGGTCTTGGGGGGGTGGTCTCTGCTGTTCTGCAGGTCAGGCCAGCAAGACATGTGGGTCTTGGTCTTTCTCCTCTCTTGGTCCTCTCTTGGTTTCCTTGAAGACCTCCACGTTTGTGGTTTTACTGTATTTCATCTGCCTCAGAATGGCACTGCCTTGCCTATCTGAAGAATTCTCTGGCACTGCCCAAAGTCAGGCACCACAGCCAGGTTCACCACACTCGGGCACCTTCAGTTCTGCCGATGACTCCTGACCCCAGGGATACAGTCCGGCAAGATATAGTGGGTGCAAAGTCTCACACACGTTGATTTAACAGAGGTGACCCTGACCCACTGGGGCTATTTTATAATTGAAATATATCAGAGATACACTGTAATGCCCTCCCCCCTCCCTACCCTGAAAACCCAACACTGATAATAGAGATTTCATGTTGATCACAGGACACTACACAACAAATACAAACATGCTGCACTTTCAATAGAACAAGTCATGATTTCCTTCGATGCTCAACACCATGGCAAGGTACCATAGCTTAGCAAGGTTGATAGCTTAGCAAATGCATTCATTAGTTAATAGCTCAAAGGGTTAGTTCTTTTATGTACAGAATAAAGAAACCTCATTAGGAATGGCCACAGTCTCAGAAAAGCTCAGTTCTAAATATGCAAAGACATTATAGCCTTGTTATTAACAAGATGACACAGATTGTAAGAATAAATTTTACAAGCTCCAGTAAGACCCAGCAGATCATCTGTCCTCTCTGTAAAGGCACACGTCCTTACAACAACATGCCACTCTGAAGAGACAGAGCGTATCCTTCCTGTGGTAGTGGTGGAGAAGGAATTCTAGGGGCAAAGTTAATGGGATAGCCCATGTGAGAAAGAGGAAAGATAGGTAGAAAAGTGAAGTGGGGGTTGTTCCATCCCAGACTCAACTAGACCCTTCCTTTTGCCCGAGCTCCAAACTATCTCACCACAAGCACCCTCTGACTGGCTGGGGCTGAGAAAGGCTCTGCACATCCAGATTTACTTGGTGTGAGGCTAGGAGTGGGACGAGATGTAGGCAGCTGGCTGAGGATGGGGCTCAACGATGACACTGATGACAGAACACACACAGAACACAACAAGGGGAGATCTGGCAATTTTCAGGCTAAAATGACCCAGTCCATAACAAACTTAGAAGGTTCAAATTTCTGCACAGATGTCATTGCCAAACCTCCACCTCACCTTGACACATAACCTCACACAGTGTGAGGTGCAGTTGAGTTCAACTGCTTTCATTGCAGCACTTTAGGGCAAGTTGTTCTTTTTAAAGTATAAATATTTTTATCTAGTTACATGAATTTACAGAGATATTTACAACTGGCCTCTATGCCCCTCTTCTGTGCTTGAAGCCTTCCTATGCATAAACCGCTCATTTCCCACAGGGCTCAAAGGCCCTCCAGGGTTCCAGAAACCCAAGTTTCAATAAATCATCCAATGCTTAGGCTCCAGGAAGCAAGTCTTTCAATAGCCATGATGGGAACCTCAGATGGGGGTCATTTCTCTCCTCCCAACCTGGATCTTTCTGGGAGAGGTGTCCAAGAAGAGATCTTAGGTACTCCAGGGGCAACTTGTTTATTGTTAGCTGTTTTATGAGTTTGTGTGTGTGCATGTGCATATACACGAGTATGAGGGTAATAGTGTGTGACTGTGTATGTGAGTATATATGTGGCTGTGAGTGTGCATGTGTTTGTGTATACATACCTCTGTTTGGTGCTGAGGGTGAGTGCCCGTGTGTGTACATGTATATGCGTGACTGTGTAGGTCTCTGGGTGTGTATGTGAAGGAGGCTCTATTTGTATGTTGTGTGTATAGAAAAGAGAGATGGCAAACTGGGCTATCTAGGTAGTCAGCCCCTAGGGCTCCTTTTCACCTCTCTCCTGGGTCAACCCTCTCACCCCTCTGGCGGTCTCTTTCCCTGGAGTGTGTGGGAGAAGGGAGTTTTGGACTCCAAATCCAAGTCCATCCCAAGATGCAGAATGGGTTACTACAGTGCTCCCACCCCCGAAAGGGCCCAGTCCCACTGTCCATGCCTGCAGCCCTCTCCCAAGGAACTTCAGTTCTCTGATTCCAGTGCTGCAAGTTGATACCCTGGGCTATTTCCTCACATCACCCGCCTGCTTCTGGTGGCCTTCAGCCCCAACATGTGTCTGGCTTACAACGTGATTGAAATAAGATGAGTTGTAAAGGCTATATACAAGTCCCTCTCCAGTTCTTTAGCTTTACCCCACCCATTATCTACATTATGTATCTGTTCTTAATGCATCTTCAAGGCACCCCCTCCCCAACCCCTGCCTTTGTTACTCAAAGGTGTCGTTTCGGGACAAAGCAAAATGCTCTGCACTCCCAGCTCATCCCATGTTCGAGCCCTTCCTATCTCAAGGCACTAAATTGTCACTTCCTGGGACTACCTTCACTTCTCCTGTGTCCTCTGTCCAGGAGACAGCACAGACGGGTGGAGGGAGGAGGAGTGGATGGGGACCGGGAGACACTGCTCCCTGGAACAGGAAATTGGAAAGAAACAGTCAGTTAACCAGCCCGGCCAAATACGGCCCCCCACTTATGTGGGAACAGGCCAAAGGAATTCAGGTGGTTCTAGAAGAGCCACCAACAGGAAATACATGTGCTTTCGGGTGTATTTCCTTTCACACTCATTCAAATCAGATAAATAAACATGGGTATGCACACATGCTCTCTCACACACACAGCATATACCCATGTGCGTCCACACAAGCACACACACTCTTTCATAGGGGTCTGCACACACAAACATGCATCCACACGTTGTTATATATACATTCTTATACACACCAATATAGATTTACATTAATATACATAGAGCTGTACAGCTTCTCAAATGGTTGTATGTACATACAGAATTACTTTGACGCAAACGTGCACTCAGCTATACACAGAAACACAAACGCAGACACACAGTTAAAAGGGTAAGTGGCTGACGGGCTGCAGGAGAGGCTGCCTAGGCAGGAAGGAGAAACAGAGGCTGAGTACTTGGCAAGTCTCGTTCCCCTTGGCCTCCATTAATGAGGTGGAGCTGCTAGGAAAGTTGGAGTGCAGGCTACTTTCTATTTCCCTTAGTGGCCCCCCTGGGTGGGCAGTACCCATGTTCCATGTGCTTGGTTCACACTCACTGCCCGGTCACTGGCCACTTCCTGCAGAGATGTTCCAAGCGCTATAGAATGAAGTCTGGTGCCTGGCAAATAAGCAGAACCTGATGGAGCACCCCCATTTGTAAAGAGGGGAGGAGAAAGGGGAGCACTTCAGTTGAGAGACTTAAGAGGATAAGAAGAAAGAAGAGCAAGTGGCATGGCTCGAACACTTACTACCTTACTACCTCTACCACTATCATCCTTAAGCATGAGACATAAGCTCCATTTTTTCCCTTGGAAGAGTGGGGACAACGTGCTTTGCCTTCCCTGGCTCACTGGGCTCCTGTGAGGGTGTAACAATGTGATGGGTCAGTGAGCTTGTTGACATTTGCTATGCACTAGACACACAGGATTATATAGAGATTCACAACAATTGTTCGTCTGCTATTCTAGACCAGGTGATGAAATAGCAAGTCAGAATTTCCTGATCCTAGTCTTCTTTCAGCAAGTGTTTGCTCTGGGACTAGTGACCAAGTCAGCAACTGACCTAGACGGATGTACCCAGTACGCAGTCTGTATTATCAAGCATCGCGAAGCAGAAATATGGACAAGAGAAGTTCCAGTGCCTCCAGAGATGCCAGTTCAGTCTGGGAATCTCCAGCTTGACCTCATCACCCCCTGCAAGCTCCTGCTGGAAACATGATCTCTCACTTACTCTGACACCTCACTCAGTACCTCTACCCACCCACATTCCACTCCTAACACCACACTCAAAATACAACAGAGAACAGTAGTGAGGAAGAGGCACTTCCAGATTTCCCCAGGTTACCCAGAGCTAGCCCCCTGCACTTTCAAGTGATGGCTAGCGCTTCCCCTGTGCATCCCTGCTCAACCTCGCTTGACTTTGTCCTATGAAACCTTATTCAGGGGGTGAGCAAGGACTCAATTCCTAGGAGGGAAAAACAGAACGAAAAAGGTAATGCAAAAGAAAATTCAGCACATCCTGTGGGGCAGAAAAACCCCCAGAAATGTTTATGTGCAGGGTTTGGATCCTTCCTCTGTCTCCTAACTTGGCTTTGTGCTCCAAACATTTCCAGAGGCTTTTCTGTGTTTCATAGATATTGAAGTCTTTGAAAAGGTGATAGTCCTCTAGCAGAAAAGGAAAATCAGTGTGCTATTATGCGTCCAACTCCTCCTCAATCCCTTTCCTTCCAGCTAGAACACATCCTTTTTAACTACTTCTCACCTCATGTTTATAAAGAGAAAGGAAGAACTGATTCAACTGCCCAAATAACCACACAATAAAATGAACCAAGAAAAGGCGGCAAAATGGAATCAAGAGGAACCTTGAAAGGGGCCCTATGGGACTAATTGATATGATATGCCCAGTAGGCAATGTTGAACACCACAAAGGCAAGAGGGAAGAGGATCCGGGACCACTTGTCGACCCGAGGGACATAGTCAGGGTCAAAGAGCTTGGAGGAGCACCCTTCACTGAAAGAGAACCCAGGACTCGGGGGGCAACTGTCATCAGACTCTGAGCTACTGTCACTGTCTTGGTCAAAGTCCATGAACTCATCAACATTAAGGCTGCAGATACTACAAAGACTACACTTGAGTTGCTTCTCAAGGTCAAGGTAGCCGCTCTCAACCCTGATGTCATCAGGCAAGCCACGGATGTCATCAAGGTTGCTACGGATCTCATTAAGGGTGCTACAGATCTCCTCAAGGCTGTAGCTTGCTTCCTGCACACACCTGTGGCCATAGACAAACAGACACCTCCCACTAGGGCCATGACCATGACTCTCATCTGAGCTCGAGTTCTCTTCAGGGTCTTCTGGGTCACGGGTATCAGCATGGCCATGGACGTCAGCACGGTTGCGGATTTCAGTAGGAGTGACACTGTCATCAATCTCAAAACCACTAAAGTGAATGCCACAGCTAGGCTCTGAGGTGGAGGGGAGATCACTCAAGCTTTCTCTGGAGGCCCGCCAGGCCTCCTCCGAGAGAGAAGATAGTGAGCTGAGGCTTTCTGAGGTGGCCAGTGGGGCCTGCTCTGGGATGGAAATCAAAGAGCTGAGGCTTTCTAGGCTTGCCAGGCAGGCCTCCACTGGTCTGGAGGAAAGAGAGCCACTTTCATCTTCTATGCTAACCTGGTCACTCTTCAAGGAGACACTAGATAGACTTCTGACTTCAGGATGATTATAGCCTACATGAAAAAGCACTGGTGGTGGGGAGGGAGGAGGAGGGAGAGGGCTTTCCTCGTCAGCACTTGCAATGTGACTGGTGATCTCTTCCACTGACAGAATCATCTCTTCCCGGTATCTCCAGCGTGCAAAGGGCTGAGGAACAGGACCAAGAGGCTGTTAGCATGTAACAGAAATCCACGGGGGCTGCCCAGCCTATCTCCCTGGGGCAGCTTCTCTCTCTGGAGTGCTATGTGGTGGATGGAGCCAAGGCCTCCTCAGGCAGGTGTGGCTGGGCTTCCTGTGAAGGCAGGCGGTACTGCCGGACGTTAACGTGCTGCCAGCAACAAAAGCCTCAGCATGGCTTTGGGAATCGGAAGAGCAATGGAAGGAGGGGTTGGCCAACCCCTCTGGTGTCTTTCTCTTCCTTTCAGCCTCCCTGTGCTCCCCTTCCCTCTGTTCCATCACCTGCCCTTGAAAGTATGCTAAGTGGGCTGGACTTGAAGTCAAAAGGTCTGGGAAAATCTAGTTCTGCCACTTACTGTCTTGTGACGTTTTGACAATGATTTGACCTCTAGAGGAGTGGTGACAAAGTGTTCTATTTCTTCATTATCTGATGCGCGTGTGTGTGTGTGTGTGTGTGTGTGTGTGTTGTGTGAGCATTAACGGAACTAAGAAATGCAAAAGGGTCAAGGGCTAAGCTTAGGCTTAAGAAGGCGCCTAACCCCTAATCAAGGAAAGCTGACTGCTGGTCAAAAAGCCAAACCTGCAGCATCAGTTCCCGGTAGCGGTAGCGGGCCATGATTCTTCGGGCTCTCCTGAGTCGCCTTTGGCTGCACCGGGACCCTCGTCGGCTGTAGAAGAGATAGTTGATGTAGACATACTCCAGCAAGGACAGGAACACGAAGAAGAAGCATACGACCATATAGATGTCGATGGCCTTAATGCAGGCGACTTGGGGCAGTTTATCCCGCAGATGTGAGTTGATGGCATTCAGGATGAGCATTGAAGACAGACCTATAAAGAACGTGGCATAGGGTTAGCCTCCTCGGGTGGCTGAAGTTCTGGGCAAGCCATCAGGCCCATATCATACAGGAAGGGAGCAACCGTCATCTCTGGGGTTGGGAGGGCCTGAAGCAAAAGGCCTTCAGATCTCTAGGCCTGGGGATTTTGTTCAAGTGCTCTCTTTGTTCCTCCCCCTCCCCCCACACCAGCTTTATGCCCAGCCGGTGCTTTGACGACTCCGTGACTTTCTCATTGCTCTTAGGATCAAGTCCAAAGTCTCCAGCCATGGTTTCACAGGGACTTACACCTCCAGGCTCTTTGGCCCTTCCAGCACATAGGCTTGCTTTTAGATCATGTCCCTCAGAAAGGTCTGTGAGCCCTTAAAATATTACACAAGTATCAAAGGCTTAGTCCAACATGTGCTCCTAAAGGAGGCTGAGGAGTCTGCCCCAAAGATGGTGAAGGAAAAACCAGGCCTGGATGTGGGGCACACTGGGTCTAGATAAACTTGGGAGCTGATTCTGTAGGCCCTGCCCTGGCACGGCTCAAAACCTCTGGTTCTCCCCATTGCTTGGACGTGAAATTCTAACTGCTTAAACTGGAATTTCAAGGTGTTTCCAAGTCACCCCTCCTGTCTCTCTGCGACTCTCCCTATTTCCCCATAGCTCCTACCCCAGGCACCCTGTGACGTAGTCCCCTTTAAGGGCCCCTATGCCTTTTAATAGCAATTTCCTGTTTTAGTGAATGACAAGTCTTATGCCTCTGCTTCCTACAAGTCTCAAAAACCCAGTTTGAGCAAGACTTTTCTGGTGCAGTTTTGGCCAACAAGATCTGGGTCATTTCCTCCTTTGGCACCTCACAGTTATCTATCCCAGCATTCCACTGGATACTCACTGAGGATAGCTTCTCTGGAAGTCCTGTATGGCCATTTTGATGGGCATTTTGACAGGTTGCTTAATTGATGTTTGTTGTGTTGCATTTCTGATCTAAATTTATGACTTGTTCATTCACGTATCCAGCAAATAATGCATTCTAATACTTTGGGTCTGACATACCAAGATCCCAGCCCTGATTTTTTTTTTCCACACTTGTCTGTAATATTGGTCTCTCTGCTGGGTATTGGCTAAGCTCCTGGGTAAATGTCTGCTGGGCAGGCACCATATTGCTTCCTTGCCTGTGGAGTCATATACCTCCCCAAGTATTCCTCTCTTACTCTTGACTTTTTTCTGAGCAAGATGATCCAGATTCCTCCTGGGATGAGGAGAGGACCTACCAACTGTCACCCTGGCTGCTGAAGACTTATAGTTCATCCAAAATGATATCCAAGAGACAACGGTGGTGAGAACAGTAGGCCAATAGATCTGCACAAGGTAGCTGGTTACTTCCCTCTGAACCAGGAACCTCAGGATCAGGCGCACATAGGAACCTGGCAAGGAGACACATTGGTAGTAGGGTCATGGGGCTGAGGGGATTTTTCAGGGTGAAGTACAGGATAGAGGAGGGCAAGCCGCTAATATTCCAGCCTGGGCAGTCTGCCAATCTGACCCTATTTGCCAACTTAAGCCCAGTGACAATGGCATGTCCATAGGCCCATAGGGCATGGCAAACTTGTTCTCTCCTCCTTCCTTCCTCACTTGTTTCATGTCAACTGGAGTTTTGAAATGGGAGATAGAGGAAATATTTCAAAGTGACAAACAGAGGGAGGGGGAGAGGCTGGCTCATGAGAGGAGGCCTGTTTTTATCAGGAAGAGCATGAACCTTTTACACCTGTAGAGTGTCAAGCTTGGCCAAGTGCTTCCACACTCATTTTCTCATTTGAAGGGGGTTTTGCAAGGTGTCAAGAGCCAGAAGGAAATAGGAGAGGAGGCAGCAGAGAGTGTAGAGGTCAAAGGCAGACAGATGCCCAGGAGTGTACCAGGTACAAAAGACAGAAGAAATGGGAGAGAGGATCAGACCCACCTGTGTAGAAAAACACCTCTTTGCTAGTAATTGTCTTCCCCAGGAAGCTGAACTGAGGAATGTCCAGCTTCTCAGTCCCCTGGATGGCATTCCCATTGCCTTCCCAGTATAACACAATGTCTTCAACCGTGTAGCCATCTGGGGGAGGGAAAGAAAGTCAGTCTGAGAAAGCAGGCATAGGCAGATTTCATACCAGAGCAGGCCGAGGAAACCAAAGCATGGTCAGAACCTACTTTTGGGGAACCTTTGAGGTTTTCTGAGTCTGAACACAAAGGGAGATGGCACTTGGAAAGGGAATTCTGACTTTGGAGTTTCTTAGCCAGGTAAGAAAACAGAGCAAACAGATGTGCTCCTATCCACTAGCTTGTACATGATTTCCTAATAGCAAGCTATAATTTCTCTGTGGGCCTGACTATTCACACACGAAAGGCCACCTTCTCCCAGATGCTATGTATATACTTCTGTCTGTCTGTCTGCTCATCTCTTGAAGAGACAGAGACTGGGGAGGGAGGGAGTAGGGGAGATAATGCCCTCCCTGTCCCTGTCTGCTCTGCCTTTGGTTTCTGGATGACCGTAACATCAGGTAGAAAAGGAGGGGCCTAGGAAGGTAGACGTACAGCTCTCCACTTCCAGCTTGCACGTCTGCTTGTCCAGAGGGAATTTTTGCAGATCCAGGGAACAAGCTGCAGTGGTAGTAAGTCTGCAGAGGAAAAGTAAAAGGAAGGGAAAGGTGAGTCAAGTGTAGGCAAGCAACCATTCCTGAGAAAACTGAGAGATACTCCATTTACTGACCCACCGAATGCCTTCCCAAACTGCTTACACTAGAACTGGCTCCTCCCTTCCGCCCTCCT
This sequence comes from Ailurus styani, assembly GCA_002007465.1. Lineage (NCBI taxonomy): Eukaryota > Metazoa > Chordata > Mammalia > Carnivora > Ailuridae > Ailurus > Ailurus styani. The sequence goes on along the minus strand of LNAC01001034.1, from coordinate 380,808 downwards.
TTTTTTCTTTCCCTCTTTTTCCTCTTCCTTTCCTTCCTCCTAGAGGAAAGCTGGGTCACAGTTTTGTAGGAGGAGAGAGGGAATGTGTACGTGACAGAGAAACCAAGAGGTCTGACAGGAAAGCTCCGGGCAGCAGAATGGGAAGGGCCCTTGAGGAGACTGGATGGAGAGACAGAAAGTGGTCTTTCTTGCTGAGGAAGGAGCAAGGCTGTCAATAGGAGACGGTGCTACACTGAAGCAGCTGAGCTGCCTGATCCACTGTGGAGTGCCCGTATGTGGTGTGCAGGTATGGATGTGAGCTGTAAGCCCAGTCCTGCCTTTGGCTGCGGGGGCTGCTCCCACAGCACTTTCATCTCTGTGTAACTGCCTATGCACATAGGCCACTGGGGCTGAGGAAAATGGCAGTAGGAGGTACAGATGGGTAGGAGGTATTTGCTTATCTAAGGTAGGCTGTGCAGTGTTGGGCAGGGGCTTCGAGTTGCCACGTGGTGGGTCTGTGAGAGGAATCTGAGGAAGGATCTTGGAGGAGCTGCGGAAGTGGGAAAAGGGAGCTACCACATAGAAGGGAGACTAGGCCGAGTCCCTTTCAACCCTTGAAGTCATTTCCATTTTGTACACTGGCTGGGTATGTGCGTGTGTCACCCTTCCATGAATCCTCCATGCAGTATTTATCAGCTGAGGCCCCTTTAAATGAAACAAGTATGACCAGTGACCTTGTTCCTTGCAAGCTTTGTTGTTTTTTCACTCTAGCACCTTGGGCCATGGAGAAAGAAGAGAGAAACAAAGGGATAGAGCAGGAGCACCCCAGAGAAAGAGAGACTCCGAGATAGGGGCTGAACCCTGCTGCAACTACCTCTTGCAGAAATTTTCTGAGCTACACTTATCTCTTATGCTTGTCTTAAGTGATAGTTTGTAAGAGGTGATGCTGGGAGAAGAGCCTCAGGGACCATATGCTGGGCTATAAATAAGCCAGTGAGGATTTCCAGCACGTGTGCCTCCTATGTGTACAGAGCCACAGACAACAGACATACATTGTACACCCAGGGCCCCCTGGCTGATGCAGATATGACCAAGAACAGAGATTGGGCCCCTTCCCTCATTGCATGGGCTTCAGCATGCATTTGTCTCTCTCCCTCACGTCTTCAGCATGCATTTGTCTCTCTCCCTCACGTCATGGAAGAGAACAGAAACAAAGATATGTAACAGAATGTCTACCACGCTAAGGTGGAGGGAGAGTTCTTTGAATTGAGAAAATCAAGGAGGGTGTTTTGACAATGGGGTCATTTAAGTCAGGGACTGAAGGATGGGCAAGGTGTGGGGACAGGATGGCCAAGGATGGCTGCAGAAAGCTCTGAAGGTTTCACTTTGACTACAAGGTAGGATGAGTGAGGGGGCAGTGCAAGACACCAACGGGCTCCTTCATGTGTCCCTTATAGTGCATTCATGGGATACTCAGTGGGGAGAAGGAAGCCTGCCAGGATGGTCCTCAAGCCCCTGGGGAAACTCACCGGATGCCATACCGCACTGTTCCATCTGGTTGAAGCTGAAACACGCGATTTTCCACAGTCACATCGTGCACAAAAGCATCCTTGCTATTTAGAAAGTAGCAGTCAGGGACCCACAACTTCTCCAGCATCCGATAGTCCAGGGTCAAGTTCCAATTGGTCTCATGGTATGCTAAACGTGGATCTTTCCAGGTTTGATGAAAAAACATTGTGATCGTGTAGTCCTGAGGAGAGAAAGGTAACTCCCAGTTGTAAGTAACGTTGTCCAGCTTTCCATCCTCAAAGTGTGTGTGTGTGTGTGTGTGTGTGTGTGTCTGTGTGCACGGGTGTACAAAATATATCCCAAATATAGATGAGTATTGGAACATGTAAAAATGTTAAATGTTAAGAATAAACTAAGCTTCATGTAATTAAAATCTAGGTTAAGAAATGAAATATTACCAATAACTTTCAAGTTTCTGTGTTTCTTCCAGAACATATTCTCCACACTTATTTCCCAGCAATATCCATTACCTTAGATTTTAATGATAACAGCTCTGTTGCTTTTTGTTAGAGTTTTATTGTCCATGTATGTATTTCTAGGAAACATACTGTTTACTTGAACCCATTTCTACATTTTTCTTCTAAATGGAATTATTCTGAATGTATTCATAATTTGTTTCTTTCATTCAAAATTCTGTTTGTGAGATGCCTTCACATTGATGTCTGTAATTAAAATATGTTCACTTGCACTGGAGAGAATATTCTCTCATGTGAATATACTATGTATATACTACTATGTGAACACCAAAATCAACATGAAATAAAAATAATGTCATGAAAGTTCCACTTTACCCCCTCACCAAGGACAAATGAGAGGTCCCAATGCTCTTGCCAGGCCAACAACATGGCTATTGTCTGACTTTTGCCTATATGGTGGGTATGGAATGGATTCTTGCTCTGGTCTTATTTTGCATTTCAGTGATTAATAATAAAGTCAAACTTATTTTCACACGTTCATGTGCTACTTGGTTTTCTTCACAAAAGGGAAGTTCTGGGTGGCTCAGTCGGTTAAGCGTCCGCCTTTGGCTCAGGTCATGATCCCAGGATCCTGGAACTGAGTCCCACTTCGGGCTCCCTGCTCAGCAGGGAGTCTGCTTCTCCTTCTGCCTGCAGCTTTCCCTGCTTATGCTCTCTCTCTCCCTCTGATAGATAAATAAATAGATATTCTTATTAATTCACAGGAATTATGTGTATTTTCTTTTTTTTTTAAAGATTTCATTTATTTATATGACACACAGAGAGAGATTACAAGTAGGCAGAGAGGCAGGCAGAGAGAGAGGAGGAAGCAGGCTCCCTGCTGAGCAGAGAGCCCGATGCGGGCCTCGATCCCAGGACCCTGAGATCATGACCTGAGCCGAAGGCAGCGGCTTTAACCCACTGAGCCACCCAGGCGCCCTATGTATATTTTCAACAGCAGTTCTTAGTGTTGCATATATCTTAGTGCACTCTGACTTATCCTTTTACGGTTGTTATACTGGTGTATTTGTCCGTTTTGCTAAACAGAAGTTCTAGAAGTTTTGGCTAGATAGATTTTTTTAAAAGATTTTATTTATTTATTTGACAGAGAGAGACACAGCATGAGAGGGAACACAAGCAGGGGGAGTGGAAGAGGGAGAAGCAGGCTTCCTGCAGAGCAGGGAGCCCGATGTTGGGCTTGATCCCAGGAGCCTGGGATCATGATCTGAGCCAAAGGCAGATGCTTAACCGACTGAGCCACCCAGGTGCCCCTAGATAGAATTTTTTAAGATTTTGTTTATTTATTTGAGACAGAGAGAGAGAGAGAGAGAGAGAGAGAGAGAGAGGTGGGGAGTGGCAGAGGGAGAGGGAGCAGACTGAGCAGGGAGCCCAAGGTGGGGTTCCATCCCAGGACCCCGAGATCATGACCTGAGCTGAAGGCAGATGTTTACCCAATTGAGCGACCCAGGTGCCCCTAGAGAGAATTTTAATATAGTTGAAATTAGTTATTTTTATGGCTTCTGTTTTCTATGACTTTTTAAAGAAGTCTTACCACAAAGACATAAAGACAGTATTCTATATTCTCTTTTAAAAACTTCATAAGCCTTTACCTTTAGGTTTATAACTCGTTTGGATTTATTTATTTTTTTGTTCCATGTGGCTATAGTTTCCAAAACCTACCATGTTCATTTACGTGGGCTCTGTTGCAAGTCAGAACAATTGAAGTTGGCTTATGATCCTACTCCTTGCCACATGTGCCCTGTTTGCAGGCCCATGGCTGAAGCTGGCATACTTACCATAGTCATTTCTGAGATCTCTTCAATACTGGAGACGTACATAGATATTCCCACGGGCACAGGGGCACCTACAACACAGGAAGACACTCTTACATGCATGGTATGATAAAGCATGGACTCAGGAGCCAGACTGCCTGGGTTTGGACCCCATTTTGACACTTACTAGCTGTGTGACCTTGAATAAGTTACCTAACTTCCATAGTGTTTTTCAGAGTGGCTGAGGTTCCTAAGTTTCCTCATGGGTAAAATCAGAATAAGGACAGCACTTATCTCATGACTAATGCAGGCTAACCACTTAGAGCAGGGTGGGGCCCATGATGTGATGAAAGGAAGGGGTCAGGGTGAGATAAAGAGAAACTAAGGGGATGAAGCACTCGTTTTCTACATGTTTTTGTGATAAAAACTCAAGAGCAATGAGGCCCAAAACAAGAGCTAATATGTGTGGCGTGTGTGAGCATATTTGTGTGAGTGCATGTGAGTATGTCCATCTGTGAGTTAATATGTGTCTTTGTGTGAACAAATGGGTGTGTTGTGTACATGAGTGTATGTGAATATATTCACATGCACGAGTGAATGTGTGATTGTGTTCATGTGCAGGCGAATGTGTCAGTGCGCACATGAGAGTATGTGAGCATGTCTGTGTGAGAATGCACGAGCACATTTGTGTGCTTAAGTGTGTTGCGTGGGAGCAAAGGTATGAGCATGTGCATGTATGTAGGCATGTTGTGTGGGAGTGAATGTGTAAGTGTGTTCAGATGCAAACGAGCATGTGTGTTCATGTGTGAGCGTGCAACTTTGAGTGAGTGACTTTGTGACTGAGTGTATGTAAGCTTGTTCATGTGCATAGAAGTGAATTTGTGTTCATATGTGCATGAATGCATAAGCATGCTTTTGTGTTTGCATACACTGCATATGAGTAAGTGTGTAATCACATGCAAGCATGTAGGTAGGTTGGTGTGTGGAAGAGAGTATATGAGTGTGTTTATGTGCAAGTGAATGTGTAAGCATGTACGCATTCGTGAGTTTGTGTGTGAGCAAATTTGTATATTCATATATGTGATAATGTTAACATATGAGTATATTCATATGTGTGTGAGTGAATTGGTGTTTTCATATATATGAGCATGTTTGGGAGTAAATGTGTGAATGTCTGTAAATATGACTGCATTCATATGGAAGTGTGGGTGAATGTGTGAATGTATTTAATTGTGTTTGTAAGCTAGCAAACATGTGAATATGTATGTATATAAGTGTACTGTGTGGGAGTAAATATGTAGGTTGTCTATGTGAGCCCGTTTACCTGTGAATGTATTTGTAAACATGTCCACATGTGAGTGAATGTGCTTTCATGTTTGTATGGTAAAGATGCTTTTACATGGGTGTATGTTCGTTTGTATGTATGTATGTATGTAGCGCTGAATGGATGTTTCTGTGTGTCCATGTGTATGAGCATATTCATGTGTAAGTCTGTGTGTGAGCATGTTAAGTACATGTGTGAGGGAATGTGTAAATGAAAGTGTGCGAGTGAATGGGAATGTAAGTGAAATTTTGAGTGTGTGACTTATGGTGAGTGTGAGTGAGCATGTGCATTGTGTGAATATGTGAAAGTTTGTGTGTGTGACCTTATGTATATGCAAGTTATAAATGATTAGTGATCATGTTTACATACTCATACTCATCACACTTACATATGTGGGTGTCTGAGTGTATATAAGTGCCTTTCTGTGCTTGAGTGGATATGTGAGCATGTTTGTGTGTGATTAAATATAAGTGTACATGAGTGTGTTTGTGTGTAATTGAATGTGTGACCATGCTGAGGTACAAGTGAATCCACGAGCATATTCATATGTATTAATGTGTCACTGTGCAGGTATGAGGGAATGCGTGAGCACGTTAATGTGTGAGTGTGTTTGTGCATGTGCATGTGTATGCATGTTAATGTGTGAGCCTGTTCGTGTATGGGTATATTTCTGTGAACTTAAACAGGTGGACACGTTTGTGTGAGCATGTTCATGTGTGTGAGCCAGCTCCTATGTGAGTGAATGCATTAGCCTGTTCGCATGCAGTCACGTGACTGTGCGTGTATGACCATGTGCATATCAGTGTATATGGGTAAGCATTTTTTGGCGTGTGGGTGAATATGAGTGATTTATGTGTATGAATGAATGTGTGAACATGTTAATATGTGTGTTCATGTGTGTTCACATCCAAGCATGTGTGTGTGCATGTTTGTATGTATGTGAGTGAACTTGGCAGTGTGTTTACATAAGTGAGCATGTCTGTGTGTGAGTATAAGTGAATGTGGGAGCAGAAGCATGTGAATAGGACTGTATGTATAAATACATTTTCTTAAAAAGATTTCATTTATTTATTTGAGAGAGCAGGAGTCATGGGGAGGGGGGGAGGGAGAGGGAGAGGGAGAAGCAGACTCCCCACTGAGCAGCAAGCTCGATTCCAGGACCCTAAGATTATGACCTGAGTGGAATTCACTTAGTTAAATGAGCCACCTGGGTGCCCCTGTGTATGAACAAATTTTTGAGTGTGTTTGTGAGGACATGCTCATGTGTGTCTGTGCATGTGTACGCATGTTCATATGTACATAGATGTGTGAGCATGTATAAATATGTGAGCAGGGGCATGTGAGTGTAGGTAAGTGTGTATACTGAATTTGTGAGTAAATGAACTTGTGAGTTTGTTGCCGTGAGTGCATATGTGAGGGTGTCTGTGTATGTTAATATGTGAGTGTCACTGAATGTGTGTCTCAGTGTTTTTCTGTCTCCTGGCTTTCTTTTTCAGTCCTAGGTGTTAGTACTGCCCTCTCAAATGCAATAACGAATGTGACAATATGTAGTAAACTATAAGGTGCTGTGGAAAGACACTTTTTTGTTGTTTCCTATTGGCTGAAAGCTGTCTTTACCTAGCCCCACAGCTAAGCCATTATTCTATGTGTATTATGCCACACCGCTGGTATGGGAACATGTGTGACACTTGCAATTTTAGGCCGCTGACTTCACCGCAGGCTGATAGTCCAGAAGCTGAACTGCAAAGAGGGAAAAGTGTTACTCCTCTCCCAGAGTTTCGAGCAGTGACATGTGATTAGGCATCAGCATGTGAATGGCAGCTGAGAAGTAAATGTGCCTCTTTGTGAGGGTATAGCCCAGACTCCAGCACTTAGGGCTACTGTGAATGATTCCCAGCAATGTATGTAGTGATAGAGGTTTCTAGAAATGTAGTTCTTTATTATAGCCGTTCAGGCTCCCTACATGCCTTTAGAGGGTGGAAAGTGGTCAGCAGGCAACAAGCCCTAGAGGGGCCATGCAGCCATCCCCGCCCCCACCTCACTCCTGGGTCAGACTTCTCATCTTAGACCACTTTGTGCTACTCAGGCAACCCCATCTCTTACAGTGGAATCCTGGGGGGACCGGAACGCTAAAGGGCCAGGACATAGCCCCGTCCAAGGACCCTCAGGAGAAAGGGTATGTGGGGGCTGAAATGCAGTCCACATTTCCCTCACCAAGCTAGGAGTCCCAGCCTGGGGATGTAGCCTGGAGGAAGGGGACCTGGGGCTGTTTTCTAATTTACCCATCTAGCGGGGACACCTTACGAGAGCTTAGACAAGGTATCCCATGGAAGGGAACAAGAAATTTCCAGATACGTTGTCTAAATGCTATCTCTGGGGTGGTGGCACCCGCCTCACATCCCATTGTTATCCCTCCTCATGGGCTCAGAAAGCAGAAAGGGGTTAAGCACGTCTTCCCTCTTAGGAATTTTGCTACCACAAGTCCTTGTCCTCCCTAGCAGCCATTAGAGTACCAGAGGAAGAAGAGATAACTGAAGGAATGATGAAGACGTCCCACTCATTCCTTCACTCTATGCCTATGTCATGCCAGGTGCTGAACAAGGATCTGCTTTTGGCAACACTGTGGAATCCCACTTCTCTTGCCCTGAAAGAAGCAGCTGGCTCTTCCTCCTCCTCCTCTCAAGGAAGTAATAAGTCTCCCACAACCTCATTACTGACCCACCCAAGCTGACCACAGTCAGGTGAAGCCTCTCCTTGTGGGGTGTGTGTGTGTGTGTGTCCTTGAATCTGTATTTCACTTCAGACAGAGGGGAATTTGATTCTGTGTCTAGTGGGAGGCATTAAAAGGAGTCCTGGGTTACCCCAACCCTGAAACCCCTGACCCAGTATCCCAGTGATTGGCATCCCTCCGCCCCTGCTATCAGCCCATATGACCGTCCCAGACAGAGCATGTAGTGCCTCCTTCTCTCTGAATGCTAGAAGGTCCTGCACTGGTCCCACCTTCATGAGGGACCTGTCTTTTCTCATATGCCCCAGGTCTACAGGCCCAGAAAGCTTAGTGTGACTTAGGAGGTTAGGCATCGGGTGTAAACAAATCCGAGTTAGCTCAAAAGACGGTGGTGAGGTGCCTTGGAGATACTGTAGACCAGCCCCACCTGAAAATCCCCAGGCTGGTCCTTCCCTCTGCCCTCCCCCCCCCCTCCGCCGCGGTCCTGGGTGCCTGCGGAGATGGCAACCTGAAACAGTGGAAAGGGTGTGCTTGGTGTACTTGAAAGGCTGTTGGGTCTGCCTTTGTTGAGAAGGGTGAAAATGAGGAAAGGACAAAGTGGAGTAGTTACTCCCTTGACAGCCAGCAGAGCTTGGTGGAGCAGCAGTTCCAAAACCAGTGTCACACAACAGGGTGTTGGCAGTGCCCTAGCACCCGAATCCCCACACTGAAAGAACCTTCCTTCTGCCCTCTCTACTCCAGCTTTCTAATGCTCAGGGCGCACTCACCTTGGATCCGGGAGGGAGCCCCACTCAGAGGGAGAAACACAGCAAAGGCGACACCAGTTAAGTGTCCGACTTCCAAAGCCTGGGGCTTTGGTTTTCCAGGTGGCTCTCCAGGCAAATCACAGCGCCCCCCACTGGTCTACTAAACTGTAGACCTCACCGGCTGCGTGCCATTCAGGGTGGAGGCATTGTGTTTTCATAAGACCTGTATTCGTATGTACAAATGCGGGCCATTATCATTCCTTAACCCTGTAGAGTAGGTGGCCAGTTCTACCACCTGCAGGAAGTGGAGTGCTTTCTCCGAATGAGCCACTCTGATTTTTAGTTCTTTCTCCGTTTCCTTTGAGCTGAAATGTGACTAACTTCTATTTAGTACACCCTTCCTTTTGTGTGTCCTTGGTCTAGGTTTCCTGGGTGGCCCCTGGGCCAAAGAATGCTACTCCTGTTCTGCAGGGTTGGAGCAGATTGCCTGTCCCTTAAAGCTGTGTGATTGAGCCCAGTCACCCTTTCCGAGGGTGGAGGCTAGGCAGGAATTAAGGGAAAAAGTGATCTGTGGGCTTCCTGTTTCAGTTTCCTTGTCATTTCTCATCTCTGTGCTTGAGGTCTGAGTGCTAGGCTAAGGAGTTAGTTTGGGTCAGACTTGGCAGTTAAATAATGCCATCAAAAGTCCGTGAGGTGACCGGGGCTGGATTTATAAAGATCACGCCGACTACAGTGCGTTGAATGAGCTGACCTTGGTGGGAGCTGACGGCTTTGGGCAGAGATGGAAGTGCCCAGGACCCCAGCGGGAAACGGAAACTCGACGGAGACCATGCCCTTAGTTTTGAACTAGCCGAACTAGCTGATCACTTCGCAAGTGTCCAAGGTGCGAAGAACGTGTGATCAAGTAGACGACTGTGTGCCCACTCCCCCGCCCCCTCCCCCCATGGATGGTACGGAAAACTAGAACCTGTGCAACCCAGCAGTGTTGTCTGCCCTCGCGGCTTCTCCAGCCACACCAGGCTGTTGTAAGGGAGGGGGCAGAAAGGCCCCTTGCGTAAGAAAGCGGAAAAGTGGGAAATTGCCGGGGGCAGAGCAAAAGGCCTGAGGGTTGGGGGCCTGGAAGTGCTCTGAGGAAGGCGGGGTCTGGAGAGGAAAAGTGGGGCTGTCTCGTTGCCTCTGCCTCAGCTCTATTGCCCCTAACACAAAGGCTCCTAGTATCTGGACGTGGCTTACCTCCAAAATTTGGCCTCAGACGGACATCATATCTCGACAGCACCCTGTCCAAAATCTTGTGAACCACAGCTTCATTTGCACAATTTTTGCTGAAACAGAGAAGCCATCAGCAAGTGCCACATCGCTTCTCAGGGAGCAAACAACAAAGAACACCCCAGGTGTCAACGTGCCAGGGCCTTCTTTTCTCCTGCGCACATGCAGACATGTACAGTCATCCGTGTACCCGTCTCTCCCTGCTCCTCTCCCTCCCTACAGTGAGTCAGCCAGAATGCGGCCACGCAGACTCTTTTTCCCCTCCCCCCTCTTCCGCTTTTATCCAGAGAATGGGGCACAAAGACTGGATACTTGTTACCAGGCAGGATTGGGGAGGAGGGGGGGTATGAGGAGGGGAGACAACAGGGGAAGTGGAGAGGGGAGGGAGTGGGCAGGTTCAAGCCCTGAGATAAGTGCGTTACTTCAACCCCTTAAGAAGCTCCATCTTGCCATCAGCCTGGATGCAGCTTTCCAGGTTGGTGGGGGGTCCTTCCAGGGGCAACTGCTTGCCTCAGGAAAGGTCATCTCCCACCCTCAGTGTCCGCCTGAGCTGAGCCAGCCAGTTTACATTCTCCAGCTCAGCCACATTTCCCCTACATAAGCTAGGACTGGGCATTTCGTGCTCACGTCTATGTAAATCTTGCGTTCACACAACTCTGCTTTTTAAGGCTTGACACATGGCACATGACGCAGAGAGAGCCTTGCTCATGTAGCAGAGATTAAAGACTCTCACCCAATCAAACCATTTTAGATTTTGGGGGCTCAAAGGCTGTCCTCAAAAAGACATGTATTCTGGAAACAGACATCTCTCTGGCTAAGCATATGCTTCCAGCCTAGACGTGTTTTGGGTGAGGCCATGTACGTGGACCCAGCTCAGCCCTGCAGAGAGCTGGCCTTTCTAGAATTCTCTGAAGCTCATCCAATTCACCTAGACATTCAGTGGGGCTCTTTTCTCCAAAAGGGGTTTGTGAATGAGAACAAGCCCTGGGCTTCACTAGGACTCTTAGGATCTCTGATGCATTGACCAGGGAACAAACATGAGTCCATGCAAATCACAGTGTGCATCTGCATGTGTGTGTGTGTGTGTGTGTGTGTGTGTGAGAGAGAGAGAGAGAGAGGGAGAGAGTTAGTTCACTAGCGCAGTCTGTTATGTGGGTGTTGGACACTGCAGGGCTGTCTGCTGGAACCTTGCCAGACTATTACCCCCCTCCACTTTTTTTCTGAATACGTGTTCACTTCCGGCTTGTCATTTAAAAATTATTTCTAATCATCTTTAATGACAAAATTTCATTTTGCATCATTCTGAAGTGTACACATGTATTATTCCCGAATTAAAACAACACATTCTCGCCTGTTTAGTACCACACATTAACCATACGACAGCACTCAGGATCCGCGGCTCCCGCAAATACACATTTTTGTATGATCTACATGTAAAGTCTGACTGTTTGTTTAACATCTCTTCAGATATCTGCAGACCCAAACTTGAAATCAAACACAGAAAAAAACCCACCGATCTTCAAATGATCTCACAGGAGTAAGTACAAAAGCACACCGACCTCAGGCCATACAGCTAGCTATATGGTTATAGAGCCACTGATAACACTCTGCGCCTCTGCGCCGATGAAGTTGAGTCAATAATTTTTATCTGCGCCGTTGAAAAGGTCTCTCACCGCTCACAAACACACAAACACACACAAACATACGCACGCGCTTCAGGGACAGACTAAAATCCTGACTCAAACAGGTGTCTCTATACTCTCTGCGTCTCGCGAGTGGTCCATCACCCTGTACTGCCTCCACGCCAACCCCGCAGGTGCCGATGGATAAGACTGGGAAAACCTGACCAGGGCACTGTCCCCCCACCCCCGGGGCTTCAGTTTGGGCACACACGGGGCTCTATGAGGCGCCGCGGTAACAGGTGGGCTTTAGCACAGAGCTCTATTTCGATCGGCCACCCCGACTCGCACCCCATCTCCCTCCAGGGACCGGCAGGCAGGACCCAAGTGCCAGGGCTCGGCGAACCGGGTTCAAGTTACCCCAGCCCGCTCCGTCCAAGAGGCCCCAGGCCGCCCGCGGGTCCCCGTCGCCGCCATGCCCAGGCTGGCGGTACGCGCTTACCAGTTGAAGAGGTTCAGGATGACTTCGGGCACGGTAGGGGAGAGCTCGAAGTGGAATTCCGGGGTAGGACCGGAGTCGTTGCCCTCCGCGAGCCAGGTCCTGATGAGCAGCAGGAGCACGGCGGCTCGCAGCATCCCTCGGATACCCATGGCCACACAGCTCGGGGCCACAAGGCGCGAGGGACGGCAGTGTGCAGCGGGGGAAAGGGATGGGATGGAGGCAGTGCGGGGCGAGAGGGAGCTGGGGGTTCGCTAGGAGTCTCTAAGAGACACTAGCGAGGCTAGGGGAAGCAGGGAACGCGGGGGTCGAGCTGGAGCCCGGAGCCCAGAGCCCAGGAGGAGCAGCCCCCCAGCAGCTCTGCCCGACGCAGCCCCAAGGTGCACCCCGCAGCTGCGAAGTGCGCTCCGTCTGCGACCGCTCCTGGCTGCGACTGGACTGCTAGCCCGGCGCGCGGCTGGCTCCGCCCACTCCGACGGCCCCGCCGGCCGAACCAATCCAGCAGGGCCCAGGAGCCGCACAAAAAGGCGCGCGCTGCTGTCTCCGCCCGCAGCCTGCGCTCCCCGCGGCCCCCGCCCCTTCAGGCCTCTGCAGCCCTCCCCTGGTCTGCTTCACATACTGGCAGGGG
>LNAC01001034.1:350685-364733 GCA_002007465.1 Ailurus styani | reverse complement strand
GAGAGCCCGATGTGGGCCTCGATCCCAGGACCCTGGGATCATGACCTGAGCCGAAGGCAGCGGCTTTAACCCACTGAGCCACCCAGGCGCCCGGCAATCCTGATTTTTATACTTTGGTACAAAGCTAAGTAATTGAAACGGTATTAATAGCATTAAAAATAGATACATAGACCAGTGGAACAGAATTGAGAGCCCAAAGAAAAGCTCTTGTATATATGGTCAACTAGTATTTGACAAGAGCGCCAAGAAGACTTAAAGGGAAGGTATAATTTCCTCAATAAATGGTGTTGGGAAAACTGGATAACCACATGCAGAAAAATGAAATCGTACCACATTTTACACCACTGATAACTTGAAATGAATTAAAGACTTAAATGTAATACCTGAAACTGTAAAACTACCAGTGGAAAAAACAGAGAAAAAGCTCTTTGGCATTGGTCTTGGCAACTATTTTTTGGATATAACACCAAAATTACAAGCAACAAAAGCAGAAATCAGCAAGTGGGTCTATATCAAGTGAAAAAGTGTATTCACAGCAAAAGAAACAATCAGCAAGATAAAAAGACAACCTACAGAATGGGAGAAAAATATTTGCAAACCACACATCTGGTAAGGGGTTGAATATGCAAAATATATAAGGAACTCATACAACTCAATAGCGGGACAAAGCAAAATAAAACCCAAACCCAACCCCCCAAATAAATAAATAAAAAACAAGATACAACCACAAATAATCCAACTAGAAAATGGGTAGAGGATCTAAATAATAGTTTCCCAAGAGATACAGATGGCCAAGAGGTACATGAAAAGGTGCTCAACATTACTCATCATCAGGAAAATGCAAATCAAAGCTACAATGAGATATCACCTCACGCCTATTAGAACGTCTGGTATCAAAAAGACAAGAGATAAGAAATTTTGGTGAGGCTGTAGAGAAAAAAGAATCCTTGTGCACTGCTGGTGGGAGTGTACATTGGTGCAGCCAGTATAGAAAACAGTGGAGTTTCCTCAAAAAATTAAAAACAGAACTACCATACAATCCAGTAATCCTGATTCTGAATATATAGTTGAAGAAGTTTAAAATCAGGCTTTCAAAGAAATATCGGTATTTTCATGTTCATTGCAACATTATTTACAATAGCCAAGATATAGAAACAACATAAGTGTTCATCAATAGATGAATGCATAAAGAAGAGGTGATGCACACATGCGCGCGCACACACACACACACACATACACACACACACACACTGGAATATTATTCACCCGTAAAAAGAAGAAAATCTTGTCATTTGCAACAACATGGATGGCCCTTAAGGGCATTATGCTGTATGAAATAAGTAAGACTGAGAAAAACAAATATTGTATGTTTTCACATGTGGAATCTAAAAAAGCTGAACTCAAAGAGATAAAGACAGAATGGTGGTTGCCAGGGACTGGTGTTGGGAGAAATGGAGAGAGTTTGGCCGAAGGATACAAACTTCCCGCCATAAGATGAATAAGTTCTGGGGATCTAATGTACAGCATGGGGTGACTGTAATTAATAATAATGTATTGTATATTTGGAAGATCTTAAAAATTGTCACCACAAAGAAAGGTAATTATGTGAGGGGATAGAAATGTTAATTAATCTTATTGTGGTAATAATTTCACATTATATATGTGTATCAAATATCATGTTGTACACTTTAAATTTACATATATGTCAATAGTATCTCAGTAAAGCTGAAAAAAAAACCCTCATAAAGCTATGAGGCTAAAATGTAGAAGAAGATGAGAACCTAGAAAGGTAAGTCAAGCACTAGAAGGCATTTTTGCTGTGAGGGCATTTAATTAATCAGAAGAGAGTTACGGAACTTAGCTCTGGTTTTGGTGACCTTGTGAGCAAAGGGGACAAAAGTTGAAGTTCAAGGCCCAAACCAATGGGAGATTTAATAAGCCTTCAAGATAATGGTGAACCAGAAGTAACTAGCCCTTGCAAGGACTTGTAGCCTAGATACACATCACTTAGGTGGTCCCAGGAATCTCAAAAGATATTGTCCATGTTTCTGTTTGGAGAAACAAATTATGTGGAAAAGAGAAAAAGATGGATAAGAGACCCAAAGAATAGAGTAAGAAGGCTAACATATATTTAATTGAAGTTAGAAGGAGAAAAGAGAGAAATGGGGAAGAAAATGATGGCTAAGACTTTGAGTCCACAAGTTTAAGAAGCCCAATGGATCTTACAAAGGATAAATAATAATTCTACTCCTAGAGACATCATCATGAGAGTGCAGAAAATCAGAGACAAAGGAAACTATGATAATCATCAAAGTTAGAGATAATGAGGACCTAATCAAGGGCACAAGCAGGAGACATTGAGACAGGGATGGGAGTTAGACCCTGGTTTTTAGAATACCTTTTACTTAAATTTTCCATGAAAGACAATTTAATAAAGGTGCTATCCATTTCATTCTTTATCTAAAATGTGTTTTAAAATTGAATTACTCAGAACAACCTGACTTGTAGGAGACCTTCCCAGTTGTCATGGTTGGAAGGCCATCTTCCTATGTCTTCCTTATCTCATGGGCTTCAAAAGAGGCAAACGCTCTCTATGGGTCTGAAATGCTAGCTGCAGCTGATTTCTGAGGCTGGTAAAATGTGTTTATATAAGGCTTTCTAAGACTAAGCATAATAAAGTGAATCTTTGTAGAAAGGCAAAGGATTCCTTTTGCTTACTCTTTCCCAAACTTTCACTCTAAGGAAAGGTTTATAAAATAAATAATTTGTGCTTTTCAGGGTACCTTAATACACCCTGCAGGCTTAAACATGTGTACTCACTCACTGGGCTGCAGTTAAATCCCTGCAGGACTTTCTTTTTCTAACAAATAGAACTAAAAATGAAATGGACTGTATTCTGAGGAAGTGAACTCCTGACTTCTAACCAAGCTTTTCATACAAAGACTGACTGAATGGCTGCCTGTCAGAGATGGCCAAATAGGAACATCAGATCTTCCGTGGCCTCCTGTATCTCTGAAATTCCCTGACAACTACCTAAGTTGAAAATATCTGTCTATACTGGCTTCTGAGAGTAATTTCAAGTGTTTTTGCTCAAACTCCTTCATGTATTTCTTCTATCTGAAGGACATTTTTATATGCCCTCTGGATCCCGTCTTTCTAGAAAGCAGTTTCTCCAAGAGAAAATGTTTCTAGGGCTGGAAAGTTTTCTCTATATTCTAACCCAAGTCAATCAGAAAGTTATCCAACACCAAACATGTAAGCCTACCTTCATTTGTGACATGCAATATGTGAACACCAATTTTGACCAAATGTCATTAAGAGAGGAGTTTCTGGAACTTTGATTCTGAGTTTTCAGGGTTTCTTCACTTTTGCTGGGCATTGACAATTTGCCTGTGTTACAGATTTCCTCTCAAAGTACACAGAAATCTGCTTTTTAATATATGGCATCTTAGCATTGAAAGGAAGGAATAGGGAGAATGCTCCACTAACTCTAAGTTTTCTTCCTCAGGAACTGGTTGTAGCATTGTGTGCTGAAAGGGCATTTGACTATAAATCTGAAGATCTAGATTAAAACTCCATTTTCAGCTACTAAGCATTTGCCACTGCCTCTGAATTTCAGTTTTCTCATTTGAAATGTGGGGTATTAATAATGTCTACTTGTTACTGGAACAATATAGACAGAGGAGAATCCCTGTCCATTTAACTTCCTAGCCCTGGGGCTTCACCTCACTTCCTCAACCCCACCAGGTTTCTAATAATCTCCACCTGTGAGGGCTGCTGTAATTACCATGGATAGCCACCAGGGGTCCTTAGCTCTTAGTCTAATTGTGGACTAACCTTTCCATTTATCTCATTGTTTTCTTGAATCCAGGCAAGTCAGGCTGACCTTTACAAAAGAATTTCTTCAGAAACTCAGGGAAACAGAGTGAGATAAGCACAGGGAGCAGAGATTCTTCTGAAGGTAGAAGTCTTAATGCACAAGTGGGTGGACCTCTACTTCTACACTGGAGTTGTAGTTGCCACTAGCTACTTTGCCCCTCAAAGGGGCTGCTGATGGCTGGCCTTCGGCACCTCTGCTCCTGTTCCCAGGGGATGAAAAGCAGGGATCCTATACAAATGGTGAATGCATAGCTCCTGGAGTTGTGCAGGGTGCAGCCTGCATGGTTGTATGAGGTGCCCCTATTGAGGAGGGCTCCTCTCTTAAATGTGCTATCCGGAGCACTTCTGGGGGTCAGAGGGCCTGCCCTAGTCCTGCTCCAGAGCTTAGTTCTTTACAGCTCCATTGTTTCCCCCCCCCACCTTTGGCTCCTAATTATTGCATACTCGTGTCCTTACCGTGTTCTTTCTGCTCCTCTTTCAGGTTACATTCTATCAGAGCATGGGATTTTCTTTCAGATAGTTTTACGATCTCAATATAATCTGCATTTGCGGTAACAACACTAATTCATAAGACATTTCAACTGTAAGCAACTCTTTTTTTGTTTATTTAGTATAATTTATTATAGGTAACAAATGTATTTATAATAATAATTACTCACTTTTAACCCATCATTTCTATAAAGGATTATAGAGGTGTCAGTTTTAAATAGCACACATCCTAGCTGCATATAGTATTCCCAAACAGGTAGTGGCTCCTAAGAAAGTCTGCTTAACAGAAGCTCAGAAGTCCTTAGCTGAGATAATGGAGCTTTTGAATCAGAAGAGAGCAGAACTGGCAGAAGTAGAACATCATTTGGAAAATTTACAAAGAACTTTCATTGAGAAAACTGAGGAAAATGCTCATTTAGAAAAACAGGTGGAACCCTACTTCCCCAAATTGCCCCAAATGGCCCTTTTCTCCATGATCTCAAGACAGAGTTGGTAGTGCTTACCAAGTATTCCAGGTGCTGCCTGCATTCCCCAGCCCCCTTTCAGTTGATTGGGTTGTGCGACTAGTTCTAGATAATAAAATGCAAACATGTAAGAGCCACTGATTGATCCATTAGCTCTCTCTTCCTTTGCCCTAGTGATGCTAAAAGCCAGATGTTGATGTGGTGATTCAAAGATGGAGGGAACCAAGACCCTGGGTCCTCAGGTGGAACAGAGAGCTGAGGACTTGCAACTGATCTTGTATGAGTTGGAAATCAAGCTTTGTTATGCTAAATTGTTGAAATTTGGGGACTTTATTATTTCAGTGAAGCCTAGCCTATCTTGATGAAAACATTCTTTGTCCTGCCCTCCTCCCAATACCTATACCATTATTATAAAGGCCCACGGGCAATCCTTTTTGTGTGTTTCATAGGTTCCCTGAATCCAAAACATTCCAAGATCATTCTAGTCCCCTGGTAATATGGTCCTTTTTGAGTACCCTTAATCTCCATGAACTGATATTCAGTTGTGACCTGATGGTGACCTAGAAGTCATCTATGCCATTTCCTTCTACCTCTTCATCCCAATATTCATTTATTCATTTATCAGCTATTTATTGAGTACCCATTATATGCCAGGTACTTATCTGAGAACTGGGATATAATAGTAGGAAAAACAAAAAACAGTAAAAAGTCCTTGCCATCAGGTAACATGATGTATATTCTAGGAGGGGAAGACAGACAACACAGAAGTGAAATGAGTAAAATATTTTGTCTGTTTGATGATGATAAGAGCAACAGAGAAAAATAAATCAGAGAAGGGAAGTAGAGAATGATGAGTGAATGGGATGGTGATGGTTGGGGAATGAGGATGTAATTTAAAATAATGTGATCAGGGAAGGACTCATTTTTAGGATAGCACTTGAACAAAAAGACCTGAAAGAGGAGAGTGTGGGGAAAGAGGATACTAGGAGAGGGAACAGCACAGGGAAGGGCCTGAAGGTGGAAGCATGTTTTATGTATTCTAAGAAGAACAATGAGGCCCGCGAAGCTGGAAGAGAGCGAGAGAGGGGGAGGGAAATAGGAGATGAGGACAGAGTGAAAACAGGGAGGACAGGTCATGTAGGGTCTTGCAAACCATTGTAAGAAGTTTGGCTTCATGGAGTGAGGTGAAAAGCCAATGGTGGATTTTGCACACAGAAGTGACATGAGTATACTTTTGTTTTAGAGGGATCACTCTAACCACTGTGTAGAGAATAGGCCATGGAAGGACAGGACAGAAGCAGGGAGGTCAGTTAGGAAGCTACTGCAGTAACCCAGGAAGCCGATGATGAGCTTGGACCAGGGTAGTAGCAGTGGAAGTGGTGAGATTCTGGATATCTTTTTGAGGTAGAACCAAAAGAATTTCCTCACATATTGGATGTAAAATATGAAAGAAAGAGGGAATAAAAAAAGACTCTAAGAGTTTTGGTCTGAACAGTTGGGATAATGGACTTACCATTTACAGAGCTGTGTAAGATGCTGGGAAGAAGTTAAAGGCACGTGGGAAGCCAAGGATTTGTTTTTGAACATCACAAGTTTGCTTTGACTATTAAATGCATAAGTTATGATGTTGATTTGAATACATGATATCCCCCTTCTCTGTACTGTGTCTTCCTACTCATCCTTCAGCCCAGCTGTTATGAAGCTTAGCTCAACTAGCCAAGCAGAAATAGTGACTCCTTCCGTCATGCTCCAAGGGCAACTTCAACAGGCTTCTAGAGTAGCATTTTGTTCCTCTATTGTCTTATTGCCTCTCATCTTTCTTCCGTGATGGACTGAGAGCTCCTGCAGTCTGGGGAATGTTTCTTATCCATCTTGTGGCTGCTTAGAACCCAGTCCAGAGTCTGCCTTATAGTCAACACTCGAGAGTCATCTGTTGAATGAAGCATCCTAGAAATGAAGAAAGGAGAATATTCCCAAAGTTAGAGCTCATGGAAGTTGAGGGCTTGAAAAGGGCCATCATATTTATTGGTTAGAAGTCTCAAAACTGACACCTGGGATTGTAAAAGTCTAAGAGCCACATGTTGAGGAGTCAGGTTTTAAAATGTGGTCTTATTTGGTTTTCATTTTGATGAAAGGGATTCAGAAGATTTGAGTCTCTAACTGTGCCTCAAGGAAGACATCCTCTTCCCAAAAAGGGATGTTATAACTCGGTGGGTAAGATTTACAAGCAGACAGATTTTGGCTTAGATTTAGTTCTAACGGAGGAAGTGTCAGATTTAGGGGCTCAAATCCCAGCTCTGCCACTCACCATCTGCATGACCTTGGACAAGTCATTTTCTGTATTTGATCCTCATTTTCTTCATCTGTAACATTTGAGGATTAAGTGGGGATTAAGTGAGATCAAGATGGTAAAGCACCTAGAGTAGTTACCAACACAGTACTTGTTATGGAAGGGTAGATAAAAGAAACAATATTTAGGACAAGCAAAAGATGGAATGAGTTCCACATCCCTGGAGATATTCAAGGACAGATTACATGACCACTTTGTGGGAATATTATGGAGACAATATTAATGGTTGGGTGAGCTGAGAATTAAGGTCCTTTCCAGTCTCAAGTTTTATAATTCTAAGAATCCCAAGCAATAGAAATGCAGACATAAAATTTGTTACTGAGACCACTCTAGTAATATTAGAGTGCTCATGCCCAGATGGGGTCTTTTGGAGAAATTGGCCTAAGGGTGAGAGTATGTGCCATCCAAGGGCCTGTGTGTATGCAGCAGTGTTCAGGGGGGTATTAGTACTGTCTCAAATTTGAGAGTACATTGCCAGCTGTGTTACTTGCTGCTACACACCTGGCATATGGCCTTAGCATTACGTTTTCTTGCAATAATCAAATAAGCCCCTAATGTGACTACATGTCCCTTTTACTCCTTGATTCAGTCAACTGGGGCTTTCCATACTAATCTTTCATTTACTCTTCTGGAGTTTTATCATAATTGACTCCTGTTTTATGAGAAGATCTTAGGAGCTGGTTCAGGGAGATTGTTTCTTGATTATCATGGCTTTTCTGCTTGACTCACCATATCTTTTTCAACTTGACTTCAAGGCTATCTCCATGATGCTTCTCCCCACTGTGTCCTCCTCACATTACTGCTCTTATCCCTCCAGTTCTGGCCTTCATGCTTGACTTGGACTCCTTCAATAATCTTCTAATTGGTTTCCCCTATCATGTTAGCTTTCTCTTTAATCCATACTACATTCAAACCATTTACCATCTGATTCCAACATACCCTTCTAGCTCTCTCCTCCTGATCCTTCCTGTCATGCATACCCAGCTCTCATCCAGAGGGGCTACTGGTCTTTCTCTGAACGACCTCCTTTTGGTAGGTATTCAGTTTGCTACCTACATCTGCCCAAATCCAATCTATTTTTTAAACCCAAGATTATATACCCTTCTCCCCAAAGCCATCTGTGAGGGTCTGACTGCATGCCCTGATCATGTAGTGTCTTTTATTGGAGCTCTGTGTGTGAATGGCTTATTTCCCTTAAAAGTCTGTAAGCTTCATTTCTCTCATCATTAGCTACATTCCCTCAATATCTCTTCTCATTTTAAAAACAGATTCTTTTTCCCCACCATGATTTCTCCCCTGAATTCTTAACTCATTTAACAAATAAACCCATCGTAACTTGTGTGGGTGTACTGAAAAGTAATTTTAACACCTGACATCCTAAAAGCACAAATTATAGAAATCATTTTAGGTACTAATTGACAATGTAGAAGTCTGAGTGAAAAAATGGATTTCAATGGATTCCAATGAATGTTGTGTAAGCATTCTTAATTAATCAACAAGGAGCCATATTTGCTCTCCCAGCACCCCTTTCTCTCTTTTAGAAATGCCAAACCCAAGGGAAAATTTGCTTAAACTATTTATTTGATTTATTTCTCAGCTTTTGAGCTTGACTGGCTTAAGCCTTTTCCTTTGTTCTTGGGAATTATGGGGTTTTTAAGAATTGAGCCATTCTCTGGTTTGCTCCTCAGACTATGGATATATTGCATGCATTTAATCCCTTGAATTTACAGAACACAGAAACCAGAGGTGAGTATAGCATTTATTTTGGTGGCATGAATTTCCATAAAACAAGATGACAGGAACCCACTTCAGTTCTTCTGATGGCTCTCGTGTTCCTGATGTTGTTTATGGGAACATTGCCCATTATAGTGAATTGGTACCTCTAGATTTGTTTTTCCCACATGGAGCCTATTAAGTTGAGATGGAGCATGAAGAGCCAACATGTCTTAGTGAATGCACAACTACCAAGGATATGCTTGCTAACATCAACACCACTAGAGTGGGACAAAAGGCTTTCAGAACAGGGTGTGCACATATTCAAGTGCATAAACTTATTACACAAGTTATTAGGTCCATGAAAGCTTTTCTGTGAATCTGTAGATGCTACTTTAGAGTCAGCTTTGGAAACGAAGTCAAAGTGATCCTTCTTGTGTTCCATTAAAGGTAAATATGTTAAGAGAACTTCTTTCCAATGAAATGCATTATTATGGAGCTATGCTTATGCAGAACTTCATTTTATGTTCACTAAGGTTTATTAAAATAAGTAGAAATTCTTGTTCTAAACAATGTCTGGAACTTAATTTGTTAAATGTACTCCCAATCCCAGCCCACTTGACAGAAAAAGGCCACCCTACTCCAGAGGGCTAATGATAATAATTTAGTCCTCATAACAGCCCTGTAAGCCAGGTACTGTTTTTCAGCCAGGAGTGGAAAGGATATGATGGAGGTCAGATCTTGGGCTCTGAAGCCAGACTGCCTGGGTTTAAATCCCAGTTCTGACACTCACTATCTGTGTGACCTTAAGCAAGTTACTTCTCTGTGCCTCAATTTCCTCATCTCTAAAGTGAGGTAATGGGACTTCCTCATAGGGTAAAATGAATTAATAGGTGGAAATATCTAAAACAATTGTGGAGCACATATTCAAGGCACAAGCGATATAAAAATCTTCTGGAATTAGCTAGCCATTTTTTTGGCCAACCAGTAGGACAAGTGGGATGAAAGGAAGGAAAAAAAATGTGGTCATTGGGAGCAGGCTGAACTTATCCATAGTTCTTGAGGTAATCTGTGTGACTTTGATAAGGGACAGAAGCAGATGTATAGAAGAGTTGCAGAATGCAGGTCAGGGGGA
Organism: Ailurus styani; assembly: GCA_002007465.1. Lineage (NCBI taxonomy): Eukaryota > Metazoa > Chordata > Mammalia > Carnivora > Ailuridae > Ailurus > Ailurus styani. The sequence goes on along the minus strand of LNAC01001034.1, from coordinate 354,703 downwards.
GCCAGCTCCTGTGATGTGTCCCAAATGTGTCTGCTCCTGGGAGTTCAGGAGATAATAAAAGGCCTTTTCCTACATAGACCAGACTCCAAGAAGAATTTAGAACCTCAAGGAATAAATTGCTCAGCTTATGAATGAATAAGTCACACTTCGTTTTTAAACTACTGATTTACCCTCTTAATTTAGATGTGGCAATTTATGAAACGACTGACTACTCATGATAGATTTTCACTGGGGGACCTGGAACACACTTGCTGGTGTATCCATTCTGATACCCTGTGTCTTTTAGTCGGGGCATTTAGTCCATTTACATTCAGGGTAACTATTGAGAGATATGAATTTAGAGCCATTATATTGCCNATGAGTTTCTTGTAGACAGCATATCGATGGGTCTTGTTTTTTTATCCATTCTGATACCCTGTGTCTTTTAGTTGGGGCATTTAGTCCATTTACATTCAGGGTAACTATTGAGAGATATGAATTTAGAGCCATTATATTGCCTGTAAGGTGACTGTTACCTTACTACCTACTGTATATCATGTCTCTTCCTTTCTGGTCTATATTTCTTTTAGGTTCTCTTTGCTTAGAGGACCCCTTTCAATATTTCCTGTAGGGCTGGCTTAGTGTTTGCAAATTCCTTTAGTTTTCATTTGTCCTGGAAANTCCTGGAAGATTTTTATCTCTCCTTCTATTTTCAGTGACAGCCTAGCTGGATATAGTATTCTTGGCTGCATATTTTTCTCGTTTAGTGCTCTGAGTATATCATGTCAGTTCTTTTTGGCCTGCCAGGTCTCTGTGGATAGGTCTGCTGTCTATCTAATATTTCTACCATTGTATGTTATAGACCTGTTGTCCAGAGCTGCTTTCACGATTTTCTCTTTGTCACTAAGACTTGTAAGTTTTACTATTAGATGACGGGGTGTGGACCTATTTTTATTGATTTTTGAGAAGGGTTCTCTGTGCCTCCTGGATTCTGATGCTTGTTCCCTTTGCCATATTAGGGAAATTCTATACTACAATTTGTTCCAATATACCTTCTGCCCCCCATCTATCTTCCTCTTCTGGGATCCCAATTATTCTAATATTGTTTCATCTTATGGTATCACTTATCTCTCTTACTCTCCCCTCATGTTCCAGTAGTTGTTTGTGTCTCTTTTCCTCCACTTCTTTATTCTCTGACATTTTTTCTTCTAAATCGCTAATTCTGTCTTCTGCTTCATTTATCCTAGCAGTAAGAGCCTCCATTTTTAATTGCACCTCATTAATAGCTTTTTTGATTTCAGCTTGGTTAGATTTTAGTTCTTTTATTTCTTCAGAAAGGGTTTTTATTTCTCTAGAGAGGGATTCTCTATTATCTTCCATGCTTTTTTCGAGCCCAGCCAGCACCTTAATAATTGTCATTCTGAACTCTGGTTCTGTCATATTACTAATGTCCACATTGATTAGGTCCCTAGCCGTCATTACTGCCTCTTGTTCTTTTTTTTTTGTGTTGATTTTTTCCGCCTTGTCATTTTATGCAGATAAGAATAGATGGATGAGAGAACAAAATAGTAAAGGGTAGCAATGACCCCAGAGAAATATACACTAACCTACGCAGAAGAGACCTAGAACTGGGGAGAAAAGAAAGAGGGGAAAAAACCAAAAACCAAACCAAACCAAAACCAAAACAAAAACAAAGTCAAACAAAAACAAAACAAAAAAATAAATAAATAAAACAAAATCCTATATCTATATCTATATTATCTATTTCTATATATATCTATCTCTGTCTCTGACTCTATCTCTATCTCTATATCTATCTCTATCTGTATCTATATCTATTAGACTGGTGAATTGAACAGACCCTATATGTATACCAAAAAGAAGGTTAAATACAATGAAGGAATAAAATATGAGTATAACAATGAAAATTTAAAAAGATTAAAAAGTGTTGATAAGATATAATAGTTATAAACGTTAAAATAGGAAAAAGAAAAAAATTTAAAAGAAAAAAGTAAGAAAAAAAAAGAAAAAAATTCAAAGAATTTAACTTTGAACGACTAAAGAATCATGGGGAAAAAGCCATTAATTCTCTGTGTTGCTCTCCCCTAGTTCCAGAGTTCCACAATTCTCAGCAGTCTCGACCTTAACTTTGGATGGATGTTTTTTTTCTGGTCTTCTGGGGGAGGGGCCTGGTGCTGTGATTCTCAAGTGACTCTGCCCGAGGCCGAATCGCACCGCCCTCCCCAGGGGCGGGGCTACGTCATCAGCGCAGGTTCGCTCTTGGAGCTTTTGTTCCCTGAGCGCTTTCTGTACCGCGTTGGAGGCCGGAACTGAACACGGCGGCTCCCAGTCTCCGGCACGGAGGAGCGGAGAGCTCAGGACCTCACTCTTCAGTGCGCCTCAGAGAAGAGCAGTCCCTCCATTCTCCTGGTCTCCGACCATGCTCCGAGCTCCCCCGGCCTGTGACTGGGCGTCTCTCTCTCTGACGCGGCCCCAGTTAGAGTCTCCGAACCCGGCCGATTCCTGCAGCCGCTCCCGCACTGCCAATCCCCGAGGAGGAAGGTGAGTCTCCCCGGCTCTGCCGCCCGCGGGGTCCCTGCTCACAGAGCAGTGGCCCGACTGTGCCTCGGATCCCGGCCCAAGGTAACCCCGAGCTGAGAGACACCTCAGCTCAGCTCCGTCTCTCCCGCCGGCTTCTCTCTGAGACCTGGGAGCTCGGTCGCGCTCAGACACCCCTGGTCTCTCTGTGTCCCTGCGGGTCCTGAGACCACACTGTCCCCGCGAGGGCTTCACCCCACGCTTGGCCTCTGGGGCGACGTCCCTCCGTGGAGCCGACTTCTCACAGTTCCGAGTCTGTGCTCCGCTGCTCGCTCACCTGCCGGGAGCCGCCCCTCCCCCCGGGTCTGTCTTCCCGTCGCTGCAGAGTCACTTCTCCGCACGGCCTACCTTCCGGAACGTGGTCGACTTTCTGTTCCTAGAATCGCTGCTCTTCTTCTCTTCGATCTCCTGTAGAATTTGTGGGTGTTCAGAGTAGTTTGATAGCTCTCTGGGTGAATTCCTGGGACCTGATGATAATCGGTCTCCTACTCCTCCGCCATCTTGCCACTTCCTCTGGAATACTCGTCTTCCAGATAGGTGCAAGGGTAAACTTTTCAATTCATGCCAGTCATCTCCTTGTTATCTAATATTAGTCCAACTTCACTTCCTATGACATTGCTCTCTTGATATTCTTCAGAACATGCATCACTCACTGATATAATTTTGCTCTCTCATCTGTCTCTCTTCACTGGAATATAAGTTACATGAGGGTTGGGACCTTGTCTGACACTTTTAGTGAGTTTGACAGAAAAGCAATGACCTATAGATATGGAGAAAGTCAGAAGGAATTCAGAAGGAGGAAAAAGAAATAGGAGACACTAGACATTTCTGAGCCCTGCTGGGATGTTTAGGGAGTGTTAGAAGGCAAAACACCAAGGACTGAAAACTCAAATCACCTGAGAAATGTGATGATTTCTGAAGAATATTTTTGCAATTGTGAAATAGAAATTATATATGCAAGCGGTGTGAAGAAAAACCAGACCTGTGTCTGTAATAAGTGTCATCACATTATTGATATCCAATTAGAAGGCTTGTTCATGATCTGCTCTGCAGCTCATTTAGGATTGTCTTCTATAAAATCATGTACTTAGACTTGTTTGGTCATCTGAGGAGTAATAAAACAGGGTGTTGAGGTTCATGTTATTTTGAGGAGTAACAAAACACCTTGAAAGCCTCTGCTGTTTATTCAGTCTAGCACTAGGCATTTTGGGATGGATCTAAGAAAGGAAAAAGCCTTGGGCGCCTGAGTGGCTCAGTGGGTTAAAGCCTCTGCTTTCGGCTCAGGTCATGATCTCAGCGTCCTGGGATCGAGGCCCGCATCGGGCTCTCTGCTCAGCAGGGAGCCTGCTTCCTCCTCTCCCTGTCTCTCTGCCTGCCTCTCTGCCTACTTGTAATCTCTCTCTCTGTGTCAAATAAATAAATAAAATCTTTAAAAAAAAAA
>LNAC01001034.1:319125-350631 GCA_002007465.1 Ailurus styani | reverse complement strand
CCCCCCCCGTGGAAAAAAAAAAAAAAAAAATTTTAAAAAAAAAAAAAAAAAAAAAAAAAAAGAAAGGAAAAAGCCCCAGACTCTACCTGCAAAAAAGAAGGATAGGCAATATACTGTCCAGTGAGAGTTAGGGAACTAACTAGGAGAGGATTGACCTATAGGAATCAGATAGGGTAGTTTCTCTAGAGTGGGAAGAGGCTAGGAAAACAGAGAATCAGGAACCATACCATCAGTGAACAGGAGACCGTGTTTTGGACCTAGAGAAGAATTCAGTGCCCAACCTCTCAGCTTCTATTTCCAAGAACTGCTAGACAACTAAGAAAACAGGTATCAATTAAAGTATTCAGGACCACAGTTAATGCCCTCTCACCTCTGTCCAGGGCCTCAGGTGGCTAAACTTGTTTGCTTATTGCTGCCAGCCACTGTCACATTGACTATGTTACTATAAATTCACAATCAGCAGTTTCATCTGGATCCTCAATATTGCTTAGTATTCTTACTCTGTTTCTCTAGCCACCTATCTCATTCTCCCCTTACAATTATTTTTATCTTATACATGCTCTGTAAGCATTCTCTCACATAGAAGACAAACTTACCCTTCATTTTCATAGAAAATAGAGAACTCCAAACTCTAAATGGAATTCCCTCAATTTCCTGCCATCAGACTCCTAGCTGCTTACATCAGTCTCCAGCCTCTCATCCTTCTCTCTCTAGCTTGGACATGATAGAGGCTTTCAGGCTGAGTTTGCACAGAGAGAGTACTTCTGGGGTCACTGGTTGTGACCAAGTCCCTCTTGGGACTTGCAACATTCCACTGTCTTGGTGCTTTTGTTCATATGAACAACTCTCATTTGGGACTGAATTGATCAGACATTTTTTATTCTTGCAGCCAGAATAGAGGGAAATATCAAGTTCTGCAGTGTTGGTCTCCTATGTCCCTGGATCACATGCATTAGAATCTCAAGGTGTATTTATTCAAAATGAAGATTTCTTCTACCTGCCCCATCTTCCACTAAGAATGGCTTCAAAGTTTCGACAACTTAACAATCTCCCCATAAAGGAATTTGTGTATACACTGTTTTGACAGCCACTGATATTGGTCATAGCTAATTTATTAGATGAAAAGTTCTGGAATGGGTTTTTCATCACGAATCAGTGTTCTTTAAAAGGCGTTTCTTTAAAAGGTAGGGTCAATAAGAAACCAGGGGAACTTCTTAGACCATTTTCTTGTCAGACAAATTTATAAAAATTGTATGTCACATACTATATCCCACCCCACTATTTCCATCTCCACCAAAACCCGCATACACTTCCAGCACGTACTTTAATGAGGAACACGCTCTTTCCCAACTTTAACCCAGTAAAATGACTTAGCTGTGAGAGTATTACAGTACTATACAATATTTAATCTATTTTTGTGAACTGTAACATATACCCATATAACTTTAACACAGAAAAATGCATAAAATATAATTATATGGCATAAAGAATAAGGTGGGCTTTCATGTAAGCACTACCTAAGTCAGAGAAAACATGACTAGTCCTCCAGAATCCCCCCATGCTCATTTCCAACATGAGCTCCCTGGTTATTGTGTATCAGTTTTATAATCTATTTATGCATGCCTGCCTTTAACTTTATAAAAATGGCCTCATACAGTATATATTCTCATGTGTCTGGCTTCTTTGACTCAATATTTTGTTTATAAGTTTCATTCAGTTTTTTTTACATAGAGCATAGTGTGTTCATTTCCCTTACTAAATGATATTGCATATATAGATATATTGAAATTTGTATAGTCACTCAACTTCTTTTGGTATTTGGATTGTGTCCTGTTTAGGACTGTTACAAGTATTGCCACTCTGGGTCTTCTGGGCCATGTCTCTGAGGGCATGTGTGCAAGAGTTTCTCTAGACTAATGGAATTTGCCTAATAGTGGTATTGCTGGGTAGCAGGGTAAACATATTTAAAATGTTATAGAATACTAACATATAGTGTTTTTATTCATTTCTAAATATTTATTAATTTCCAGTGAACTTCTCAACCTTATACTAGCCGTGCTATCCCACAGACACATTCTGGGTTTATTCTTCACCAGAAGCTTCTCTATCTCTGAATGCATACATTAAAAAATATCACATATCACAACCTCTTAGCCATTTTGCTCTCTCATTCTTCTTCTATATCTCTTCTCTGATCTTCCTGAGATCTCTGTGGCTTGACATCTTTATTTCCTGCCCATCTGTCCTCTCCCTCTTCTCTCTCATCTCCTCATTGATTTGGTTCAGTGAAATTCTCTTCTCTACTTTTCCTGTTTACATGCAGGCTTACTAAGTTGTCAGTACATCCACTACCACTTATCTCCCTATAATAGCAACAGCCCTTATATCCCCACATCTAGTCATGGCCCACATGCGATCAATTGTTGATTCTAAGTTCTATGTACTTCTCATTGTGTCTTCTAATACTACTTTCAGCATTTCTCCGACAAATTTTGCTGTAGTTTGTAATATATTGTTGCCCTTTGATCCTTTCTTCACATTGCTTCTGGAACGATACTTCTAAAACACAAATTACTTCCCTAATTGAAACCTTCTAATGGCTTCTTATACCCTTAAGGATAAGTCCAAATTACTGACTCTGGTATCCAATGCTTCTTTCTGCCTCTTTACACTTGCCTTTCACCATTCCACCTCTCAAAATCCTTTGGAATACTCACCCTGAAACACTGGCAGCACCCCAAATGCACAGTACTCTTTCATGACTCCGATTTTCTTTGAACATGCTGTTTCCTCTGCTTGGAAATTCCTCATCCTTTTACCACTTCTCTAAATATCTCCTCATAATTCAAAACTTAGCTTTCCTCATATTCCTGTGTGCTCACTTTGCCTTATTGTCGCATTTATCCAACTGAATTATGGTCATTTACTCTGCCAGTTGAGAGACTTTTTACCACTAGACTTTGAGCAGCTTCGAGATCAAAAATCATGTCTTGTTCTTTCTGTCCCTAGTTGTGAGATCAAGGCCAGATACACAGTAGGTTTTTTTCTCTCTCTGTAACAGAGGTACCTCACACTTACTGAGAGCTTACTTGAACTATGTGCTGTGCTCAGTTCACTTACTCTTTACAACCCTGAAGGATAATAATTATTATTACCTCCATTCTACAGATGAGGTGCCTGAGTTCTAGAGAAGTAAAAAAAGTTGCCCAAGGTCACATCCCTAGTGGCAGAAGCTAGGATTCAAACCCATGAGGTTTTACTTCAGGGCTAGGGTCCTAAAGGACTATGGACCTTCCTGGGGTTGCAAACAACTTAACCATGCATTAAAGGAACAAGCATCATTTTAGGCAAATTGAAGTTACTTCCCCTAAAAAATATTGGAGTTACCATCTCAAGAGGACTACAGTTAATAGCCCATTGGCTGGAGATGTTTGAACAGCCCTAAAACTTGATATCCCAGTGTCAGTAGATGCTCTTTTAATAAATTTTTGTTGGTTGAATGAAGAAATGATCTAATGTCATCCTAATGATGCCTTGGAAAAAGTAACACAATATTTTTTTCCGGGTTTTAGAGAATTTGTTTCTCACAAGACAGAGCTTAGTCAGAGTAAAACCTCTTATTTTGTACCTCAAATTAAATGTGAGTCATCTAGATTGCTGTAAAAGCTGTCCAGAGACCTGTCATCTAGATACAGCTTGGCAAAAGATGACTTCAAAATAAATCCTTGAGTTTATCAATAAGTCTTAAGAGAACAAGAAGCAAATTTAAATTTTTGGAAGTCTGAGTAGTTGGGATACATGATGGAGATTGATATAAAAGAGACATGTGCAGTTTTGGGTCTTAGCAGGCCAACTCCTCCATGGCTTAAAGTACATCAGATAATGCATAGATAAAGTAGCATTAATGACATTGACTTTCTTCAGCCACACACTGAGGAACCAAAAGCCCAGCTTTACTGAAAGACAAAGTTATTAGCCCAAGTGCAGCCGTGAGGAGACTTACAAGGTAGTCTCTTAAGCTAAAGAGTCAGGAAAAAAAAGGTTTTAAGGAAATGCAGTCATGAGTGGTCATTTCCCAGAACATAGAGTAGGAAAAGAGTAGGGTGGAAGCTGGCAACCTTTACACAGGGTCTGCTTTCCAGATTTTCTTTCACTCCTTCCCCCAAACCATAGAGTTAAAGACAGCAGTTTTTTTTCCACATTGAGTGGGCAAAGGAAAAGTTGAAAGAAGATACAACAATGGGAATCCTCTTTCTGCCTTCTCTCATTTTGGACTGGGTCAGGCTGGAGGCTCCCTAATTAGGGCCCCAGTGTGCCCTCCCCCTGCTACAGCTCCATTGGGCTCAGGATCCAAACCATGACACAAAGAGTGGAATACATGGTCCTTGTCCTGCTCCCTTTCCATAGCCTCCTTTAGCTCTTCCTAATGGCCATCAAGGACACACAGGGCAGAATGGAAACAGGAGGGGCCTAGAGCACCTAGGAAAAGTCCAAAGAGAGCAACTCACTGTACACCTAGCCAGCCAAAGGTAACCCTTGCAGCTCAGCTCTCTCCTTACTGCTCCTCTGGAGCCCTCCGACCCTTTTGGATGCCCACATGGCAAATATTGAGTGAAGGACAAATACTGATAGATGGCACCAAGGATTGGTTGGAGACTGGAAAAAATTAGGTTCCAGGTTCTAGATGCTTCCTGGAGTCAATCTTGGGGGCTGCTTCTAAGCTTCAGGGGGTTTGAGGTGGGGAAAGCCATGAAAGGAGCAGGCAGAGAGCTGTATTGGCTGTTCTGTTTATTGCTATACCTCTAGCGTTTAGAATGGTTACTGGCATATAATAAGTACTCAATAAAGTAAATGGTTATTAATTGAACGAATAGATAAATGAATGAATAAACAAATGACTATAAGAAAGGGTAAGACTTCTACAATAAAGATGACATAGAGAGTAGACAAAGGCCAAAGCTTTTTTGAGGGCTACCAAATAGGTTGGGTTGCTCGGTATACAGAGGTATTGGAGCCTTTCTGTGAAATTCTTGAATGATATGCTTATTTTATATGCATATTTCTCACAGGAATTTGGCATGGTCAGAGTTAGGTTTTAGAAAGTTTAATTTAGCATTAATATGAAGAATGGGCATATGGAGAAAGAGATGAAAATAAGAGAAAAGTTAGGATGGGAAGTAGGAGCAAAAGTTCAGGCAGTAAGTAGTGAAGGTAATAACACAGAGTTCATGAGAATATGGAACATACAGAGTTCCTATCCTCTGACATTGGAAGTGCAAATTGGTACAACTACTTTGCAAGATCATTGGCATCACCTAGAAAAATTGAAGTGGCAAGAGCTGATGACCCAGAAATTTCATGCATAAGCATATACTCTAGATCAGGGTTGCTCAACCTCAGCATCATTGACATTTGGGGCCAGATAATTCTTTCTTCTGGATTCTTCCCTGTGCGCTGTACAATGTTTAACAGCATTTCTGGCCTCTACCCTTTAAGTGCTAGTAGTATCTCCACAGTCTTAACCAAAAATGTCTCCAGAGATTGACAAATTTCCCCCAAGGGGACTTAAGTGTCCCCCATTGAGAACTACTGCCCTAGAGATACTCTTGTACATAGACATCAGGGGATAAGCACGAGAAGGTTCATAGCACCATAATTTGCAAAAGCATAAAACTGGAAACAACCCACATGTCCATCAACAGGAGGATGAATAAATTATAGGATTTTCATATAATGAATAAATAGCAGTGAAAGTTAATTATTATAGTTACACATATCAACATAGATAAATTTCAAAGTTGGGAGGGCAAAGGAAGAAGGAAAAATATAATACAAAAAGTATGATTACAGGATGCCTGGGTGGCTCAGTGGGTTAAAGCCTCTGCCTTCGGCTCAGGTCATGATCTCAGGGTCCTGGGATCGAGGCCCGCATCGGGCTCCCTGCTTGGCAGGGAGCCTGCTTCCTCCTCTCTCTACCTGCCTCTCTGCCTACTTGTGATCTCTCTCTATCTGTCAAATAAATAAATAAAATCTTTTTAAAAAAAAGTATGATTACAAAAGTATGATATAAATGGACATGAAAAATAACATTGTTTAAGGAAACATACCATTAAAATGAACTTATAAAGAAAAGCAAGGAAATGATAACAAAATTCAAGATAGTGGTTACTTCTGGGAGGGAATGAAGTGTTAAGTCAGTGAGAACACATGTGGGTTTCAGAGGCATTGATTTTATTCCAGTTCTCAAGCTTGGTGATAGATATAGAGGTTTTCATTTTATTATGAGGCATGCTGTTGTGAAAGCAGCTATTCCAAACTTGCTGCCCTCTTTGGGATTGTCCAATTACTGCCCTGAGCCTGGAATATTCTTCTATATGAATATAGCTATCTTTTGGCCCTGAATTCTTTCTTATTAGGAGAAGACTTTACTCTGTTCTGGGTGTAAGGTGAATGTCCCTGTACTGCTTAAATGTGAGTGTCATATGGCACGTGGCCAGCTCCACCAGTATATTTGCCCCACTCTGGGAAATGAACAGGGTCTTAACCTTTCCCAAGTGTGTGAGAGAGAGGAAACTGGCCTTTTCCTAGAAGAGACACAAGTTTTTCAAGGTTGAAGGACTGATGGACTCGCTGAGCACATGTTTTACCCATGTGAAAATAGAAAAACCCAAAAATACGCAGATAAACAGGAAATGCAGGAAATGGTCCTGACCTGGTACGGGGATGAGCACTCAGAGACTCAGAGAAGACTGTTACGTTAGAGCTGTGTCAAACTGCACAGAGACACAAGTCTAACTTCTGAGTGTGGACATAGGAAGGGGAGCAGGGCCCAGAGAGAAAGCTTCTGAGTTACCCAGAGATTGTGCTGAGGTTAGAGCCAGATGTTTTACTCTAAGCTCAATGCCTTTGTTTTTCCAGAGGTTAAGTTTCCCATCAAAAGTCATGGATATTGCTAAATGTTAAAGCAGGAAGTAACCTTAGATTTTGTAGACTTGGTAAAATTCTCCCTTTATACTGGTGAGAAAACTGAGACCAGAGAAGAGAAGTAACTGGTAAAATTTATGTATACACAGGGTAAGCAATGGGGAAGTGAAAATGAATGTAAGTTGGGGGAGAGTAAGGACAGGTTGAGACCCACAAGCATGGGTTGGAACCCACAGGATGGACAAAACCCATGTTAGTTTTTTTTTTATTTTTAGGATTGTTTATGTTTACACTTTCATGGAAAATTTGTTTTCAGAGTGTCAGCTTCTGTGTTTTCAAAACTGTCTTTCCCATGTTAATTCTTTTTGCCTTTGCCCTTGATGATGTGCCTTTGCTTTCTGCTCTTCAGAAGCTGGGTATTTGGCCCTTTGTCATTTAGTTAAACATACACCTGGTCGAGAGGTCAGAAAATTTGAAGTACAGTCCAGAGGAAGGTGGAGCATTTGCATGCTCGGGTACTGTCTTATGCCAACAAGGTAAGTCAGCAGATAAGGGACAATGTGTGTAAGCTACGAAATGGTGGCTGCTTCCATCTACCATCCAAATCTCTCACAAGAATCTCTCTTCTGGTGCACTGTAACCTACAGGAAAGGTAATTCTGTGAAATGTAGTTCAGTTTAGCTAGGTTGACACATTATAAAGCCAAGTGGTATGTGGAGACATAGGTGAGGAGTATCACCTGATTGGAAGGGGGAGAAGATATCTGGCTGATGGGCTTAGATGGAGATGTGGAATGTGTTTGGGCACCAGCAAGGAGTCTAGTTTGTCAGATGCTTGGATTACATGTAGGAAATAGGCGGATATTAACCTGAAAAGGGAGGTTTGGTGTAATATTAAGAGGCTCTTAAATGCCAGACTGATGAAAGTAATACCATAATAAACATAATAAATGGAGAAATTATTGAAGGTAGTTGAACAGGTGAATGGCACTTTTGGAAACTTAAGCTGTCAGCAAGTAAAGGATGGATCAAAGAGGAGACTCTAGTAGGAGAAAATTTTGGTGCAAACAGAAGACGCTAGCTCATTTCTATTTTATCCCAGCCTTCAAGCATTAGGGAGACTTGAGATGGAATAGGAATTGCTCAACTTCTCCATGGCACTCAGTTGCCAGCTTTTCTTTTTCTGTCTGTTCCTGCAGACTCTCTGGCCCTCGTCACCAAATGCTCTTATCTCTCAAAAATTCGTCTCCCTTTTAAGAGGTTTTGCAACTATTGGTGGTTATCCTGAAAATAAAAGAGGCAGGATTTTCCTGAAAGGACGGGTGCCCAGGGATATCTGAAGGGGTTGTTAGAAGCTGGCTGTATACCCAGACCAATTAAGCTCTGCTCTGGGAGATACAGATGGACACATTTGTACATTAGGAGAAAGAAGATGAAAGGAGAAGTCCCCTCTTGGCTTTAGACTTTGACATAACGCTTCAGTTCTCACCTTAGTAGGTACTGGAGAGCAAGCAACTTACCAGTGATTAGAAAGTCCAAGCAGATCAGTACCCCAGCCCCAACCCTGGAACTTGGAGTCAGAGACCCAGTTCCAAACAACCACTCTTCCTTTCAGAGCCTCAGTTTCTTCATGTGTAGAACTGAAGTAATAATAATCCCTGCATTGCTTACCTCAGAGCTGTAGTAAGGGTCCTGTGAGATGGCAGCTGTGAAAGTACTTGGTAAACTGTAAAGAGCTGAGTCATCATTGTGGTTATTACAAAAGAGGATCTTTACTGGGATAAGCGATGCTGTGGAACCAATAGTGCTTAATAAAGAATTCCTGATGGTGCTGCTGCAACTGGGCATTTGACTTATGAGAAAAAAAAATTACAGCTAGAAACAGAAACTGGGTAACTTTCATTGTGAAGTAAAGATAACACAGAAGCCATCAGTGCAGGGACCTGGGAGAAAGGGTTTCTCTTGCTGACTCCATTACCCCTTCATTCCCTCTTTTGGATGTCTCTCTTTTCAGCTTTTGCTCTTCTCTCTTTTTTAGCAAATGAATTAATCTCACAGCTCACCTTCTGAACCTCTTTCTATTTCTCCTTTCCTCTAAATTCATTCTCATTCTTTCTCACCTGTTTTCTGTTTATTAAACTCTCCCCTTTACTTGTCTTTGTCTGTCTTTAAATTTCACTCTCTCTGTCCCTCTCTCTTTTTCTGTTTCTCTTTCCTTCTGTCTGTCTCTTTTTCTTTCTGTCTCCCCCCCACACTTTTAAAAGCAATTCTCTCTTCTGAGAAGCTCAAGGAGAGACTCCCAGGCAGTGTTGCTAGGCAACACAGTATCACATGGTCAGCCCCACATTTTCTGTCTGCTTCTTCAGAACTCTATTGCTCAGACTCTATACTATATAGCTCACACTGAGCACATATTTGAATAAAGAAAAGGCTCAGTTGATTTACTTACAGTTAGCCAAAGGTATCAGCTTTGCTGTGGAATATCTAAGTTTCTGTAAATACAGTAGGGAGGGGGGTAAGCTAAGGAAATGAGAATTGCAATAGGATGCCATGAGTTCTTGAAAACAACTCTCCAGAGCAGGGGGTTCTTGTATCTATGGAACTCCTAGGTATACTATGGAGAGGCCACAGGCACTGTAATATCCCCATGCAAAATCAAATATTTATACTTAATTGACTTTTTTGTTGTTGTGAATGTTTATAGCTTTCATCAAATTATCAAAGGGAAAAAGCCTTCCCAGGAAATTCTTACATGTATTTCCAACTCCTATCAAGTTGTCTGTGCTGAATGTTTCCTTTGCCTACCCCCATACCCAAGCTTCCTATTTCTACATCCTTCTTTGATTTGCATGGGATGCTTCAATGAGTCCCCTTGTCCTCTGGCTTCCCACATGGATCCAGCCAATGGGACGCAGTAACAGAAGATCAAAAAGAGAGGTTGGGGGGCGCCTGGGTGGCTCATTGGGTTAAGCTTCTGCCTTCGGCTTAGGTCATGATCTCAGGGTCCTGGGATCGAGCCCTGCATGGGGCTCTCTGCTCAGTGGGGAGCCTGCTTCCTCCTCTCTCTCTGTCTGCCTCTCTGCCTACTTGTGATCTCTCTGTGTCAAATAAATTAATAAAATCTTTTTTTTTTTAAAAAGAGAGAGGTTGGAGAAGAGTTAGGACAGAGCATTTATTCCCCTGGCCTCCTCCCTGCCAGCTTGCCAGAGGTTTGTGGTACTCCTCAACTGATGATCACCAATCGTGTCTTGAAGCCCTCTCCATACAGCTACCATCTTCCTCTGGGCTCTGGTAACTGTTATGTCCTCTTGCCCCTTCAGGCCCAAAGACAGTAAAGTCTCCAGCAATTAACATTCCCAGGAACATGGTTGGTATCTTTAAACCATGATCACACCTCAGTAAATATTAAACTTTATTAAACTCTTCTCAAATTATCCAGTTTGAAAGAGTTACACACTTCCTATAGGACTCTACTAATAAATGGAGTCATAAAAAATTAAATGGTGGAGGCAAGAGATAAGGATTTTGAAGTTATCTGCAAATAGGAAGTATTTGAATAGGTGTGGCCATTTTCAAAACCCAGCTTTAATGGCTATATTATTCTCTCTGAGATGCCTTCATGTTGTTCTACCGAGATTCATTTCCAGGAAAGGAAGGAACATGACTATTTGATGGTTCCTAACTCTTACATAATTCCAATGTATCAACTGATGGTATTTGCCTCCATAACAATGACAACTTGAAATTAAGAGGGAACCTTATAGCAATGGATATTTAAACACTCTTAATTCCATGGGATATCTCAAGATGATTTTATCATGCCACCTTGCTCAGTTGTTCAGGAGTTTATGAAGGTACAGGACTGCTGAACAGTTATATCCAAGTGTTGTTTCTGCTTGACAATTGATCAGTAGAGCAATGGGCTTCTTGGCCCATGGCTTTCTGGTGTTGGCCCCTAATGGAGTTTTCTTTCATAAAGCCTCTGACTCTCCCCCTTTACCTCTACTTCGTCCCTCTGACTCTACCCCCTTCCCTGTATTCCTTCCCTTTTTTTTTCTCCCCAGTCTGTGGAATCTGGGGCAGGAGAAAAAAGTAGGTTACAAATGCTTCCAAATCTTCTCTGTCTTACACCTGAACCACTGGCTTTTGAGAAACTCAACAGTCAAGATTTAGACACCTTTTTTTTCTCTGGTTACATTCTGACAACTTTCCCTAAAGCCATAGGTGACTCATGTCTAGCATCTTGGCTGGGAGGTAGAGGGTCTTGGAGAAAATTTAATGAAGTGCCAGAAAAGGAAAATGCACAGGTTAATGTTTCAATACCTTATTTTGTCACGGTCACTCTATGTTGGCTATAGATGTCTTAAGCTTTCAGGTTCATTTAGACTTAGAAGTTTCTCTTTTTTTCTGAAATGGCAGCTTTTTTTAAAAATAAGATTGTGGGGGATGGACAACATAAGATTTTATTTATTTATTTGACACACACACACACACACACACACAGATCACAAGTAGGCAGAGAGGCAGGCAGAGAGAGAGAAGGAAGCAGGCTCCCTGCTGAGCAGAGGGCCTGATGCGGGGCTGGATCCCAGGACCCTGATCATGACCTGAGCTGAAGGCAGAGGCTTTAACCCACTGAGCCACCCAGGCGCCCCATGGGGATGGACAGTATAAAGGAAAAAGAAAACAGGGAGAACAATTAATTTCTGAGCTCTTCATATGTGTAGGAGAGTTTCATTTGTAATTGAGGATACCATTTGGGAAGTCCTCAGCAACCTATCACAAAAGATGATTTGATCCAGAGATCCCACTTTTCAGAGTCAATTAAACATTTTCACATTTTTATGTTCCTGATTTCATATCAGCTGGTTGTTCTAGAGTTATTGCAGTTGAGCTTATAGCTGGCTAGTCATGTTCACCTAATGTGATAGAAAAGACCAAGATATTGTCCTGACAATGATAAGCTGGTTTATTAAGTCCCTTGAGATTTTGCTGGGAAAGCCTGGGGAATTATGCAGCAAAAACAGCATAGTGCTGTATGCAGAGTCTGGTCTCAGGAAGAATGCTGTGTTCCATTTATTGCCTTTGTGCACCCAGACCTGATTTTAGATTCCCTGGAGGTTTTACTTTGTGAACCATCTGGCCCATCAAAAATGTTTGAATAATTCAGAGATGAGAGAAAGCACTTGCCCATTTCTTACAGTAAATTGGTAGAGTGTAGTAATCAATGTGGAAGGATTTTTTCAGTTTTTCATTATTTTCCTTTGTGCAGTACCCTGGCTAATGACATTTGAGATTGTGTAGGGGGGTGGAGGTAGGGGTAGATTGAATAAATACATCAGTTCTCTGTGAAATTGCTTATGTTACAAGTAGATGATTGAGTCATTTGAGTCTTCTAGGAAGCAATGCTGGATTGAAGAAATAGGAGTGCAAGAGGGGGAACATCTGTGAAAAATAAGAGGCATGAAGCGTGACTGGGCTGTTAGACCCTTAGATTTCAATGCATATCTGAAATAGTTTCAGCCAATCTAACAGACAGCTCTGAAGCAAAGATTTCCCATTAGAGGAATTCTTTGTTGGGCAGAAATGACCAGGGCCTTGTTAGTTATTAGCTAAGGCTTACCCAGGAACTGTGTGGTCTCCTTTCAAAAAGTGAGATGGATCATGAATGTGTTAAAAGCTGGAGGCTGTCAGATAACTTCACTCTTCTCAGCTGAACTGCAAGTTCTTGCTTGATGGGAGACTTGAATGGTGCACCTCTGTAGCTGCCACAATGATCTGTAGATATGTTTTGGTTATTTTATTCTGTCATTCATCTCACTTCGCAAACATTTGGCTCTGTGGCCATTGAATGGCATGAATAACATACATAGAAGCCTGAGCCTTCAGATAAGTAGCATGTTTTTGTTATGAAAGTGAGTCATTTGGAAGTGGAGATAATGCATAGAGAGTAGGACTCTGCTCTAAAGAATGACAGTGTCCAAGAGTCCTAAGAAACAAGGGAATGTACGGTTCAGAATATCTTTGGAAAGAACACTTCAAATTTTGGCAGTATGGCAGATCCAGAGGTGAAGGCCTCTAAACAATCTTACCCATAGCCACCAAGAGTAATTGTGCCATAAAATGATGTCTGTCCTACAAACCTGCCATTTACAGAACTGGCTGGAGCCTTAAGGATACTCAAGGCCAATATAGATAATTTCTCAAGTATTTGACCTCATAGTGGATATGTGTTTCCATGGAAGTTTCATGCTAAATATTTACTCCATGACACAAGGCTTTGGGGCTTTCTGCTGAGAAAAAAAATCTTCATTATAACCTGGTTCCTTGGAAGACCATTTCTCAACCTCTGAGAGGCTTTGCTTCTACTTATTTGGCTTCAGAATTACCATCCTTTATGGTTACTAGCAAAGGCCCTTCCAGGGAAACTTCCCCTAGCCCATCCCCTACCCCTAATGTAACATAACTAGGGTCAATTAAGCTCTTCTCATTCTTTGGTATGGTAATTTGTGCAGGCTCATTCCTCATAGTCTAATTGACTCCTAGCCTGGCATAGAAGAATTTGGTCAACTCATTCCAGTTGGCGTATGAAGAATAGGAACAATGTTAGGCTAATATTATTGATGATACCTAATAATTATTGAGCACTCATTATTTTCCATGTTCTGTATATATATGGTATATATAATTATCCTTGTTTTACATATGAGAAACTAGAGATTTGATAGATTAAGTAACTTGTCCTAATTCATCCCAGCTAATGAAAGGTAGAGCTGGGGTTCAAACCCAGGCTCTCAATCACTATACTGATGCAGAGTCTGTAGGTCATCTCAGCCATATGGAATAAATCTCCCTCTCAGAAGATTCAAGAGATAGTAAAGGACAAGGAGTAAATAATTTAGATGGGAGTATAAGACTTAAAGCTTAATTCTATTGGAGAAGAAAGATATTTGGACAACCATAGAAATGAAGATGGCAGTGAGAGTCAGGCAAACTAGTTAGAGAATGGCATGGTAGAGGAAAATTGCTCATGAAGGAGTCTGCCTTAACCCACAAGGCCATTCACTACAAGACATGTTCTGGCAGTCAGTTATTTTACTTCCTGCCTGGGCCTAGAAAGAGTGTCAAGACAAAGTACGGTTAGCATGCAACAGGGGTACCTGGAAGGTCCTAGTATTGGGAACCTAGCTATGCAAAAAACTATGGCAGAAACCCAGTTCTAGCCAAGCCATAAATCAAGCCTCGAGGAGTTAAGAAAGATAAGGAGGAGCAAGCAGGTGATAGAAGTCCAAGCTGGTTGGTAGGTAAGATGCAGAAACCGGAAAGTCAGAGCTTTCAAGCAACCAACATCAATAAATATGTTGGATGTTGATTCAAGATAGAAGTTGTCTGGCCTCTTCTATTTCCAGCCTACCTTTTATTTTTTTTTGGGGGGGGGAACTAAGCTACCAATTTTTTTGGGGGGGGGAACTAAGCTTCCAATTTTATTAAATGTATTTTCTTTTTTTATTATGTTATGTTAGTCACCATAGTACATCATTAGTGCTTAATGTAATGTTCAGTGATTTATTATTTGCATATAACACCCAGGGCTCATTATAACATGTGCCCTCCTTAATACCCATCACTGGGCTACTCCATCACTCCACCCCCTCCCCTCTGAAATCCTCAGATTGTTTCCCGGAGTCCATAGTCTCTCATGGTTCATCTCCCTCTCTGATTTCTCCCCCTTTGGATTTCCCTCCCTTCCCTTATGGTCCTCTGTGTTATTGCTTATGGTCCACATATGAGTGAAACCATATGATAATTGTCTTTCTCTGCTTGACCACTTCACTTAACATAATCCTCTCCTGTTCCATCCATGTCGATGCAAATTGTGGGTATTCATTTTTTCTGATGGCCGAATAATATTCCATTGTATATATGTACCACATCTTCTTTATCTATTCATCTATTGAAGGACATCTCAGTTCCTTCCACAGTTTGGCTATTGTGGACATTGCTGCTATGAACATTGGGGTAGCACATTGGACTTCCATCCTCCCTTTTAAATCAGACCTCCTGGTGCCAGCAGGCTGGATTGCAGTTAGAAGACAGGAAACCTACTCTTGTAGGTGATTCCCACTCTTGAGTACAGAGAGTTACTCTCATGCTTCAGGTATTGTGAAATTCTCAATGTGACTTGTAGTTTTTTCATGTTTTACATATATCTACTATGATTTTAGTCATGTTTTATGGAAAAAATAAGCAAATTGCTTTTTTTTCAAATATGGTACTTTTATATTTTACATTAGGCAGAAGTTCAGCCATCATACCAATGTCAAAATGGGTCTCGGGGGAGTGCCTGGGTGGTTCAGTGGGTTAAGTGTCTGCCTTCAGCTCATGTCATGATCCCAGGGTCCTGGGATCAAGCCCTGAATTGGGATCCCTGCTTGGTGGGGAGCCTGCTTCTCCCTCTCCCTCTCCCTGTCATTCCCCCTGCTTGTGTGCTCTCTTTCTTTGTCAAATAAATAAATAAAATCTTAAAAGAAAATTGGTCTTGGTTTTCAGTGAATTAATTCTTCACAAGAAAGATTTAAAAAATATAATTTTGAGTTTACCAAAATTGAATTAACAAGGTTAAGAAGTTGAGTAATAGCGCTAGAAAGAAATATAAATTTTTGTGAGAAATAACTGTTTCAAAATATAATTTGAATGTAAATAGAACCAAACAGAGGATCAGAGTTGGGGGCCATTGCAAGAGTTTTGAGAAAGTGCAGGTTAAGCACTACATTTTTTAAATTTTTTCTTATTTAAATTCACTTAGCCAACATATAGTACATCATTAGTTTTTGATGTAGCTCAATGATTCATTAGTTGTATATAACACCCAATGCTCATCACATGATGTGCCCCCCTTAATGCCCACCACCCAGTTACCCCATCCCCCACCCCCTCTCCTCCAGCAACCCTCAGATTGTTTCCTGGAGTCAAAAGTCTCTCATGGTTTGTCTCCCTCTCTGCTTTCTTCCCATTTGTTTTTCCCTCCCTTCCCTTTGATCCTCTGCAGCAGGTTAAGCACTATTTAACTTGGAGCAAGAATTTATTCTCAAGTGAAAGAACATCATTCTTCAAACTATGCTCTCCCCAGAAAATGAGAGAGAATCTAGCTTCCCTAGTTGTTCTTTAAGTTGGACCTGGCCATCACAGCCATCCGGGAAGTACAAGAATCAGGCCAAGAACTTGGACTTTGTGTTTTGGGGACCAATTGATATGAAATAACAGATTCTGTTGACATTTTACTGAGTATCTCTTTCGTTCTCTCTTTCTTGTCTTTCTCCCTCTTCTCTTTGTCTCCAACGTTCCCTTCTTCAACCCTTGACTCTTTGGTAATGAATCCCAGAGTAGTTAATACATTCTATTCCAAATGGCTTTTGGCTTCCTGGTAGTGATTGCTTTTAGCAGACATTCTTCTTTCCAAATATGTGTCATCAATAAATATTTTTAGAAGAAGAGTGGATTGAAGGTTGAAAAAAACCTCAGTCCAATAGTGTTCTATTCTCCTTTGCTCCATTTAAGAATTATTAGTATTTGTTAAGCGCTATGTTCCTCTCTTACTGAGTGTAGGTTTGTCCTTGCCTGAGAATCATTTTCCATCTTATTTCCTACTGGACTCTAAATTTTTGAAGGCAAAGCTTGTATCTTATTCATCTCTACTTTTCCAGGTCCTAAAGAAGCACTAAGGCTTAGCAAAGTATTGTTGAATAGATACTATCTTATTCCTGCCCCACCACAGATTTCTTCTTAAAAAATCATTTACTTATTTATTTATTTATTATTTAAGTTCTAGTTAGTTAACATACAGTGCAGTATTTATTTCAGGTGTACAATTTATTGATTTAATACTTCCATACAACATCCAGTGCTTAATTTGCTCTTTCTCAAAACTCTTGCAATGGCCCCCAGCCCTGATCCTCACATATATATGGGGTTAGGGTTAGGGTTATCCATTTATCAGTTGATGGATATCTGGGCTATGTATAATTTGGCTATTGCTGATAATGCTGCTATAAATATTGGGGTGCATGCATGTATCTCTTCTAATTAACATATTCAGAGGCTCTAGGTAAATATTTAATAGTAAAATCACTGGATCATATGGTAGTTCTATTTTTAATTTTTTGAGACAGTTCCATACTGTTTCCCAGAGGGGCTGCACCACTTTGCATTCCCACCAGTTTGCATTACTACCAGTGTAAGAGGGTTCCCCTTTCATCACATCCTTGCCAACACCTTTTGTTTCTTGTGTTGTTAATTTTAGTCATTTTGACAGGTGTGAGATGATATCACATTGTAATTTTGATTTGTATTTCCCTGATGATTTATCCATTTTGACAGGTGTGAGGTGATATCTCCTTGTAGTAGTCTTTTGGTTTTCCCTGATGATGAGTGATGTTGAGCCTTTTTCCATGTGCCTGTTGGCCATCTGTATGTCTTCTTTGGAAAAATGTCTATTCAGGTCTTCAGCCCAGTTTTTAACTGGATTATTTTTGGGGGGAGTGTTGAGTTTTATAAATTCTTTGTATATTTTGGACACTAACCCTTTATCAGTAACTTCACAGGATACAAAATCAATGTAGAGAAACCTGTCTCATTTCCATACACCAATAATGAAGCAATTGAAAGAGAAATCAAGGAATCAATTCCATTTACAATTGCACAAAAAGGCATAAGATACCTAGGAAGAAACCTAACCAAAGAGGTAAGAGATCTGTGTTCTAAAAACTGTAGAACACTTATGAAAGAAATTGAAGATGACACAAAGAAAAGGAACAACATTCCATGCTCACAGATTGGAAGAACAAATATCATTAAAATGTCTACATGACCCAAAGCAATCTGCACATTTAAGGCAATCTCTATCAAAATACCACCAGCATTTCTCAGTAAGCTAGAACAAACCATCCTAAAATTTGTATGGAACCACAAAAGACCCCAGATAGCCAAAGCAACCTTGAAAAAGAAAAGCAAAGGTGGAGGCATCAAAATTCCAGACTTTAATTTATATTACAAAGTTGTAGTGATCAAAACAGTATGGTACTGGTATAAAAATAGACACGTCCATCAGTGGAACAGAATAGAAAACCCAGAAATGAACCCACAAGTATATGGTCAGCTAATCTTCAACAAAGTAGTGAAGAATATCTGATGGAAAAAAGACAGTCTCTTCAACAAATGGTGTTGGGATAACTGGACAGCAACATGCAAAAAAATTAAACTTTTTCTTACACCACACACCAAAACATTTTCTTACACCACACACTAAAACAAGTTCAAAATGGATGAAAGACCTAAATGTGAGACAGGAAACCATTAAAGTCCTAGAGGAGAACACAGGCAGTAAGCTCTTTGATATCAACCACAGCAACTTCTTAGTAGATATATCTCCTGAGGCAAGGGAAACAAAAGCAAAAATAAACTATTGGGATTTTATAAAAAAAAAACCTTCTGCAAAGCGAAGGAAACAATCAACTAAACTAAAAAGCAGCCTTCATAATGGGAGAAGATAATTGCAACACAGTATTTCTATCTTTAAAATGGCCAAGTAGTAAAAAAGGACTTCTGCTGTGAGTGGCACATGTAGGGCAGCTCCATTACTCTTCTTGCAGAACGGACATCAAGAGATTTCAGAAACATAATTTTTTGGTACCTGGGCAGCTGGTGATTGTTGGTTCCAGTGCTCCCCCCCCAAGAATATAAAGTACAGATTCAAGGGATACATGCACCCTTATGTTTATAGCAGCATTATAAACAATAGTGAAACTATGGAGAGAGTCCAAATATCCATCGACTGATGAATGGGTAAAGAAGATGTGGTATATATACAATGGGATATTACTCAGCCATCAAAAAGAATGAAATCTTGATATTTGGGAGGACATGGATGGAAAACAGATGAACATATGGGAAGGGGGGAAATAAAAAAAGGAGAGAAGAAAACAAGCCATAAAAGACTCCTAAAGGTAGAGAGCAAATTGAGGGTCTGAGGAGGGAGGTGGGTGGGGGATGGGTTAGGTGGATGATGTGTATTAAGGAGGGCACCTGTTATGATGAGCAGTGGGTGTTGTATGTAAGTGATGAATTGCTGAATTCTACTCGAGAAACCAATATTGCACTGTACATTAACTACCTAAAATTTAAATTAAAAAAAGAAAAAAAAGTCAACTAGTCAGCTTTCATTAATTAAAAAGGTGTTTCATTTTTGATTACTTTTATGCTAGGAACTATGCTCTAACAAAGCCTATAGGCAAGAAAGGAAGTAAATAGGAAAAATATTGCAATATGGTAAGATTACTGCCAGAGTTATCTAGGAACAGAATCTAACTAGGTAAATAGTGCTAGGAATGTTTCTTGAAGGTAATATTTGATCTGAGTCCTGGAAAATGTATAGAATTTGGTTAGCCAGGTGAAATGAGAGAGGTCAGTAGGGAGAGCAGCATATGTAAAATCACAAAAGCAGGACAGAATATAAAGTGTTATGGCATTCAAGATGACCAGCAAGTAGAGAATGAAATGGAGAGATAAGGCTTGAGAGGTAATGAGAGCCCAGATAACTCACCACAATATACAAGGGCTTTAGGGGATTAAACTCTATTATGTTTGTAGTGGAAAGTGACATCAATTTGTAAGTTATGAGTCTGGTGGCACTATGGAAGATAGATAGACTAATGAGAGCTGGACTGGCTGCAGAGAATTGGGTAGGAGGCTATTGCAGTAGTGCAGGTGAAAAATTTTGACTTGAACAAAGATAATAGCAATGAATATGGAAGTGAATAATTTGGCTCAAGAGATACTTGGAAGGTTGAGCTAAAAATAATCAGATATAAAAGGGTGAGAGAGTTAAAAAGAGTCATGGATGCCTCAAAAACTATAGTGTCAATAACTTAGGTGAAAGCAGGAACAGACACAGGCAGAGGAACGATGAAATTTTGATATGAGTTTAAAGGATATGTAGTACATCAGAGTCAAGATTATATTCTGTAGGAAGTTGGATAGGAAAGATAGTTCAGGAAAGAAAATGGTAGATAAAGATTCTCATGTCATTAGCATTGAGTTGATACTTGAGATTGTAATACATGAGGTCAACTAGGGAGTGAGAAAATAAGAGATCCTAGGAAAGAGCCCTGAAAAACACTAATGTTTAAAAGCAGGTAGAAGAAGAGAGCTTCTGAGGGAGGCTGAGGTGGATCAGCCAGAGAGGCCGTCAGATGTTAAAATCCAAGGATATAATGTTTCTGGAATTGGAAATGACCCCAGGCCCTTTCTGCCTCTTTCTCCTTCCCTTGCTGCTCTGGTTTTAGCTCCTGGTGATTGGCTTTCTTTATTTTCTGGCAAGGTAAGTTATACATTTATAAGGAAATTTGCTATAATTTATCCAGATTTTGGTTTGTGGAGCAAAAAGTATTTCAGAATACTAATCCACCACAGTGTCAGGAGTATTCCATTGTATTTCTTTTAAAATTAAAAACAGCTGATTACAACCTGACATAAGGCATTCACACAAAACCTACAGCCAACATCATACTTAAGGTGAAAGACTGAATGCTTTTCCTTAAAATCAAGAACAAGACAAGGATGTCAGCTCTCACCATCTCTATTCACCGTTGTGCTGAAGAGTCTAGCCAGTGCAATAAACGAAACAAAACAAGACAAAAACAAGAAATAATAGGCCATATTGGAAAAGAAGAATGATCAAAACTGCCCTTTGGAGATGACATGCTCATCCATGTAGCAAATTCTATGACTTATACAAAGACTATTATAACAAATAAGTGAGTTTGGCAAGATTGAAGGATACCAAATCAATATACAAAAACCAACTGAATTTCTGTATATTAGCAAAGAACAATTGGAAATTGAAAAAAAAGTTCCAGTTACAAAGTCACAATACTCAGGACTTGTGCAATGAAAACCAATAAACATCGAGATAAAGAATACCTTAAAAAATGGATAGTTGTGTTCACAGGATAAAAGACTCAATATTATTAAATGTTGCTTATCCCCAAATTGACCTATAAATGTAATGCAATCTCAATCATAATTCTAGCAGGCATTTGTGTGGAAATTGACAAGCTAATTTTAAAGTTCCCATGGAAGTGCAAATGGCCCAGAACAGCCAAACCAATTTTGGAAACAACAAAGCCGTAGGACTTATTTTAGTTGATTTCAAGAGATAGTATTATAAAGTCATAGTAATCAAAGTAATGTGGTATTGGCATATAGATAGACAAGTGGAACAGAACAGATAGTACAGAAATAGACCCACATATTATGGCCAATTGATTTTTCAATTAGCAATAACTGCGCCTCGGATAAACCTCATTGGCTACGATACTGCCACTGTGCAAAGCTGGCCAATTGATTTTTGACAAAGGTGCAAATGTATGCAATTCAGTGGAGAAAGTATGATTTTTTCAACAAAAAATAGTGTTGGGACAATCGGATAACTATATGCAAAAAAAGAAAAAAGAACTTTGACCTATACATTGCACATATAAAAAAATAAGTCAAAATGAATCATAGGCCTACATGTAGAACCTAAAAGTATAAAAATTCTAGAAGAAATATAGGATACAATTGTTGAGAACTTAGGTTAGTTAAACAAAAAATTACTTGATAGAGTACAAAAAAGTATGATCCATAAAAGAAAATTTGGATGAATTGAACTTTTAAAAACTTTTACTCATAGAAAGACTCTGTTAAGAGAAGGAAAAGACAAGACACAGAACTGGAGAAAATATTTGCAAATTGTATATCTGAGAATGGACTTATATACAGAATGTATAAAGTACTCTTACAATTCAATGATAAGTAGACAACCTAATGAATAAAATGAGTAAAAGATTTGAAAAAACACTTAACCAAAGAAGATATGTTGATGGCAAATAAGCACAGGAGAAGATGCTAAATATCATTAGCCGTTAATTAAATGCAAATTAGAACCCCAATAAAATGTAAATATCCACTCACTAGAATGGCTAACATTCAAAGGCCAATTATAGCAAGTGTTGCCAAGGATGCAGAACAAGTGGGACACTCATATATTGCTTTTGGGAATATTGAATGGTACAACCACTTTGGAAAATATTTCATCAGTTTCTTTAAAAGTTAAACAAACATACATCTATCATACTGCTAGGCATATGACTCCTAGGCATACTACTCATAGGTATTTACCCAAGTAACTAAAAGATCTGTTGACTCCAGACTTGTAACAAATGTTTAATGTAACTTTATTTGTAATAAAACACTGGAAATGGGCAATCCAAATATCCATCAAGTGAAGGAATAAACAAACTGTGGTACATACATAAGATGGAATACTACTCAGCAATAAAAATAAGTGTTGATACATGCTACAGGTTGGATGAAACTCAAGATAATTATGCTGAGTGAAGAAAGCTAGACAAAAAGAGTACATGCTGCAATGATTGTATTTACATAAAATGCAAACTAGTCAACAGTGACAGATCAATGTTTGGGGATTGGGGTATGGAGAGGTATGGAAAGAAAGAGTTACAGGGGAATGAGGAAAACTTGAGGGTAATGGATGTGTTCACTTTCTTCATCGTGGTGATGATTTCATAGTACATATATATGTACATATGTCAAAACATCAATATTTAAATAGGTACATTTAATTGCGTGTCAATTAAACCTCAATAAAACTATTAAAACAATTGATTAAAAAGATATACATATTTAAAAAGTAGGGTCCCACAGACTGGGTGCTTGGAACATTAATTTACAAATTTGTGTTAATCCTCACTTTATCCTACCTTTCCAATCTCAGGCAAACTTCTATGAATCCACTAGCCAGTTTTACAAATGGATACTCTCACCCCAGCAATTCTGCCTCTATGAAAACACCTTCCAGGGCACCTGAGTGGCTCAGTCAGTTAAGTGTCCAACTCTTGATTTTGGTTCAGATCACAGTCTCAGGATCCTGGGATTGAGCCCTGCATTAGACTCCACATTCAGTAGGGAGTCTGCTCGAGGATTCTCTCCCTCTCCCTCAGCCTCTTGCCCTGCCACCAAAATAAATAAATAAATCTTAAAAAAGAAAGAGAAAACCTTCCATATTTACTCTTTTCTCTATCTCTATGAATTTAGTCTCATTCAAGAAATTTTAACAGTGCTTTTTTATTTAACTATAAAATAACATCAGAAAAAATCAAGTGAAGTACTGTACAGGATGAATGCAGGCACAAGCTATAGCATTTTTTATTTTGCAATAATGATATCAGAAATCCAGGTGAAAACTGGTTTAAATGTTGCAGATAAAACTACTAGAGATGCATAAATTGGATGACTTCTTTTATGAACACAATCTTAAAATATGACCCCTTCTTACTCTTAGAAGCTCATTCTCATTTGGTCTATTTTAATCCTCCCAATTTATTTAAAGCTGACATCATAACCACTTCACTCTGAGTATTATAATGGCTTTTGGCCAAAAGCAATGCAATCATGATGTGATCAGAATATCAGGAAAATGTTTTAATAGAGAAAGAAAATGGTCAAATAGCAGAGCTGTCAGAGGGACTCACTGATAGGGTCTCTTCCTGCCCCAACTTTTTCAGGGTTTTATAACCTCTTATACTATATGGGTTTTTTTTTATTAACATGTAATGCATTATTTGCCCCAGGGGTACAGGTCTGTGAATCATCAGTCTTATACAATTCACAGCACTCACCATAGCACATACCCTCCCCATAGCACATACCCTCCCCTATGTCCATCACCCAGTCACCCCATCCTTCTCACCCCCATCCCCTCTAGCAACCCTCAGTTTGTTTCCTGAGATTAAGAGTCTCTTATGGTTTGTCTCTAACCTGGAGTCTGATCACCACTTCATAATGCAAGCAAATTTTTAGAAATTTCTGGAGAAAAGGTTCAAATTTTTCATCACTTTGCTCCATTCCTTTGTGAGCTATGCCCAGGTCATACTCTCTATTCCAAATCTAAATTATTATTATCCTTTTATGAATATAAGGAGAAAGAGAGAGAGAGAGGAGTTCTGTGGACTTCCTATTTGAAGACACAGCTGTGGCATTTGAAATCAACAGGCCTGGATTGGTTCTGATTCTGTCTTGTACTGTGTGTGTGACTTTAGTAAAGTGCCCTCCCCTAATGTTGGTCTGTTTTGTTATCCCTTCAAATTAAGAGGTTAAATTTGATGGTTGTTAAGAGCCTTTTCTTTCAGTTCCAACTTTTTGGGGTCCTATGTTCTAAGGAAAGGTTTAACCTTGATTTTACTTCTGGTTCCCTAGGCCTTTGGTGTTTCCCTGTCCTCTGCCAAGGATCTGCATCGGAGTGATATATTTGTCGGGTTATATTGGTTTCTAGCCTCAGTTAATACCATTGTTATGCATGGCAAAGACAAGGCTGTAACAATGACAAGGACTTTCCCTTTCCCACTGAGGCTACAGGGTCTGAGGCACTGTTTATTTTTCACATTCTCTGCTAAAGGGTGAAACTTGGATTCCATGATGGCTTCCCCCACAGCCATATCCCAACTCCCTGTACTTGATCAATTCACTATTTAGCAAGTTGTGGTCACTCTTGTCATAGGATATCAAGTCAATAAGAACCCTTAGAAATCACCTAGAACCACACCCTCTCCACCCTATCCACCATTACCCCATTGTCTTCCAGATATGTATAAAGATAAGGGGAGGGAAGGGGCTTGCATAAAGCCACACATGGAATTTACAGATCAGGATGAAAACCTAGGGGCTCTGACTCCATGTTCAGTGCTATTTCCATAGCACTTTGTTCTCAATCATGTTGTGAGACATAATACCTTATTTTATCTGGTTATTCATTCATTCTTTTATTAAAAATAATCATGAGCCACTATTATGTGCCAATCACTGTGCTTGCTGCTGGGGAAAATGCTGACAGGAGCAAGCATTCTCTGTCCTAGGGTATTCCCAGTCTGTAGACCAAGGTAGTTTCTTGTTGTACTGACTTGAGCTTAGGGCAATAGAACAAGTTGATTATCATCATTTCCATTATCCTCACCACCAAGCACCCACCCACCTGCACTTAGCTAACTGTGGTGTAAAATGCTTTGAAACACAAGCAATACATAGCATTTCACACTACTTCATTGATTCACTTGAATTCCCAAGCTTTCACTGAGCACCTGCTGATTCAGTCCTAACATAGATGGAATTAATCATCAAAAGTGAAAGCTCAGCTTCTTACAGTGTTTGTTAGGAAAATTAATTTTACATTAGCCATGAACATCCGTTGCAATGGTCATTTTCATATTGTATTTGATTTTCACAATTGTGTAAACTGGGAGGTTGAAAATTATTATCCCCAATTTACAGAGGCTCAAAGTGTGCTAGATGTGTTAGAGCTGAAGCTCTTGATTTCTGCTCCCTTATAATTGTCTGTCTGTATTTTTCGATGAAAACTACCACATAGAGCAGTTTGTTTTCATTTAAGAAACATGAAAACAATGTAATTAGCTAAGAAACACAGTTTTCTGCTTTGGCAAAAACATCTTTCTGAAGAGCAACTATATTTTAGGGAGGAGTTTCCAAGAGAATGACACACAAAGGAATGGGTACAAATAACAAGGACCAAGGTCAGGAAGTAAAAGATGCAGGAAATACCTGGGAAAGTTCCCAGTTTGTAGTATGCATCAGGCCAAGGCCTAGTGGAAATAAAAGGAATGGCAAGCTGGTGCCAGAGAGCCAGGGGGAGTGCAAGTTCTAGAAAGGAAGTAAATGTGGGAAGAAGCAGGCATGTGTCATGAGCAAGTGTCCTCTCTGGCAAAGGGAAAATGGAGGGAGGAACAAGCAAGTCAGCAATAGTTGGGCAGAGGAGTCATTGTCCTCTAGAACTTCAACTTACTTTCAAATATACTTGCTGGCAAAAGACATGGGACAGGGGAGGGAGGAGGGTGATGCTGCCTGTTGATGAATTTATAGCCCAGGGTGCATGTGAGGCAGAGACATAATCCAGATGTAGTCTCAGTTGGCCTCTCTCCTGAGAGCTTCTAATCTTGGGCAAAACTCTGTCTGCACATGATTCCAGTAGTTAAAGATAGGCATTTTGCAGCCACTCTCATTATGGCTCCTGAATGCAAGCCAAAGACATCATCTGGTGCACAACTGCACACAGTGATCTCTTCCTGTGCTGAGGGGATACTGGTGGTGATGGATGTACTGACACATGGTATGCCTGCATACTATACTTGATGGTAGCAGCTGAAGCCAGTCTTTTAAAACCAAAATCCCATTAGAAGGAGCTCTCTGCAGTGGCTAAATGGGTGGACTTTGGAGCCAGATTACCTGGTTTTGAAGCCTGGGTCTTCTACATACTAGCTGTGTACCCTTGGGCAACTTGCCCAGCCTTGCCTGCCTCACTTTCCTTGTTTGAATAATGTTGATGGTAATAGTACCTATTTGCCAGAGGAATGCTGTGAGGATTAAATATGTTGGTATCGGTCAAGTCTACATATGAGTTTTTTATCATTGTTGTGTCACTTCTTCATGCAAAACTCTGCAATGGTCTTGTAGTTTTGTCTCTCAAAGTAAAAGCCAAAATTCCTACAATGGCTGTGTAAAGACCTACCCAACCTGGCTTCCATCACCTCTCTGCCCTCTCCTCCTACTACTCTCTCCTTGATTCACTCAGCTCCCTTCCTGGTCCTCTAAAATGTCAGGCATGCCCTTGCCTCAAGGCCTTGTCACTGGCTGGTCACTCTTCCTGGATCTTCAATGCAAACTTCCTCGCCTCCATCAAGTTCCCATTCCAATGTCAGATGCTTGATGAGGCTCACGCTGACCATCTGGCTCAAAGTTGCAGTTTTACCCCCAACACTCCTGATACTTTTTATTCTATTTTGTTCTTTTCTTTTTTAAAAAAGATATTTATTTGAAACAGAGAGACAGATCAGATCACAAGTAGGCAGAGAGGCAGGCAGAGAGAGAGCAGGGAGCCCGATGCCGGCCTCGATCCCAGGACCCTGAGATCATGACCTGAGTCGAAGGCAGAGGCTTTAACCCACTGAGCCACCCAGGTGCCCTATTTTGCTCTTTTCTTTAATAGCACTTATTATCTTCTAACATGCTAAGTAATTTAATTATTATATGTATCACTTATTGCCTGTTCCTGCTGGAAGGGAAGCTCCACAGGGCAAGAATTTTGTCTGTTTTGTTCATTGGTGCATCTCAAGCATTCAGAGCAGTGCCTAGCAAAAATCAGGTGCTCAATAAATATTTGTTGAATAAATGAAGGAATTATGGTTTTAAGGATTTTCAAGGGTAGGTTGACTACACTTGATTTTCAGTCTTTCTGTGGCCTTGTTTTCTACCGTTAGATCTTCGGATGCACAGAACCAAATTGATCATACTCCATAGTTCAAAGCACACCAGTGTCATTGAATGGTGTGGGATGCAGTTTGTTTTATTTTTGTCTATTGTTTTCCATTTCATTTTCCATCCCCTTTCCAATTTCTCTTCTTAACCACCCCTGTATATTTAGTGTATGTCCTTCCAATCCAATTTCCTTATGAGTGTTTAAAGATTTTTTTAATTTATTTTATTTGACACAGAGAGAGAGATTACAAGTAGGCAGAGAGGCAGGCAGAGAGAGAGGAGAGAGGAGGAAGCAGGCTCCCCGCTGAGCAGAGAGCCCGATGTGGGCCTCAATCCCAGGAACTTGGAATCATGACCTGAGCCGAAGGTAGAGGCTTTAACCCACTGAGCCACCCAGGTGCCCCTTATGAGTGTTTAGATGTATATCATTGAAAAAATCATAGCATTGTATTTAATTGAAAAAATAACACTGTATTTTAAATATCCATTCATTCCTTGCCCTTTCTTTCCTTTTTTTAATGCAACATTATATTTTTAAGTCTATCCTTTGGCTGCACATAAATGTAATTTCCTATTTGTGACTATTGCTTACTACTCCACATACCTAATGATGGAGATCAAGGATACTCCTGTCCTTACTCTCCAAAACACCATTTTAGGAAATACTTTTTTACATGCCTCCTTTTGGATCTTGGTGTATAATCCCAGGTATCATACCGTTTGCTCACTTTCCTAATGGAAGTCCTATCTATCATTTACTCATTAGAAGAGGTTTCTTGTCGGGGCGCCTTGGTGGCTCAGTGGGTTAAAGCCTCTGCCTTTGGCTCAGGTCATGATCTCAGGGTCCTGGGATCAAGCCCCGCATCGGGCACCCTGCTCGGCGGGGAGCCTGCTTCCTCCTCTCTCTCTGCCTGCCTCTCTGCCTACTTGTGATCTCTCTGTGTCAAATAAATAAATAAATAAATAAATAATTAAAAAAGAAGAGGTTTCTTGTCCATCCTAGATATTATTCCTTTGTTTTTAGACATGACAAATGTTCTTCTCACCCTTCAGTTAACTTTGTCTATGGTGTCCACTGTAGAAAATAAATCTTTAATTTTGGCACAGCCAAATCCATTGCCTTTTCTTTCTTTTTTTTTTACCTTGTTATTTGTGCTTTTGGAAGTTTAAGTGTTCCCCTATGGTGAGGTCTTAGAGATATTCTTCTTAGTTTGCTTTTATTTTCTTTATAGTTTTACTTTTCATCTTTAATTCTTTAATATGTTTGAAGTTTATACATAGTGTAGAAAGGATACAAATTCTTATTTCTCTATGCAGTGAGGTAATTTTATCAATAATGTTTACTAGATGATCTATCTTCTCCACATCAATTTTTGATACCAGCTCTATCATATAAGATCCCACATATACACAGATATTTATGGAAAATTTTGTTCTATTGGATTGACTTCTATTTCCTGAACCACTGCTGTACTATTTTTTTTATTATTAGGGTTTTGCAATAATTCTTAATGGGGGATGCCTGGGTGGCTCAGGCAGTTAAGCACCTGCCTTCCACTCTGGAGGTGATCCCAGGGTCCTGGGATCGAGCCCTGCATTGAGCTCTCTGCTCAGTGGGGAGCCTGCTTCTCCCTCTCCCTCTGCCTGCCGCTCCGCCTGCTTGTGTTCTCCCTCTCTCTCTCTCTCTTTCTTTCTTTCTTTCTTTCTTTCTTTCTTTCTTTCTTTCTTTCTTTCTTTCTTTCTTTTTAAGATTTTATTTATTTACTTGACAGAGATACAGCAAAAGAGGGAACACCAACAGGGGGAGTGGGAGAGGGAGAAGCAAGCTTTCCTGTAGAGCAGGTAGCCCGATGCAGGACTTGGGGCTCGATCCCAGTACCCTGGGATCATGACCTGAACTGAAGGCAGACTCTTAACGACTGAGCCACCCAGGTGCTGCTGTTCCCTCTCTTTCTGTCAAATAAATTAATAAAATCTTAAAAAAATAATTCTTAATGTCTGCGAGGTGCTTAAAGTTGTTTTCTAATTATTTTCAAAAACAATCTAAAGATTACTGTATATATATATTTTCCAATATTTTTCCAGCACTTACTGCTTCACACAATCACTTGAAAAAGGTTTGTCCTTCAACCTCAGATCTACAAATGTGGCAATGAGGCAATCCAATTGACACTGAAAATAAACAAAGTACCTCTGAGTGTCCCTCTGCATCCCAGCTTTCACTGATGTCTACCATTTTCAACATCTTCCCTAGGATACAGTAATGGGAGTACCTTTACAGCAATTGCATGTAAAAAATACTCCCAGTCTCAAGGTATGTCAGTTTGGTAACCTTTTCAGCTGATTCCAGCAAACAAACTATTTTCTCTGCAAGCAACCAGTAGTTGTCAGTAAGTCCTACTATGTTGGTATCATTACCTCCAAAGTACAGTATTAAGGATTTCTTCTCTCCAGTAAGACCCCTTTTAACATGTAACAGCTGTTGCTCTATCTAGTTTGAATACCTTTGTAAGTATACAATGAAGCATTTCCCCAATTCTATATGATAATGCAAGTAGAATGGTCCACTACATTTCTGTTGAAGGCCTAGAGTTCTGATGTGTTACTTGTAGAACTTTTTAAACATATCTGAAACATCATGTGAGAAAATAACTGTTTTTGCACTATAAACAAATTATAAACTTTGTGAAATTTTCCCCTTTAAGTCCATTTAGACCTTGAGTCTTTCAAGGAAAAGTCTTACTTGAGAATTCTTCATATCTAGTAAAGATTGATACTTTAATGAAACGCAGATTGTAAATTTAAATAACTAGTATACCCTAAATCACACAAGATTAGGATTATGCTTTATTTTTTTCTATTTTTATTTATTTATGTATGTATGTATTTATTTATTTATTTATTTCTAATACTTGCCCCAGGAGTACAGGTCTGTGAATCACCAGGCTTACACCTTTCATAGCACTCACCATAGCACAAACCCTCCCAAATGTCCATCACCCATCCACCCTATCCCTACCCACTCCCCAGTAACCCTCAGTTTGTTTTGTGAGATTAAGAGTCTCTTATGGATTGTCTCCTTCCTGATTCCATCTTGTTTCATTATTTTTGCCTCCCTACCCCCCAAGACCCTCGTCCTGCCCCTCAAGGTCCTCATATCAGAGAGATCATACGATAATTGTCTTTCTCTGATTGACTTATTTCCCTTAGCATGATACCCTCTATTTCCATCCAAATCATTGCAAACGGCAAGATTTCGTTTCTTTTGATGGCTGCATAGTGTCCCATTGTATATATATGTATCATATCTTCTTTATCCATTCATCTGTTGCTGGACATCTAGGTTCTTTCCATAGTTTATCTATTGTGGACATGGGTGCTATAAACATTTGGGTGCATGTGACGCTGAGGATCACTATCATTGTATCTGTAGGGTAAATACCCAGTAGTGCAATTGCTGGGTCATATGGTAGCTCCGTTTTCAACTTTTTGTGGAACCTCCGTACTGTTTTCCAGAGTGGCTGCACCAGCTTGCATTCCCACCAACAGTGGAGGAGGGTTCCCCTTTCTCCGCATCCTCTCCAGCATCTGTCATTTCCTGACTTGTTGATTTTAGCCATTCTGACTGGTGTGAGGTGGCATCTCACTATGGTTTTGATTTGTATTTCCCTGATGCCAAGTGATGTCGAGCACTTTCTCATGTGTCTGTTGGCCATTTGGATGTCTTCGTTGGAGAAATGTATGTTCATGTCTTCTGCCCATTTCTTGACTGGGTTATTTGTTTTATGGGTGTTGAGTTTGAGAAGTTCTTTATAGATTTTGGATACCAGCCCTTTATCTGATATGACATTTGCAAATATCTTCTCCCTTTCTGTCAGTTGTCTTTTGGTTTTGTTGACTGTTTCCTTTGCTGTGCAAAAGCTTTTAATCTTGATGAAGTCCCAATAGTTAATTTTTGCCCTTATTTCCCTTGTCTTTGGTGATTTTCCTAGGAAGAAGTTGCTGCAACTGAGGTTGAAGAGGTTGCTGCCTGTGTTCTTCTCAAGGATTTTAATGGATTCCTGTCTCACATTGAGGTCTTTCATCCATTTTGAGTCTATTTTTGTGTGTGGTGTAAGGAAATGATCCAGTTTCATTTTTCTGCATGTGGCTGTCCAGTTTTCCTAACACCATTTGTTGAAGAGACTTTTTCCCACTGGACATT
>LNAC01001034.1:284677-316720 GCA_002007465.1 Ailurus styani | reverse complement strand
CGGCTCAGGTCATGATCCCAGGGTCCTGGGATCGAGGCCCACATCGGGCTCTCTGCTCGGCAGGGAGCCTGCTTTCTCCTCTCTCTCTGCTTGCCTCTCTGCCTACTTGTTATCTCTCTCTATGTGTCAAATAAATAAATAAAATCTTAAAAAAAAAAGCCTTTATGTCCTTGTTGATCTTTTGCTTCGTTGATCTGTCCATTTCAGTAAGGGGGGGTGTTAAAGTCTCCTACTATTATTGTATTATTGTCAATGTGTTTCTTTGATTTTGTTATTAATTGGCTTATATAATTGGCTGCTCCCATGTTAGGGGCATAGATAATTCAATTGTTAGATCTTCTTGTTGGATGGATCCTTTAAGTATGATATAGTGTCCTTCCTCATCTCTTATGATATTCTTTGGCTTAAAATCTAATTTATCTGATATAAGTATTGCCACTCCAGGTTTCTTTTGCTGTCCATTGGCATTGTAAATTGTTTTCCACCCCCTCACTTTCA
This sequence comes from Ailurus styani, assembly GCA_002007465.1. Lineage (NCBI taxonomy): Eukaryota > Metazoa > Chordata > Mammalia > Carnivora > Ailuridae > Ailurus > Ailurus styani. The sequence goes on along the minus strand of LNAC01001034.1, from coordinate 316,222 downwards.
ATCTGGAGGTGTCTTTGGGTGTAAAATGAGTTTTCTGTAGACAGCATATCGATGGGTCTTGATTTTTTATCCATTCTGTTACCCTTTGTCTTTTAGTTGGGGAATTTAGTCCATTTACATTCAGGGTAACTATTGAGAGATATGATTTTAGAGCCATTGTACTGCGTGTAAGGTGCCTCTTTACTGTATATTGTGTCTCTTCCTTTCTGGTCTGTTTCTTTTAGGCTCTCTTTGCTTAGAGGACCCATTTCAATATTTCCTGTAGGGCTAGCTTGATGTTTGCTAATTCCTTTAGTTTTTGTTTGTCCTGGAAACTTTTTATTTCTCCTTCTATTTTCAATGTTGACTCAGCTGGATATAGTATTCTTGGCTTTTTTCTCGTTTAGTGCTCTGAGTATATCATGCCAGTTCTTTCTGCCCTGCCAGGTTTCTGTGGATAGGTCTGCTGTCATTCTAATATTTCTACCATTGTATATTATAGACCTGTTGTCCAGAGCTGCTTTCACGATTTTCTCTTTGTCACTAAGACTTGTAAGTTGTCCTATTAGATGACCTATTTTGAGGTGTGGACCTATTTTTATTGATTTTGAGGGGGGTTCTCTGTGCCTCCTGGATTTTGATGCTTGTTTCCTTCACCAAATTATGGAAATTCTGTAGTATAATTTCCTCCTATATACCTTCTGACCCCCCCCTTCTCCTGGGATCCCAATTATTCTAATATTGTTTCGTCTTATGGTATCACTTATCTCTCGAATTCTCCCCTCATGGTCCAGTAGTTGTTTGTCTCTCTTTTCCACCTCTTCTTTATTCTCTGACATTTGGTCTTCTAAATCCCTAATTCTGTCTTCTGCCTTATTTATCCTAGCAGTAAGAGCCTCCATTTTTAATTGCACCTCATTAATAGCTTTTTTGATTTCAGCTTGGTTAGCTCATAGGTCAGTTTTTTTTCTCCAGAAAGGGTTTTTATTTCTCTAGAGAGGGATTATCTATTATCTTCCAGTCTTTTTTCTGAGCCCAGCCAGCACCTTAATAATTGTCATTCTGAACTCTCATTCTATCATATTACTAATGTCCACATTGATTAGGTCCCTAGCCATCGTTACTGCCTCTTGTTTTTTTTTGTGTGTGTTGTTGTTTTCAGCTTTGTCATTTTATGCAGATCAGAATAGATGGATGAGAGAACAAAATACTAAAGTGTATCAATGACCCCAGAAAAATATACACTAACCTAATCAGAAGAGACTTGAAACTAGGGGGATAAGAGGGAAAAAACCAAAAAAACAAATGAATAAACAAGCAAACAAAATCAAAAAACAAAAACAAACAAAAAAACCCCACAAAACCCTTTATCTATATCTATATTATGTATTTCTGTTTCCATATTTATCTCTGTCTCTGAGTATCTCTATATCTATCTCTGTCTCTATCTCTATCTGTTAGACTGGCGAATTGAACAGACCCTATATGTATGTAAAAAATAAGGTTAAAGACAATGAAAGGATAAAATATGACTATAACAATGAAAATTAATGAAGATTAAAAAATGTTTATAAGATATAATAGTTAAAAATGTTAAAGTAGGAAAAAGGAAAAACTTTAAAAGAGTAAGAAAAAATAAAATTCAAAGAATTTAACTTTGAACAACTAAAGAATCATGGGGAAAAAGCCACGAATTTTCTGTGTTGCTTTCCCCTATCTCTGGAGTTCTACAGTTCTCAGCTATCTGTGAACTTGGCTTTGACTCGCTGTTCTTGCTGTTCTTCTGGGGGAGGGGCCTGTTGCTGTGATTCTCAAGTGTCTTTGCCCGAGTCGGAACTGCACCGCCCTCGGCAGGGTCCAGGCTAAGTAATCAGCTTGTGTTTGCTCTCAGGAGCTTTTGTTTCCTGAATGCTTTCCATACAGCTTTGGAGGATGGGACTGAATATGGCGGCCTCCCAGCGTCCGACCCAGAGGAGCCGAGAGCACAGTGCCTCACTCCTCAGTGCATCCTCAGAGAAAAGCAGTCCATCCCTCCTGTGTCCCTGGTCCCCAGCCGCTCTCCAAGCTCACCCAGCCTGTGACCGAGCGTTTCTCTCTCTGGTGCGCAGCTCCATTTAGAATCTCCAAACCCAGAAGATTCCTGAAGCCCCTCCTGCACTGCCCCTCCTGGAGGAGGAAGGATTGGGTGTCTCCGGGCAGTCTGCCGCCCATGGGGTCCCTGCTCAAAGAGCAGTGGCCTGACTGTGCTTTGGATTATGGCCCACGGTAACACCAAGCTGAGAGACATTTTCTCAGCTTTGCTCTGTCTCTCCAGTTGGCTTCTTTCTGATACCTGGGAGCTCTGTCACTCTCAGACACCCCTGGTCTTTTTGTGTCCCTGTGGGTCCTGAGAGCACACTGTCCCTGCGAGAGCTTCACCACCTGCTTAGCCTCTGGGGCAACCTCCCTCAGCGGAGCACACTTCTAGAAGTTCTGATTTTGTACTCCGCTGCTCCTTCACTTGCCGGGAGCCGGCCTCTCCCCCTGGGGTCTATCTTCCCGTCACTTCAGATTCACTTCTCCACACTTCCTACCTTCCAGAAAGTGGTCAATTTTCAGTTCCTAGAATTGCTGCTCTTCTTCTCTTCAGTCTCCTGTAGAATTTGTAGGTGTTCAAAATGGTTTGATAACTATCTGGGTAAATTTCTGGGACCTGATGGTTATCGGTCTCCTACTCCTCCACCATCTTGCTCCTCCTATTTTTTACAAAGATCTAGGATTATGCTTTAATCATTATTATTCTTTCTTGTGTGATTATGTTTAAGATCTAAGCAACAACAACAACAAAAGGTCTGAGCAACAAAGGAAGCCTCAGGGGCAAGTGCTTTTAGGAAAGCAAAGGAGGTTAAAAGGCTTGCAAGACAGTCAAGACTCTAAAGGGAGTATAGAGATGTTTAAGAAGGGGAAGAGTAAAAATAAAAAAACAGATCTACAAAGTGGTTACTGAGCTTACATTTAGTTTATAGTGAAAAATGACAATTTTCTCACATAATTACAACTTTTTCTAAGTATCGTAGCATATCTGCAGGCATTGGCATCATAGAAGGGAGAGAATTGGTTTTGTTAGTCAGTAGCTGACAGGAAAGGCTTAAAGATTCTTCTGTTTTGGGGGGGCTGAAAATAGAAAAGGTGACCCTGGTTTTTGTTAGTTTGTTTTTCTCAGAGTGTAAAGTGTTTCCTTCCCTTTTCAACTATGGGATATGAGATCTATAATTATTAATAATGACTTCAGAGCAATGTAGCATTTCTGCATCCACATGATTAATAGGAATTCCAGAAAGGAAGAACAGAGTAAAAATAGATGGGAGGAAATTACCAAAATAATAATACATGTAAATTTCCTAGAACTGAGAAAAGTGTTAACCTTCAGCTTTAAAGAGCCTAGCAGGCACCCACTATAGTAAATTGAAAATTTTAAAAAACTTCAAAGCAGATTAACATGAGATTTCCAAACACCAGTCACAAAGTGTAGATCCTAAATATATCCAAAAAGGAGTGAAAATAGATTACATTCAAAAGAACAAAATCTTCCAAATCTGAGGGAAAATTAATTTTGACCTAGAATTCTAAGCGTTGCAAATTATCAATCAAATGTGAGAGTAAAAACATTTAGAAAATTAAATTAAATTAAGACAATTGAATCTTCAGGCACCTTTTCATAGTACATTCTTTGAGTATGTGTGTAAAAATGGGATATAAACCAAGTCAATCCAACTAAGTAGATCAATGAAAAGAAGTCCTGGGGTAACAATTGAGCAATAATTCTACAGAACAATTAGTCCGCATGGATGTAGGAGGACATTCAGAGGGGAGCATCTGGTAATAAAAAAGATTCCAGAGACTTATTAGGATCCTTAAGAATATGGATCTTGTTAAGAAGGAGATAAAGGCAATAGAGGAACAAGATATACAAACAGAGCTTCAGAAAAGTGAAAAAAGTTGTACTAGAAAAAGAATATATTACTGAATTGTACAGTAAGCAATATTTAATAGCCATAAAATACAAATATGGTATATTGATTTTCAACTTTTATAACCAATTATAGACAAAGTACTTATAGACTTATATAACAGAATGTAAGTGTCATCAACCTTGACAATAGAAAAATATAAATACAGAAGCAGTAATGGGTAGATAGAAAAAAGATAAAGATGAAAGGAAAGGTAAGAGTGTTATATATTCATTTTACATGAGAATCAAGGAATTTTATGATAGCTTAAGAACAAGAAATGAAAGTGTAAGTACAGGAATTCCTCATTATCCTAATCTAATTCATTCTTTAAAACATATTGGAAAGCAAATATTCAGATCTCAGCAGTTTTCCATTATTTAAATAGAGAATATACTTCATTCATAGCCCATTAGAAAACCCTAACCCATTTCCCTAAATATTACTGAATGCTCTGAAACATCTATATGATAACCTATCAAATATTCCACATCATATAAAATATTTTAAGTACCAATTACCTAATTATTTAACAGTTAAAGACCTCAATAGTGGGCATGTTTGTGAACAATAGGCAACAACAAATGGACAGGAGTGCTGCTGGAACTCTCTGGTCTGAGGGGCTGGTGAGCACCATCATTTATATTCCTCTTTTACCTTGATAGCACAAATGGGAGCAGGGTCTGGACGCCATAGTTGGTCTGCTGCCTCATCATGCTCCAGGTCTCTAGCCTACACCAGCCCCAGAAACACTGTGGCGCAAAAAAAAAAAAAAAAAAAAAAAAAAAAAAAAAAAAAAAANGTTCTGGTTTAAAGAGCAAATAGAATATAGAGGAACTAGGCTTAGAATCTTGCCAAATGACTGGGGAGCTGCTGGAACTCTCTCCAGTTTGGAGGGGCTGGTCAGTGCCACAATTCACATTCCCCATCCACCTTGATACTGTGGACAGGAGCAGGATCCTGTTACCCTAGCTGGCCTACAACCTCAGTAAGCCACAGGCTTACTGCCCAGGCTCCAGCCTGGCTCCCTTGCTCCCAGCCTACACCAGGCTCAGCCATCCCACCAAGGTGACCCCAGTGCACACACACTGGGACACTCCTGGTCAGTGTTCACTATAGTTTTAGCCACTGTGGCAGGGTGTTATAGGTGCAAATCACCCTGGAACGCTTCAGGTCCATAACACTTTGGCTCCTAATGATTTGCTAGGGCACCTTTGGCACAAAATGCTCCAAGACCTCCTGACTCACTGTGCCAAGACCTCCTGACTCACAAATGCCTCAGCTGAAGCTGCCTCACAAGGGTGTGCCATGAACCCTCAGGCCTTTCCCATCTTAGTTCCAGCTACTCTCTTGGGTACCCCTTGTATAGAATACAGTGGAACCCCTGGCCTACATCCTGTATTGGCTCCAGCTGCCCTGCCAGGGTGCCATCAGTGTAGAGTGACCCAGAACACCCCAGCTCATACTGGTTTTGGCCCCATTTGTCCTGTCAGGCACCCATTAGCTGTCAGCTGATTTTTCAGCAGAAATTTTGCAGGCCAGAAGAAAACGGCATGATATATGCAAAGTGCTGAAAGAAAAAAAACCTACAACCAAGAATACTCTACCCAGCAAGATTATCATTCAGAATGGAAGAAAAGAGTTTCACAGACAAACAAAAATTAAAAAAGCTCATCCTCACTAAACCAGCCTTACAAAAAAAAAGTTAAAGGGACTTCTTAAATGGGAAAAAAAGGCCATAATTAGAAGTAAGAAAATTATGAACAAAAACATAAAATATGAGAACATATACATGGAGAGGAGAATAAAAAGGAAGTTATTTTAGAATGTGTTCCAATATAAGTTGCCCTTAGAAACACGTATGAACTAATGCATTCTTTGCATATCAGCAAGTTAACCACAGTGCCAAAGGTTTTGGCAAAACTATCCCTGACCCTTTAGCTAGTATTACAATGGATGGTGTTGAAGTTCTTCTTGGGACTGGGATTTCATCTGGTGTTAACAATACCTGTCTGCTGTATGATGAGTACATTATCTACAACATTACTCAGTTAAGTCTGAAGTACCTGCTGAAGGTGAAGTTCAATGTTAAGACGTCCCTGAAGTGAGTTCAGGAGTGTGGCTAAGGCATAACCCAGTGAATGGTATGAATGTGCCTGTCACTCTCATTGCTCACTGACCAGGCAGAGACCACTGCACAGCTGCTGAGAGATCATATCTTTGCTAAATCTCCTTAGAAAGGATTTTCTATGAATGTTTGGTCATGTGTTAAACAGTTTTTCCCAGCTTTTCAAATGCCTTATTTGTGTTGGTCTGGGAGTGGAGATGGGGGTTGGGGTCCTCCTGCCAGCCAGAACTCTGGTGAGGAAAACTGATAATAGAGGAAAAGTTGGGGAGACGGTTTGGTCTAAACTAGTCCTTTGGGAAGAACCACACATGTCAGAACATCTGCCTTACTGGCTTCCCCAGGGAAGGAAAAACTAATCTTCCACCCTTCTTTCTAAGAGTTCACCTTTAGTTTTGGAAAAGTGTTAAGCATTTATTTTGAGGTGAAAATTAAAATTAATTTCATACTACTTAAAAAATAGAATGTGCTCTAACATAACCATCAACTTAATATAGACTGCTATATACTTAAGATGTTATGTCAATCTCATGGTAACCACAAATCAGAAACCTATAATAGGTACACAAAAAAACAGAGGGAAAGAAAGCCAAGCATGTGACTATGGAAAGTCATCAATCATAAATAAAGAGAGCAAGAGAAGAAAGGAAGAGAGAATAACTATAAAACCAGTCATAAAACAATTAACAAAATGGAAATAAATGTATACCTATCAATAATTACTTTACATGTAAGTGGTCTAAATGCTCCAATCAAAAGTCATAGGAGGGTAGAATGGATAAAAGAACAAGACCACCTATATGCTGCCTACAAGAGACTCACTTAGGAACCATAGACACATATAGACTAAAAATGAAAAGATTAAAAAAGATATTTCGTGCTAATGTAAATGAAAAAAAAAAGCCAGGGTAGCAATACTTATATCAGACAAAATAGACTTTAAAATGAAGACTATAACAAGAGACAAAGAAATGCAATGCATAATAATAAAGGGGGTAAATCCAACAAGGGGATATAACAATTGTAAATATTTATGCACCCAATATTGGAGCACCTAAATACATGAAGGAAATGTTAACAGATATAAAAGGAGATGTTGACAGTAATATATTAATAGTAAGGGACTTTAACACTCCATTTACATCAATGGATAGATCATCCAGGCAAAAAATCAATAAAGAAACAGTGTCTTTGAACAACACATTAAACTAGATGGATTTAACAGATATATACAGAACATTCCATCCAAAAACAACAGAATGCATATTCTTTTCAAGTACACCTGGAATATTCACCAAGATAGAGCACATGTTAGGCCACAAAACAAGTCTCAATAAATTTAACAATATTGAAATAATATCATTCATTTTTCCAACCATAAATAAATAAAACCAACTGCAAGAAATAACTGGAAAAACAACAAACATGTGGAGGCTAAACAACATGGTACTAAACAGCCAATGGGCCAACAAAGAAATCAAAGAGGAAATTAAAAAATACATGGAGACAATAAAATGAAAACACAGCAGTCCAAAACCTCTGGGTTGTAGTGAAAGCATTGCTAAGAGGGAGATTTATAATGATATAGCCTACCTCAAGAAACAAGAAAAATCTCAAATGAGAAATCTATGCTTATACTGAAAAGAACTAAAAACCAGAACAAACAAAGCCAAAGATGAATATAGAGAAGGAACTAATAAAGATCAGGGCAGAAATAAATTAAATAAAGACTAAAAAAAAGATCAATGAAACCAAGAGCTGTTTTTGTTTGAAAAGATAAACAAAATTGACAAACCTTTAGCCAGACTCAAGGAAAAAAAAGAGAAAGAACCCAAATTAAAAAAAATCAGAAACAAAAGAGAAGAGACAAACAACACCACAGAAATAGAGAGAATTATAAAAGAGTACTACAAAAGTTATATTCCAAGAAATTGGGTAGCCAGGAAGAACTGGCTAAATTCCTAGAAACATACAGTCTTCCAAAAATGAACTAGGAATAAATGGAAAATTGGAATAGACCAATTACTAGTAATGGAACTGAACTGGTAATTAAAAGGAAAAAAAACTCCCAAAGAATAAAAATTCAGGACCAGATGGATTCACAGGTGAGTTCTACCAAACATTTAAAGAACACTGCAACAAAAACTAATGATGTATTTTATGGTGACTAACATAACACAATAAAAAAATAAAAAAATAAAGAACAGTTAATACCTATTCTCCTCAAACTATTCTGAAAAAGAGAAGGGGAAGGAAAGCTTCTAAATATATTTGAAAAGGCCATCATTGCACTAATACCAAATCCAAAGACACTACAAAAAGAGAAAACTACAGGCCAACATGCCTGGTGAACATAAATGTAAAAATCCTTAACAAAATATTAGCAAGCCACCTTCAACAATACATTAAAAGGATCATTCACCACAATCAAATGGGATTTATTCTGGGAATGCAAGGTTTAATATCCACAAATCAATCAACAGGATACACTGCATCAACAAACTGAAGGATGTTCCTCCTCCTAGTCATTCTGTTGAGGGCTGGTTGAGGGGATGTACAGAGTCAAAAATATCAATCACAATCCAGGCAAGATGCACCCTGGGAAAGTTCAGAGTGGTTGGAAGCAACCACCAAAACAAACAAACAAACAAAAAACAAACAAACAAACAAACAAGAAACACCAAAAAAACAAAAAAAAATTCCAGCAAAATGAAACCCAAGGATAAGATTTATACAGCAAAGTAGGGTGCTTCATTTCTTCCTGGGTGTATTTTGTTTTCTTTGTTAGAGAACACTATTTCCCAGAGTTACAGGGAAATTAAAACTGGTATATATATATATATATATATATATAAAGGTAGTATTGAATAGGGAAAAAAGGACTACATGGAAGCTGATATCTATATCTCTATATATCTATATAAATAAAAAGAAAAATATAGGTGTGAAAAAGTAGAAGTTAAAAAGCTACAAAAATATCCAATGGAAAAAAGACAGTCTCTTCAATAAGTGGTGCTGGGGAAATTGGACAGCTACATATAGAAGAAAGAAACAGGACCATTCCCTTACATCATACACAAAGGTAAACTCAAAGTGGATGAAAGACTTCAATGTGAGACAGGAATCTATCAAAATCTTAGATTTTATCCTCTTTAACATAGGCCACAGTAACTTCTTTCAAGACATGTCTCCAAAGGCAAGTGAAACAAAAGCAAAAATAAACTTTTGCTTCAAACTTTTTTCAAGTTAAAAGCTTCTGCACAGCAAAGCAAACATCAACAAAACTAAGAGGCAGCCCATAGAATGGGAGAAGATATTTGCAAATGACATCACAGATTAAGAGCCAATATCCAAGATCTATAAAGAACTTCTCAAACTCAACACTCAAAAAACTAATAACCTAGTCGAGAAATAGGCAGAAGACATGAACAGACACTTCTCCAAAGAAGACATACAAATGGCTAACAGACATGTGAAAAAATGCTCAAGATCACTTGGCATCAAGGAAATGCAAATCAAAACCACAATGAGATACCACCTGACACCAGTCAGAATGGCAAAAATTAACAAAACAGCAAACAACAAATGTTGACAAGAATGTGGAATGTGGAGAATGGGGAACCCTCTTAAACTGTTGGTGGGTTGTAAGCTGGTACAGCCACTCTGGAAAACAGTATGGAGGTTCCTCAAAAATTAAAAATAGAGCTACCCTACAACACAGCAATTGCACTACTGGGTATTTACCCCAAAGATACAGATGTAGTGAAAAGAAGGGGCACATGCACCTCAATATTCATAGCAGCAATGTCCACAATAGCCAAACTGTGGAAGAAGCTTAGATGCCCTTCAACAGATGAATGGATAAAGAATATGTGGTACATATAGACAATGGAATATTATTCAGCCATCAGAAATGATGAATACCCACCATTTGCATCAACATGGATGGAACTGGAGGGGATTATGTTAAGTGAAGTAAGTCAAGCAGAGAAAAACAATTATCATATGGTTTCACTCATATGTGGACCATAAGCAATAGCACAGAGGATCATAGGGGAAGGGAGGGAAATATAAAGGGGGAGAAATCAGAGAGGGAGAGGAACCATGAGAGACTATGGACCCCGAGAAACAATTTGGGGGTTTCAGAGGGGAGGATGGTGGAGAGGAGGGGGTAATAGGGTGATGGATATTGAGGAGGGCACGTGTTGTGTTGAGAACTGTGTGATATACTTAACTAATGAATTATTGAACACTACATCAAAAACTAATTATGTACTATACAGTGGCTAACTGAACATAATAAAAAAACTAAAGGATGAAAATTTTATAATCATCTTAATAGATGCAGAAAAAACATTTGACAAAATTCTACATCTGTTCATGATAAAAACTCACAACAAAGTGAGTTTAAAGAAAACATACCTCAACATAATAAAGGCCATATGTGAAAAACCTACAGCTGACACCATACTCAACAGTGAAAAACTGAGAGCTTTTCTTCTAAGATCGGGGACAAGACAAGGATGTCCATTCTCATCACTTTTACTCAACATAGTACTGGAAGTCTTAGAAATCAGATAAGAAAAAGAAATAAAAGTCATCCGAGATTAGAAGTCTCTTATGGTTTGTCTCCTTCCCCATCCCATAAGAGACTTCTAATCTCATAAAACAAACTGAGGGTTACTGGGGGGTGGGAGGGTAGGGATAGGGTGGATGGGTTATGGACATTGGGGAGGGTTTGTGCTTTGGTGAATGCTGTGAAAGATGTAAGCCTGATGATTCACAGACCTGTACCCCTTGGGCAAATAATAAAAATAAAATAAAAAAAAAAAAGTCAGGGCGCCTGGGTGGCTCAGTGGGTTAAAGCCGCTGCCTTCGGCTCAGGTCATGATCCCAGGGTCCTGGGATCGAGGCCCACATCCGGCTCTCTGCTCAGCAGGGAGCCTGCTTCCTCCTCTCTCCTCTCTCTCTGCCTGCCTCTCTGCCTACTTGTAATCTCTCTTTCTGTGTCAAATGAATAAATAAAATCTTTAAAAAAAAAAGTCATCCGAATTGGTAAAGAAGAAGTAAAACTTTAACTATCTGCAGGTAACATAATAATATGTATAGAAAACTGTAAAGAATCCACCAAAACACTGCAAGTAATAAATGAATTGAGTAAAGTTGCAAGATATAAAATTAATACCCAGAAATTGGTAGCATTTCTATACACCAATAATGAAATAGCAGAAAAAGAAAAAATGATAAGGCACAAAACAGCAGTAAAGGCAAATAATTTAGAGATGTGGCTCAAGTCTTCTGGTGAGAAGATAAAAACCAGATAGGAACGTTCAAAAGTTTCCTTCTGGGGAGCAGGACTGGAGTCATGTAGAAGACTATTGCTTTGCATTATTAAATCTGTATATTGTTTGATTTTTAAAATTCGAATATTTGTTTTTTAAGAAGGCAAATCTGGCCAAGTCACACCATAGCTATAATAGTCTTTAAAGTTGCCTTCATCATCTCTCATTCACTTCTTTTTCTTTGTTTTTGTTTTTTAGATATAATACTTTCATGACCATATTTATTATGTATGTTTACAAATACTTCTCTATCTACATTCATTACAGAATGACTATCACATCCATTGCCTTAAATAAAAGTGTTCTAAGTGTAGCAAGTGGTTATCTCTCTTATGAAAATATTTATTGCATATGTTTTTATTTTTCTTTTATATATTAATTTATTTTTAAATTGAAATATAACTGAGATATAACATTGTGGAAGTTGAAGGTGTACAGTCTGTTGATTTAACGAATTTATATATAGCAATATGATTACCACAGTATCTTTAACACACCAATCACGTCACACAATTATCATTTCTTTTTGTCATGAGAACATTTAAGATTTAATCTCTTGGCATCTTTAATGTTTACAATATGATATTGTTGGCTATAATTACTATGCTGTGCATTAGATCTCTAGAAATTATTCATCTCCTACTTGCAAGTTTGTACACTTAAACAACACCTCCCCAATTTTCCCATGCCCTAGCCCCTGGCAACTGCTGTTCTACTCCATTTCTACAAGTTTGGCTTTTTAGTTTCTACATATAAGTGATATCATATAGTATTTGTCTTTGTCTGGCTGATCTCACTAAGTGTGTTGCTCTCAAGGACCATCCATTTTGTTGCAAATGAAAGATTTCCTTTTTTCTTCATGGCTGAATAAAACTTCATTGTTTATATACGTACCACACGTTCTTTATCCACTCATTAATTGATGGACACCTAGGTTGTGCCCCTATCCTTTGTGAATAATACTGCAATAAACATCGTAGTGCATATGTCTTTTTAAGATTCTGTTTTCATTTTCTTTGGATAAATACCCAGATGTGCGATTGCTGGATCCTATGGTAATTCTATTTTTAATTTTTTGAAAAACTTTCATACTGTTTTCCATAATGGTTGTACTGATTTACATTCTCACCAACAGAACAAAAGTGTTCCCTTTTCTCTATATTCTTGCTGACACTTGTTATCTTTTGTCTTTTTGATAATAACCATTCTAACAGATGTGAAGTGATATCTCACTGTGGTTTGGATTTGCATTCCCCAGATGATTAGTGATGTTGAGCACCTTTTTTATGTACCTGTTGGCCATTTGTGTGTCTTATTTTGAGAAATGTCTATTCAAGTCCTTTAACAAATTTTAAATCAAGTTATTTGTTTTCTAGTTATGGAGTGGTTTGAATTCTTTATATATTTAGGATATTAACCCCTTAGTTAGATAAATGATTTGCAAATATTTTCTCCCACTTTGTAGGCTGTCTCTTCACTCTGTTGATTGTAATAAATTGTAATAAAATAACCCATGTGTGATTTAACTGAAATTTATAGTGATGATCACAACGGGTATGCATGCATCTGGTATGACAACTAGGTGAGGAGAAGAGAATAACAAAAAATGGTACCTTGAGTCCCTCCCAAACTTAATTGTTGGTATTATAAGCAGAAGCAGTCAGCAACTGCCATGCTTGCTACCCTCAAGGAGGTGAGCAGTAAAGGGGTAGGGCTAGCAGACACACCCTAAGGTGACTTTCAGTGAGTCATACCCTTGTATAACCCTTTACCTAGAGGGTGAGCAATATATGAAACTTGCTTTTATTAAACAACAATATGAAAATGGTAATAGGATGTCACTTTCATGGCTATGTTATATTATTTTAAGACTATTCTAGGGGCACCTGGGTGGCTCAGATGGTTAAGCCTCTGCCTTTAGCTTAGGTCATGATTGCCAGGTCCTGGGATCGAGCCCCACGTCAGGGTCCCAGCTCAGTGGAAAGTCTGCTTTTCCCTCTCCCTTTGCCTCTTCTCCTGTTCATCCATGCTCTCTCTCTTTCTTTCTATCTCTCTGTTTCAAATGAATAAATAAAACTTAAAAAAAAAACCCACTCTATTCTAGCAGACTAGATTCTAATGCTGGCCTTGAAGAAGCAGGCAGCCATGTTGTGACTGCTTTGGCCTCTGGGACCTGAGGGAAACGTACAGTTAAGAGCCAGCAAAAATCAGGGCTCTCAGTATATTACTGAGCCCTGATATATATGTAAGCACATGAAATGAATTCTTCTAGCAACTATAGGAGCTTGAAAGGGGCCCCTAAACTCCAGACGAGAAGGCAGCCTTACTGAGAACTTTATTGCAGTCTTATAAGACCCTGAGCAGAGGACCCAACTAAGCTGCACATAGACCCCTGACCCACAGAAACTAAGCTAATGTGTGTTGTTTACATCTGCTAAATTTGTGGTAATTTGTTACATAGCAATATAAAACTAATACAGAATGAGAGAGGATAGAAGGAAGATAGAAGATATATATGGCTAGTTGGTGTCCAACAAATAGGCTGGTAATTTTGCTGTAAGTAATCACTTTTGTTTCCAGGCCTGAGGCAAGCAGTCACTTCTAAGGAGGCCCCAGTTTAGAAGAAGCTTGAGAACATCAGTCAGGGCCCAAAGTGGAGGCTGATATAAACACTTCTTTTGCACAGAATTAATTGGCAACTTTGAGCTTTCTAACTTTAGCAGTGCCACCTCAGCATCTCACCACATTTGACATTCAGTGACTCAGGAACCCAGGAGCCAGCTAGCATGCCTATGACAGGGCTAAAAACTAGTGGTTTGAAGTAAAGGAACTCTAACTATGGGATGCCAATTTAGTTTCACTCATGCCTAGGTTACAGTTATTCCTGCTACTTGGGGAAGGCCTCAACTGGAGCTCTACTGCCCATAATGATAAAGCATGAATTTGATTACCCAGGTTTATTTACTCACTATTATGAAATCTAGTACCCAGAGTCAGGACTTATCATTTGAATCTTACAAACCTAATGAAAGGCAAGTCATAGGAAAGGCTATAACAAATCAATTTTGGAAGTGTGAGGGTAGAGGAGCAGAGTGGATGGAAGCAGCAGCATTACCTTAGCTCTTATAGAGGTCACTGACATGCACCTGCCCAGCCAGCACTAAGGTGGATCTGAAGGCTTTTCCCAGACTCTCCAAGAGTGCTAATGAATGAAACTAATGTTCTAGAGTAGAACTCCTCCCCTTAAGGACCCCTGTATTCATTGCTTGGGCTGCTGTAAGAAAGTATCGTAGACTGGGTGGCTTAAACAACAGATATTTATTGTTTCACAGTTTTGAAGGTCTCACGGTTGTGAAGTCTGAAATGAAGGTGTCAGCAGGCTCGTTCTTTCTAAAGCCTGTTTCCTTGGCATATAGGTGGTCATCTTCTCCCTGTGTCTTGACTTGGTCTTCTCTCTGTGTGACTGACTTAGTCCTTCTGCGTGTGTCTGTGTCCTAATCTTTTTGTAAGGATACCAGTCATATTGCATTACAGTCCACTCTAATGACTTCTGTAAAGACCCTGTCTCCAAATACTAGAGGTCAAAGCTGTTGATTCTCAGTACACTCCTTTCTTCAAAGTTCTAGTGTACCACTCCCAGTTCAGTTCTCCCTTGTAGAGTCCTGTTTAGAATAGTGTTATTTGTCCACTTTTCATTAGTGTTATACCCTTCCCTTTGAGTGATTTTATGCAGTCTATCCATAAAATGTCCCCAGATTCTTAATATGATTACATGTGCCAATTTGGGTTCTATGGGAAACAGATACTGGGATGGAGTTGGGAGTACAAAAAGTTGTTGGGGAGTAACACCTGTGAAAAGAAAAGGGAGGAAATAGAACTAGGCAGAGGGAACAGTCATATTCCAATGCAGGCATGACAAGGTCTCTCTCATAGCCCAAAGGAGAGATAAAAACAAAGACTGCCTCTTATAGGAATACTACTAAGATGTTCTGCTAAGACTCACTGGGTGAAAACAGCTAGGTCCTCGTACTATTTTTCTTTGTCATTAGTTGGGGCCATCTTGTTAAGAGCATGACTGGTTTAAATGCTGAGGTGGGCTCTGAAGGGGTTCCTAGTTGAAGGATGTCTATTTGCAACTGGGCAGGAAATTCTTTTTTGAAGCCTATTCTAAGTGGCATATCCTCATGTCTACTGAAACACTCTTAAAGCTTAATATCAATTTTATAAAAACACAAATTTTTTTCCTTTTAATTTTCAAGTTTGAACTTATGCTTACAGTCAAATAAATGTTCTTCAAAAGCCCTTAGAATATCCTCAAAGGGTGTAATACCCTCAGAAATGTCATATAAAATACAATAAACCTCTTATCTTAGTTCAGGAGAAAGTAACAAGCTAGTACCAAGTGTCCTGAGTGAAGATGAGAATGCAGAATATACACTTGCCCCTTCTCGCAGATCCCTTCAGGTCTTTCAGTCAATACTCTTCCTGCGCCACTGCCAGAACCACAGAGGTTATTCTATGGCCTGTACATTCATGCCAGTGACCAGCCCCAGGAAATGTTACTGGAGCTCTCTTTCCAATAGATCTGGATTTAGTGTAGCTTTGTGATGTTTATAAGCCCCTTAAGTCTTTCAGAAAATGTCCTTACATTTTCCGCCCCTGGGATTGTGTCAGAAAACTGGAGGTGAGAGTAAGAGGTGATGCATGTGTTTATATGGACCTCCAATTGGGACTTACTTTCTAGTTGAAAGAAAATTCTGAGTCATGGTGCTCAAGCCTCGATAAGCACTTTGATTTTATGCACTTTTTACTAAATAGGAGTATGTATTTACTTTAAGTAAAAGTCAGGGTTTTTAATTATTTGAAAAGCTATTGGATTTCCTTTTCCTGAATGTCAGTCCAACTAAGGTGATCTTTCTAGTTCCTTCTTCAAATATCACAAACGGTTCAATATTCCAGGAGAGAGGGTTCAATATTGAATAAAATAAAATTATTCAACCATGCTACTGATTCTCAATTGGGGATTTATAGTAAGAAAGAAGAACTTGGGAAAATGTATTCAAATTACACATCCCTCCCATTTCTTCCCTCTTCTGGTCCCCTGCCCATACCCTCCAAGTGAAAACCACTAATCTATGCAATCCTTACCCCTCTTTTCCCATCCATAATTCTATAGGTTTGGTGGCCATCATATGGAGTTTTGATGTTCTCTAAATGGACACATTCATATGGGCTTGAACTTGGGGCAGACTTGAGAAATGGGGGATGCAGGCATTGGAGTTAAGCTTTAGGGTCAACTACATATTCAAGAGGCGTATTAAGTCATATCTGCAGGTAGAGAGTCGAAACTTAAAGTTCCGTGGGGAGCATTAGCCTTTCTGATATGCAGTGAGGCTGACTATACTGGCTTCTCAATTTTATTAGCTCAGAATGCACTCTACTGTAGGCAAGGCAGCTGCTAACTAAAGAACTTCACTTGAACTTTAGCCTGGTAGCTGAGGCTTCATATCTGCTAATGAATCTCCCTAATGGTGAAAGATAGTTTCCTTGGAACATAAGCATTACCTTCCTTTAAATTTCCCATCACTATACTTGGGCCACCTGTTGGGATACTCAGTGTCCACTTAGGCTTGGACATTTGCCATTCTACTTTAAGCAATAGCTATCGCTATATGACACATTTACCTTCCAGACAAAATTGTCTTCCAGAATCTAAAGAAGGGCCTGCCATTCATGTACTCATTTTGTTTCATTAACCCAGCATGTTTTCATGTCTTGGTCCTACCTGGCTTGTCTTGTCCTGCAGTAAACCAAACCATTCCCCGCCCTATTCTTAGCTAAAATGGAAGTGACCCTAAACATGGGAAACTGAAACTATAGTCCCACTACATAAGTTCAGATGCACTTACAATTGGGTTATATTTATTTGTTCATGCATTTTTCACTCTAGACAGTGAAGTCTGTGAAGAGAGTTATTTTGTATCTGTATGATCTTGGCATGGAGTAGGCCCTCTATGAACGTTAGTTGAAATGAAAATGAAAGTGTAACTGTGCACATACTTTCTCAGTGACTTGAGAGTCTCCCCAGAACACCCCTAGTGGTGCTACCACTTTCCTGGGAGGATCATGAAACTCCTTGGGAGGAAAAAAAGGTCCTCTGAGGGTAGATGAGGAATGGATGGAAATTCGCATCCATGGGATGATTCCTCCAAATACTTCTCTCCTGTTGGATGTAAGCTACTTTTGAGTATTTTTGAGAAACTGCGAGGAGAAGTGACAACAGGAGAAAAGCTACTTTAATTTAAAAAATGAGACAATAGTCATTTTTAGAAAATACCCACCAGTGGATTTTAAGTTCCAACAATTTGGCCAAGTAGAAATACATGTTTTGTGGGCACTTGTGGAGTGAGGTGACCATCAGCAGAAGATAACACAGTGATATGGAGTATAGATCACTCCAAACAACCTCATGTCCTCTTTCTTTTTAAGTTTTCAATCAGGTTTGTTACTACTCTTGTAGATCAAGGAAATGTTGGGCACAGTGAATCTGGATTCAAGCAAGGCATCTGACAAAGTCCTTCATGATATTTTCATGGACAAGGTAGAGAGAACAGTGCTAAATGAGAAAACTATTGGGTCAATTTCTAATTTGTGGAGTGGCTATGCCCCAAATAAGCTGCTTAAATTAACAATATTATTGCCATTTACAAATGAAGAAATGAATTCAGAGAAGTAAAGTGACACTCATGGTTACATAACTAGCATTGGGCTATTTTCAAAGCACTTTGTATAAATCCAAGGGATTGTTACTAACATAGGTTTTTCCTTATAAGACATGACACAAAGTAATCAAAAATTTGACTCCTTTCCTCACTTTGTCTCCTGATGAAGTCTGTGACCACCCAGGGCCTGTCTACCTATAAAGATCAATTTGAAAGAGAAAGTAGAAGAAAGAAGGAAAACCGAGAGGCTCTTACATAAATGGATCACAAAAAGATTCTAAATGCTAACATTGGGTTATGAAGACATGAAACTAAGTGGCTGCATAACTGCCTATCAACAGATGTTTTAAGATGATTTAGTTCTTCAATTCACATTAAAATAGAAACAGAACATGTGAAATTGGTAGAGCATTTCATTGGGTAGAATAATCTTTGGATGAAAAAATTAACAACATGACCTACATTGTAAGAATTTCCTTCCTAAGACCCATGTCACCCTGTATTGTGTGACATGCTAGGTGTAAAAAAGAGGGTGAGGACTTTGCTGTGAGATGTGTGTGTGTGTGTGTGTGTGTGTGTGTGTGTGTGTATGACAGAGAGAAAGCATGTATGCATTTGTGTTTATATATTTAATCATATATATGGGCCCAGGCCTGTACTGTATGCATTAAAGGTATTACCAATATGTTGGTAATATGTTACCTCATGCAACATAACACAAATAATCTAGTAATCATATTCCCTTCATTTTTTTTTGCCTCCTAATGAGGAACCCAGGGCATGTTTGCATTCAAAGATCAGTTTGAAGTAGAAACTGAAAAAAAAAGATAAAGAAAATCAAAGACTGTTAGATGAATAAATTAGAGAAATATTCTAGATGAAAATACTGGACTATAAAGAATGTGAAACTAAGTGGCACATGAAGAAAAAAAACCAAAAGAAATGTCATTTTTGTTCTGACTTTGTTGGTACCTACGTAAGTCTTCCATCACTAACCCCTTAGATAGGCTTGGCTCCTGATGGTTGGCAAAATACTTTTATGCATGTCACCTTATGGGGTTTATAATACTCATTAGGTAAAAATTAGGGATAAAAAATTACGTCCATTTTATAGAAAAGCAAACTGAGAAGCAAAGAGTAGTAGAGTTTTGCCCAAACTTACACATGCTAAAAGGCTTTTTCTGCCTTCTGTCTGTATTACTTTTGTTTCATTTCCTTACACTCCAACCCCTCCATTGGCCATTTGTCTTCCTTACATCTTATTTCTCAACTGATTTGGAAAAATCCAAAGCAGAAAATAGATGTGAGAGCTGATATGGGAAAACCATTTATATTTCTAAACTTTAATTGTGGGTGAAGAATGGGGATATATGACTAACATGAGTGTAGGGAATTGGGAATGCAAGAGGTAAGGTTTAGGCTATGGTTGAGATCAGTAAGACAGAAGATCAGGATAAGAATAGAACTTTAATCTTGACCATAATTCCCAAATGAAGTTTCATAATAAAGCATCAGCCCTACTAATCTCTCTTAAAAAAAAACTTATGGAGGTATGATTGACATACAAAAATCAGTATGTATTTAATATAAACAGCTTGGTGAGTTTGGAGATAAGTTTGCACCCTTAAAACCATTGGCACAATTGATGTTATAAATGTATCTATCACCTCTAAAAGTTTCCTTCCACCCTCTTTATTATTATGTCGTGTGTGTGTGATAAACACTTAACATAAGATCTACCCTAGTAGCAAGTTTTTTTTTTAAGATTACAAGTAGGCAAAGAGGCAGGCAGAGAGAGGGGGGGAAGCAGGCTCCCTGCTGACCAGACAGCCCGATGCGGGGCTGGATCCCAGGACCCTGAGATCATGACCCGAGCCGAAGGCAGTGGCTTAACCCACTGAGTCACCCAGGTGCCCCAGCAAGTTTTTAAGTATACAATATGGTACTGTTTATTATAGACACTATGATGTAGAGTATATGTCTAGGACTTATTCATCTTGCGTAACTGAAATTTTGTACCCTTTGACCAGCATTTCCTGTTTCCCCCTACTCCTAGCCCCTGGCAACCACAATTCTACCTTCTGCTTCTGTGAGTTTTACTCTTTTATATTCCTCATTATGTGTGGTATTGTGTAGTATTTGTCTGTGTCTGGCTTGTTTCAATTAGCATAATGCTCTCCAGGTCCAACTGTATTGTCACAAATGGCAGGATTTCCTTTTTAAAGGTTGAATAATATACCATTGTGTGTGTATGTGTAATATATATTGTACAATATTGATAGACATTTAGGTTGCTTCCATGTCTTGGCTATCATTAATAATGCCACAATGAACATGTAGGCACTGCTTTCTCTTCAAGATCCTAATTATAATTCCTTTGGGTATACACCCAGAAATGAGATTGCTGGATCTTATGTCTACAAATCTATTGACTGGTTTCCAAAGCATACAGATATCTGCTCTCATTAAGTAACACAAACCATCAAACTAACAATTGTTTAATAGTGTCCTAATCAAAAGCTCAGGTAAAATAAATGATTCTGTAAGTTCCTTCACTTCAGATCTCAGTAGACCACACTGGATCTACAGATTGGATTTCCTAACCCCAAACTCTTAGAGTACAACTTGTGGCCATCTTCATGTTTGGCAGAGAACATCTCCCTGAAAGCAAGCATACCTTCACACTGCAGAGAAACCTGGTGCCAGCATACCTCCAAATAGCTTTTGTAATGTAAACTCAAGTCTGGGAAGAAGGCAGATGAAAAGCAGTTGGGATTTCCAGACTGGAAGAGGTGGGCATTTTGGCTCTCTGAAATGCCACTGCCTACGCAACAACAAAAAATAGAAAATGAGGACCAAGGAAGGAAGAAATATGCTACCAAAGGGGTTGATATTACTGCTGTGATTTAAATTCAGATTTGTTTTTGAGGTTCCTGATAGCCATGACAAAAATGAAAAATGACCTGAACCACTCCTCCTGTTCCTGATAATGTGACTAGTGCTATTGTTACACAAGCAGCTATTATATTCTTTGCAAAGACATTTCTTTTGCTGTTTATTTTATCTACCTCCAATTTAACCTCTGTCATTTTTTTGGTAAATGTTTCTCTCCTATGAAAAATAGGTAACTGGGATTTTGATGGACCAAATGCCTTTAAAAAATACATTGATATGGCTAATTTAAGTCATCTATCCCTTCATTCATTAACGTGGAATTTATTTATAGAAGCATTAAGATAAGGTTGTTTTTGTATCAGTGATTTACTTGTGCAAATACGAAAAAATAACATGTATGTTACTTGCAGAGTAATTCTACCCTAAGGGAATAATTGTTGTAAGGCCTGTTAGTCTGATGATATTTCTCCATGTTGGCAACTCTTTAACAGCTATGCTATTTGCAAGCTCTGTATACCCTTTGCTATGTAAGCCTAACACTCCAGAAACTGTTTATTTCACCCTGATCTCTCTGCAGTTTGAATAAGCTGCCAAGTGGAAGGTGTGTTTTGGTTATGGTATCATGTCATTAACAGCTCAGTATGATAAATAGAATTAAAGAGAATTATCATGATTTTCCACTAATTTACATTTTTTCCATAGAGAGAGAACACTTTACTAAATCAACTATGCATAAATAGTTACTAGTATTGGCATAAATATTAAATATAAACAGGATATAATTTAAAGCAAGATTTAGGGAACCACAAACACCTGGATACAATTAGGCATCTTACTCATCTTTGTTACAAATTTTAATTTTTTACTTGTTTTGCATCAGATTTCAGTGAGAAAAATATTTAACTCTCTTTTACGTATCTGCAGCATGTGAAAGGGCTCTGGCCTTGTATTCAGCATTCTGACTGTTGGATAGCATTCTTCTGAGGTCAGAGATGGCGCCTTGTAGTTGAGTAGAAAATTAAGATAATTCTCCTTGATTCTGTGAATATATATCATAGACTGTTATTGAGCTAACTCCTCCAAGTTTTCCTCTTTACAGAGATCTTCTTCCTTATAAGCTGCTTTGCAAAAATTAGAATAGAAATATAGTAATTATGAAGTCTCCTATAGCTCAGGCCTTTTACTACACTTTAATCCTATACAATTTCACCTAGTGCTATAGATTTAAATATTACCTCTGTGTACATATACAATTTATAACTCTATTCCAACTGCTTACCTGATTTTTCCACTTAAATATCTCATAGGTATCTTAAACATTGTATGCCAAACTGAACTCTTGATTACCACCATCTTAATCCTCCCCAAGTTAAGTGGTACCACTATCAATCCAATTGTTCAAACTTCAAACCTAGGAATCATCCTTGATTCTTGCCTTTTCCTCATAATCCACAGAAAATGTGTCTTAACCTATCTCTAAAATATATCTTTAGTTCACCTACTTCTGTTCATACCCAATGCTGCCACCCTGGTCCTAGACACCATATGTGTTATTTGGAAGATGGTAACACCTTCTGACTGGAGCTCACTGCCTCCTCCCTTGCTCCCTTAAATTCTGTTCTTCATAGGCAGCCAGAATTATCCTTTAAAAAATTAAACTAGTCCATTTCTATCCTCTTATGAAACCATTTAACAGTTAGTTTAATAGCATTTGGAGTAAAATTCAAATATTTTTCCACAACGTTTAAAGCTCTACCTGATCTACTTCCCGCCTACTTTGCCAACCATCTCCTTCACAGAACTGCAGCCTATCCAGATCTTTGTTACACAAAGTTCATTTCAGTCTCAAGATTACATTGCAATTGCTATTCTCTTTGCCTGAAACTCTTTCCTAGAGTTTTTGAGTGCCTGGTTCCTGGCTATGCTTCAGATTTTGGCTCAAATATCCTTTGTCAGAGTAGTCTTCCTTGACAGCTCTAAAATAGCCTCATACTCCCCTTCACTATATTACATCCTCTGGTTTTATTTCTTACATATCACTTATCACAAAATTTATTTACTTGTCTTATCACAGGTTTTATTTCCTTGTTTCTGGTATGTCTACCTTTTATTAGAATGTAAGCTCCTGGAGGACAAGGAACTTGTCTGTATTGACAGGTCTGTGTTCCAGAATCTTGAGCTCTACCAAGAACTCGTGCATATTTAATAAATATTTATCAAGCTCAAAATGAAGGAATACAAAAGTCTATCAACAGTAGTATAAATATAAGATTCTGTCTTAAGACCAATATGGGAGTATGTGGCCTTTTAAAAGAGTAAAATTTCTTTATCCCTTTAAGCATTTCTTTATAATATATATAAAGTATGCTGAATAAGACCTTTTTTGTTTTATCTGTGGCTAAAGGACCAACTCTGCCAATAATAGCTTCTGAGTAACTGTATGATCTAAATAGGGCCACATTGCCCTATCTCTGCACACATTCCACAGGACTAAGAAACCATTTGCATATCTAAGCAGAAGGGGAGACCCAGAAGAGGGAGGAGTAGTTGTCTAAAGGCAAAATCATTCTCACTGCTAATTCTACTGGGAAAGCTTAGCTGGCTCTTGCTTAGGAGGGGAGGCTCTGAGATTAAAATTTGCAATGGACTGAATTAGCCTGCAATGGAATTTTTGTGCTGCAAGTGACCTAAATGCTGTGAGACCTGCCTGACTTGTCAATAGGAAACAAGGACATGAAGGCAGTGAAGAGGCTGGGGAGGGGATGGTAGTGATTGTATGGACTTCATGATTATAACTCACTACTTTCTGACTTATCAATAAAGAGATAATTACAAAGCTCACATTTCCTTGATCAGGACTAAAATGATGAAGCCTACATGTCTTTTACTACCTGGTTTCTTAAAAAGTATCTGTGTCCATCCCCCACCCATCTTCCTTCTGGTAGCCATCAGTTTCTTAAATAGGTGATGGAGATTAAGGACTTCACTTGTGATAAGCACTGGGTAATGTAAGGCAGTATTGAATCATTATATTGTACACCTGAAACTAATATTACATTGTATGTTAACTAACTGGGATTTAAATAAAAACTTTAAAAATCCATGCCTCTTATATATCTTGGATACTAACCCTTAATCAGATATGTCATTTGCGAATATCTTCTCCCATTCCATAGGTTGCCTTTTAGTTTTGTTGATCATTTCCTTTGCTGTGCAGAAGTTTTTTTATTCTGATGAAGTCCCAATAGTTTATTTTTGCTTTTGTTTCCCTTGCCTCAGGAGATATATCTACTAAGAAGTTGCTGTGGTTGATGTCAAAGAGCTTACTGCCTATGTTCTCCCCTAGGATTTTAATGGTTTTCTGTCTCACATTTAAGTCTTTCATCCATTTTGAACTTGTTTTAGTGTGTGGTGTAAGAAAATGGTCCAGTTTTCCCAACACCATTTGTTGAAGAGACTGTCTTTTTTCCATCAGATATTCTTCACTACTTTGTTGGAGATTAGCTGACCATATACTTGTGGGTTCATTTCTGGGTTTTCTATTCTGTTCCACTGATGGACATGTCTATTTTTATACCAGTACCATAATGTTTTGATCACTACAACTTTGTAATATAAATTAAAGTCTGGAATTTTGATGCCTCCACTTTTGCTTTTCTTTTTCAAGGTTGCTTTGGCTATCTGGGGTCTTTTGTGGTTCCATACAAATTTTAGGATGGTTTGTTCTAGCTCACTGAGAAATGCTGGTGGTATTTTGATAGAGATTGCCTTAAATGTGCAGATTGCTTTGGGTCATGTAGACATTTTAATGATATTTGTTCTTCCAATCTGTGAGCATGGAATGTTGTTCCTTTTCTTTGTGTCATCTTCAATTTCTTTCATAAGTGTTCTACAGTTTTTAGAATACAGATCTCTTACCTCTTTGGTTAGGTTTCTTCCTAGGTATCTTATGCCTTTTTGTGCAATTGTAAATGGAATTGATTCCTTGATTTCTCTTTCAATTGCTTCATTATTGGTGTATGGAAATGAGACAGGTTTCTCTACATTGATTTTGTATCCTGTGAAGTTACTGATAAAGGGTTAGTGTCCAAAATATATAAAGAACTTATAAAACTCAACATTGAAAAAACACATAATCCAGTTAAAAAATGGGCTGAAGACCTGAATAGACATTTTTTCCAAAGACATACAGATGGCCAACAGACAGGAAAAGAAGCTAAACATCATTCATCATCAGGGGAAAACAAGTGAAATGTACAATGAGATATCACTTCACACCAGCCAGAATGGCTAAAATTATCAACACAGGAAACAACAGGTGTTGGCGAGGATGTGGAGAAAGGGGAACACTTTTACTCTGTTGGTGGGAATGCAAACTGGTGCAGCCACTCTGGGAAACAGTATGGAGGTTCCTCAAAAATTTAAAAATAGAACCGCCCTTTGATCCAGCAATTGCACTACTAGGTATTTACCCAAAGGATACAAAAGTACAGATTCAAAAGGGTATGTGCATCTGATATTTACAGCAGCATTATCAACAATAGCCAAATCATGGAAAGAGCCCAAATGTCCATTGACTGATGAATAGCTAATGAAGTGGTATATGCATACAATGGAATATTACTCAGCCATAAAAAGAATGAAATCTTGCCATTTGCAATGACATGAATGGAGCTAGAGAGTATTATGCTAAGAAAAATAAGTCAGTCAGAGAAAGACAAATACCATATGATTTCACTCATATGTGGAATTTAAGAAACAAAACAAGTGAACATAGGGAAAAAAAGAGAGGCCAGCTAAGAAAAAGAATCTTAACTATCGAGAACAAACTGATTGTTACCAGAGAGGAGGTGGGCAGGGGGATGGGTTAAATAGATGATGGGTACAAAGGAGTGTTCTTGTTGTGATGAGTACCGGGTGTTGTATGGAAGTGTTGAATCACTAAATTCTATACATGAAACTAATATTACACTGTATGTTAACTAACTGGAATTTAAATGAAAACTGGAAGAAAAAAAGATGCTGAAAAATCTATGTCCAGTTACAAAATGAATATAAGAATATAACTAGAATGAATGTAGAATATAACTGGACAAAAGGTATAGACTAGATCAAAATGGTAGCTAAGTAGATATCCTTTTTTTAATTCAAAAGTCCTTAATACACTAGAAAAATAGCTCAGTGGCTAGAAAAATTTAAGCGTTACTTCTCACACAGCCTGATGTGGGTTAAGTACTGCTCATATGTCTTTTTCCACCTAGAACATGTGGCCTTCTATATCACAAAGGCAGAGGAAGATAGAGTTTTAAACCAGTAACATCAACCCATAAGCCACACATGCTGCTTTTCACAACAAGGGTAGATTTGAGCCATAAATCCAAAGTTGTTTTCCTAAAAGTCAAATAAGGTGAAATTGGTCAGGTGTGATTTTTATTTTTATTTTTTAAAAATATTTTATTTATTTATTTCACAGAGGGAGAGAGATCACAAGGAGGCAGAGAGCCAGGCGGGGGGCGGGGGGAAGCAGGCTCCCTGCTGAGCAGGGAGCCTGATGCGGGCCTCGATCCCAGAACCCTGAGATCATGACCTGAGCCGAAAGCAGAGGCTTTAACCCACTGAGCCACCCAGGCGCCCAGTCAGGTGTGATTTTTAAAAGCAAGAAAAACACAAATGACATTGGAAATGATAGATGAAGCATAATAATACACCCAGAAGATATTTTATTAAATAATATTATATTCAACATAGGCTAGGAATTTTTAAACTTTTTTCAAGAAGAGCTAGAAAGTGTAAATAGAAATAATTCCTCAATTACCGATAGAATTTAGGAATAATTCCTGTATAAGAATAACCAATAACTATATAATAAAATGAAAACATAAGCAAAAGTTTAATAATATTAAATAGATAATAATAATAGAAAATAATTGGAAACATAATAATAGATACAGGTAATTTTATATGTAAGTTCTACCAAATCTTCAAGAAACAGATAATCTCTATGTTATATAAAGAGTTCCAGAGGATAGGGAAATATGGAATGCCATCCAACTCATTTTACAAAGCTGTCACAATAATGATACAAAAATTGATCAAGGATAAAACAAAAAAAGAACTGTAAGCTAATTTTACATATTATGATAGCATAAACTTATTGGGTACATACTATCATGGCAAACTCAGTTCAAAGTCCTTTAGGCACTCTTCTGTCTCCCAAAATAATGGAGAAATTCCACTTCCAGTAATGGTGGAATAAATACCAACCCTCCCATTAAGAACAGCTCCCACTGAGAACAGATTGAGAAGCTGGACAAAATATTTAAAAATACTTTTCTGAATTCATCAGGGAGTTAACAAGGCAGGAAAGATTTACAGGACCAAGATCCCAGAGAAAATGTAAGCTCAGGAAGGGGAGTCTGGCATTTGGTAGGACATTACCATTCTAAGAAATGACTGATTCTGAAAACCTGTGTATAAGAGGCTAAGAAGTTGGGCTGAGCTTTTGGCAGACTCATGAAAATCAGTAAATCAAGACCTCAATAGATAGGTTTAAGAACTGATAATATATAGCTGAAGAAAACTAATGAGCAAGAAGATAATTCTAAAGAAAAATTTTCAGACTGAAGGACAAAGAGACAAAATGATAGAAAATACAGAAATGAAGGTAAGAAAGTATAGCACAGTGTGAAAAAAATTCAACTTATCGAGGATTGGAATTTCAGAATGAAGGGAAAGAGATATGCAATGTCTGAGGACATAACAGTTGAGATTTTCTAAAATTGATGAAACATGTTGAGCCAAAGATTCCGGAAGTCCTATAGAACTCAAGGAGAATTCCTCCCACACACATCATAATTAAACTTCTGAAAACCAAACACAAAGCAAAATTCTTAGAAGCATCCAGAAGAAGAAAAGATATATTCTCTTCAAAGGTGAAACTATAAGATTGATAATGACTTTTCAAAAAAAATGATAGAAGCCAGTAGCAAATAAAATGACATATTGGAAGTAATAAAATAAATGCCAGTTTGGAACTCTGTATTCACGAGGTCATCTTTTGTAAATGAAGGCAAAAAAAAAGATATTTTGAAATAAGAAATAGTTGAGAGAATTCATCACCACCAGGCTTGCACTAAAGAAAAAACCCTAGAGCGTTCTTCAGGCAGCAGGAATATTATACTAAGAGGAAGCCGGTAGATTTTAAATAGAATACAGAGCAATGGAAAAGTAATTATTACCGTATAGGAAAATCTAAATAAATATTGATTGTGTTAGACAGAAACAAAAATGTCATATAAATATTACATGTATACCTGATCATAAATAGCACAAGTGACAGGAGAGAGTTAATGAGATTAAAGTATTTTAAGGCCCCACATAACCCTGTACTACTTCATATTATACTCTGAAAATTCAGCCATACATGTCGCATTCCATAAACTACTAAAAGAATAAGCAGATAAAAAAATCAGTAAGGGAGGAGGAGCAAGATGGTGGAGGAGTAGGAGACTAATTACCACCAGGTTCCAGAAATTCACCCAGATATCTATCAAACCATTCTGAACACCTACAAATCCAACAGGAGATCAAAGAGAAGTAGAGCAGCAATTCTAGGAACAGAAAATCGGCCACTTTCCGGAAGGTAGGACGTGCGGAGAAGTGAATCTGAAGAAATGGGAAGATAGACCCCGGGGGGAGGGGCTGACTCCCGGCAAGTGAGAGAGCAGCAGAGCGCAAAATTGGAACTTTTAGTAGTCTACTCTGCTGAGGGACGTCACCCCAGAGGTTAAGCAGGGGGTGACAGTGCGGGGACAGTGTGCTCTCAGCACCCATGGGGACACAAAAAGACCAGGGGTGTCTGAGCGCAACAGAGCTCCCAGGTATCAGAGAGAAGCTAACGGGAGAGACGGAGCCAAGATGAGAGGGGGCTCTCAGCTGCCTTGGGCCATGATTCAAAGCACAGTCGGGCCACTGCTCTTTGAGTGAGAACCCCACGGGCGGCAGACATGGAGAGACCCCTTCTTCCTCCTCTGGGAGGGGCGGCACGGGAGCAGCTGCAGGAATCTGCTGGGTTCAGAGATTCTAAACGGGGTCACGCACCAGAGATAGAAATGCTCGGTCACAGGCCGGGTGAGCTCGGAGTGGGGCCGGAGACCAGGGAGATGGGAGGGACTGACTGCTTTTCTCTGAGGGCACACTGAGGAGTGAGGCCCCGAGCTCTTGGCTCCTCCAGATTGGAGATTAGGAGGCAGTCATTTTCATTCCATCCTCCAAAGCTGTACGGAAAGCTTTCAGGGAACAAAAGCTCCTGAGAGCGAACCCAAGCTGATTACTTAGCATGGCCCCTGGGGAGAGCGGTGCAGTTCCGCCTCAGGCAAAGACAATTGAGAATCACAGCAACAGGCCCCTCCCCAGAAGATCAGCAAGAACATCCAGCCAAGGGCGCCTGGGTGGCTCAGTGGGTTAAAGCCTCTGCTTTCGGCTCAGGTCATGATCTCAGCATCCTGGGATCAAGGCCTACATCGGGCTCTCTGCTCGGCAGGGAGCCTGCTTCCTCCTCTCCCTGTCTCTCTGCCTGCCTCTCTGCCTACTTGTAATCTCTATCTCTGTGTGTCAAATAAATAAATAAAATCTTTAAAAAAAAAATCCAGCCAAGGCCAAGTTCACCGATCACTGAGAATTGTGGAACTCCAGAGCTGCAGGAAACCAACACACAGAATTCATGGCTTTCCCCCCATGATCCTTTAGTCGTTCAAAGTTAAATTCTTTGAATTTTATTTTTTTCTTCGTCTTTTCTTTTAAAATTTTTCCTCCTTCCTATTTTAACGTTCTTAAACTATTCTATATTATCAATACCTTTTTAAATCTTTATTAATTTTCATTTTTATACTCATATTTTATCCCTTCATTGTATTTAACCTTATTTTTTGTATACATATAGGGTCTATTCAATTCGCCAGTCTAATAGATATAGAGACAGATATAGATATACAGATAGAGATACAGATAGATAAAGAGATAGAGTCAGAGACAGAGATAGATACAGAAACAGAAATAGATATAGATATAGATACAGATAAAGATATAGATATAGTTAGGGTTTTGTTTTGTTTGTTTTTTCCCCTCTTTCTTCTCATTCCAGTTTCAGGTCTCTTCTGATTAGGTTAGTGTATATTTCTCTGCAGTCATTGCTACCCTTTTATTTTTTTATTTTTTTATTTTTTTATTTTTTATTTTTTATTTTTTATTTTTTATTTTTTTTCATTGCTACCCTTTATTATTTTGTTCTCTCATCCATCTATTCTTATCTGCATAAAATGACCGGGCAGAAAAAAATCAACACACACACAAGAAGAACAAGAGGCAGTGACGATGGCTAGGGACCTAATCAATGCAGACATTAGTAATATGACAGAACTAGAGTTCAGAATGACGATTATCAAGGTGCTGGCTGGGCTCGAAAAAAGCATGGAAAATAATAGAGAATCCCACTCTAGAGAAATAAAAACCCTTCCTGGAGAAATAAAAGAACTAAAATCTAACCAAGTTGAAATCAAAAAAGCTATTAATGAGGTGCAGTAAAAAGTTGAGGCTCTTACTGCTAGGATAAATGAGGCAGAAGACAGAATTAGTGATTTAGAAGACCAAATGACAGAGAATAAAGAAGCAGAGAAAAAGAGAGACAAACAACTACTGGACCATGAGGGCAGAATTCGAGAGATAAGTGATACCATAAGACAAAACAATATTAGAATGATTGGGATCCCAGAAGAAGAAGAAGAGAGGGGGGGGGTCAGAAGGTATATTGGAGCAAATTATAGTACAGAATTTGCCTATTTTGGCGAAGGGAACAAGAATCAAAATCTAGGAGGCACAGAGAACCCCCCTCAAAATCAATAAAAATAAGCCCACACCCTGTCATCTAATAGTAAAACTTACAAATCTTAGTGACAAAGAGAAAATCCTGAAAGCAGCTCAGGACAACAGGTCTATAACATACAATGGTAGAAATATTAGACTGACTGCAGACCTATCCACAGAGACCTGGCAGGCCAGAAAGAACTGGCATGATATATTCAGAGCACTAAACGAGAAAAATATGCAGCCAAGAATGCTATATCCAGCTAGGTCGACATTGAAAATAGAGGGAGAGATAAAAAGCTTCCTGGACAAACAAAAACTAAAGGAATTAGCAAACACCAAGCCCATCCTACAGGAAATATTGAAAGGGGTCCTCCAAGCAAAGAGAGCCTTAAAAAAACATAGACCAGAAAGGAGGAGACACAATATACAGTAACAGTCACCTTACAGGCAATACACTGGCACTAAATTCATATCTCTCAATAGTTATCCTGAATGTAAATGGGCTAAATGCCCCAACTAAAAGACACAGGGTATCAGAATGGATAAAAAAAAAAAAAACAGGACCCATCAATATGCTGTCTACAAGAAACTAATTTTAGACCAAAAGACACCTCCAGATTTAAAATGAT
>LNAC01001034.1:249314-281819 GCA_002007465.1 Ailurus styani | reverse complement strand
CACAGGCAGCAACCTCTTCGACCTCAGCTGCAGTAACTTCTTCCTAGGAACATCACCAAAGTCAAGGGAAGCAAGGGTNGAAGCAAGGGTAAAAATGAACTATTGGGACTTCGTCAAGATTAAAAGCTTTTGCACAGCAAAGGAAACAGTCAACAAAATCAAAATACAACTGACAGAATGGGAGAAGATATTTGCAAATGACATGTCAGATAAAGGGCTTGTATCCAAAATCTATAAAGAACTCATCAAATTCAACAACCATAAAACCAATAAACCAGTCAAGAAATGGACAGAAGACATGAACATCCATTTCTCCAAAGAAGACATCAAAATGGCCAACAGACACTTGAGAAAGTGCTCAAAATCACTTGGCATCAGGGAAATACAAATCAAAACCACAGTGCGATACCACTTCACACCACTCAGAGGGGCTACAATCAACAACAATTCAGGAAATTGCAGATGTTGGCGAGGATGTGGAGAAAGGGGAACCCTCCTCCACTGTTGGTGGGAATGCAAGCTGGCGCAGCCACTCTGGAAAACAGTATGGAGGTTCCTCACGAAGTTGAAAATAGGGCCACCCTACAACCCAGCAATCACACTACTAGGTATTTACCCTAAAGATACAAACTTAGTGATCCTCAGGGGCACGTGCACCTGAATGTGTATAGCAGCCATGTCCACAATAGCCAAACTATGGAAGGAACCTAGATGTCCATCAACAGATGAATGGATAAAGATGTGGTATATCTATATCTATATCTATATCTATATCTATATATCTATATCTATTTATCTATCTATCATCTATCTATATACATACATACAATCTGATATTATGCAGCCATCAAAAGAAACGAAATGGTGCCTTTTTCAACAACATGGGTGGAACTAGAGGGTAGTATGCGAAGCGAAATAAGTCAGCCAGAGAAAGAGAATTATCATATGATCTCTCTGATATGAGGAACTTGAGGGTCAGGGCGGGGGGGTCATGGGGGGTAATGAGGAAAAAAAATGAAACAAGATGGGATCAGAAAGGTGACAATCCTTAAAAGACTCTTGATCTCACGAAACAAATGGAGCGTTACTGGGGCGGGGGGAGGGTAGGGATAGGCGTGGATAGGTTATGAACTTTGGGGAGGGTTTGTGCTATGGTGAGTGCTGTGAAAGTTGTAAGCCTGATGATTCACAGACCTGTACCCCTTGGGTAAATAATAAATTTAAAAAATCGGTAAGTACATAGAAGTACATAGAATATGTAAATATGGTTAACATGCTTGGCCAACTGACATTTAACAATGGAAAAAATGTACTTTTTTCAAGTGCATATTGAATATTAACCAAAACTGAGCATATATTGGGCCATAAATCAAGTTTCAAAGGATTCAAATCATGAAGAGTAAATTGTCTAACCGTAGTAGAATTAAGCTAGAAATTGTTAACAAAAAGATAACTAGAAAATCCCCACATATTTGGAAATTAAGCTACATATTCCTAAATAACCAATGGGCCAAAAATGGAATCATAGTGGAAATTAACAAATAGTTATTGAAAGATAAGGAAAATGAAATATAAAAACATAATGGGAAGGAAAAATTCAAACTGTCGTTGTATGCATTTCTGATTATAAAATCCAAGAAAATCAACCTGAAAACTATTAGAACATATAAGCACTCAAAGAAATGACTGATTACCACATAAAATTCAATAGCCTTTTAATATACTAGCAAAACCTAATTAGAAAATATCATGGTAAAAATACTCCACATCACAATAGCAAGAAATACTATCAATACCTAGAAAGAAACCTAACAGGAAAAGTTATACCTTACTGATGATAATGGATAGAAAGATGTGAATAAATGTAGAAGCATACCTGGAGCCTGAATGGGATGTAGTGTAGTTTTAAGAATACTCAGTCAGGCTCCAAGAATCTGGAGCTCAGATTGCTCAAGATCAAATCCTGGATCTGTGACTTCCTAGTAGCAGGGGCTTAGCCAAGTAACTTATCCTCTTTATGCCTTAGTTTCCTTTACCTTTAAAGTGGCGATTAATCATGATAGTCTGTATTTTATACAGGCAGGAGTAAATGAGATAGTCTTCCATGAGTAATGTATATAAGCCTATGACCTGTACCTTGCTCTCTTGACCCTCACATTTTACTCTCCTTACTTTTTTTCTTTTCTGTAGCATTTATTACCCTTTAACGTGCTATACCATTTACTTATTTCTTATATTTATTGCTTATTGCCTGCCTATTTGTGCTAAAATATATGCTTGTTGAGGGCAAGAATCTCTTATTTTTTTCCACTTTTTATAAATGTCTATATTTTTTGCAAATGTATCCCAGATGCATAGGAAATTACCTGGCACATAATAAGCACTATTATTTAAGTGTTAATTCTCTAGAAATTATAAATGTAATTCAATTCCAATAGATGCCCCAGTGAGATATTTTGTAGAACATGAAGAAGCTGATTCCAAAATTCCTTAGAAAGAGAAAGCAAGCAACAACAGCCAAGAAAAATTTTACAAAGAACACGGGGGAAGGAACTTGTCTTACTAATAATTAACACAATGAGTTATTGGCACAGGAATAGATCAATGAGACTCTCTCTCCCTGTGTGTGTTTGTGTGCGTGTAAATGCATGCATGTGTGTGTGGGTGAAGATGGAATTTGATCTAAGTGGGGGAAGAATAAACTGTTCCATACATAGTGTGGGAGTAATTGGCTGTTGGTTATAAGCAATTCCCAATGGTTTAAATAGCTTTTGTGTTTGATCATCTACTATCCTGTTTTTTAAATCAATATTTTCTCATTACTGCTTACAACGATTTGAAGGTAGTCATGTATGAGCTTTGTACATATATTAAGCTGGACCCCAAATCAAAAGAGCCCTGGTTTCAACTCTTGCAGCTGCTACTAATTTTCTTTGTGTCCTTGAGCAAATCACTTCCCCTTTCAGTGTTCAATTCCATTGTCTACAACGTGAGAACATTTTATTAGATTAATTGATTAAGATCCAGACAGGTTCGACTATAATCTCTTGAGTTCCTGCAACTGTGTGGTGATTTTAATTAATTCTCACAACTCCTTTTTTTCTCTGTTTAGTTGAAGAAACTAAAGCTCAAAAGAAACAATGGTTTTCTCAGGATCCCACAACCAGAAGCTGCTTGTTCCAGTTTGAGTTAGGTTTGCCTGTTAATAAAGAGGCCTAATGAAATGGAAGTTTCTTTTTTCCCAACATAGTATTAGACAGTCCAGGGTTAGAATGGCAGCTTCTCAGCCTTTGGAAGTTCTCAGAGATCCTGGCTTCTCATCTGTATGCTTTGTCATCCTGAGAGCTATCTTCCATCGTCAGTGGTGCCTCAGAGGCCCAAGAGGGTTACTGTAATTCCAGCCATTACATGATGGGGGGCAGAGAAGTAAATCGTGCCTGTTTCTAAACCAAGTCAATTCACTCTGAAGAGCTTTTTGAAAAATGCCAGCTAGAATTTCCATCTTATTGGCCACTCCTATCTGCAAGGGAGATTAGTTTATTAAGCTGAGCACATTGTTGCCTCAAGGTAGTTTTTTAAAGAAGAGAATCAAAATTGACTAAATAACTAGCATTTCTGCTATAGTGGTAAAGCCTCACATCCAGGTCTACTGTCACATGTGTGATACTCTTTCCATGAAATCTATAGGTCTGACCCTTATTTTTGAAATGACTACTTGGGAAGAGGATCAGAGTATATTTGGAGGAAATGACATTTGGTTTGTGCCTCCACTTGATGATTAGAAGGTAAACATTTGGAGCCAAGATTTAGGGAATTCACTATAGTGGTGGAAACATGATGGTCACAGACTGAAAGGTAAGGAGGTAAATGAGGTACAGGGTGCTGCTCAGATTAGCTAGGGCCCAGAATGGGTAATGAAAAGCTAGCAGGATACCATGCTACTAATAGGAGAGTTTGTAAGCCTCTGTCTTAAAGACATTATATGCCTGGTTGACCCTTGCACCACCCCCCCTACATGCACAAATTCTGTAACAGCAGGGTTTTAAGAGGCGAGAGGATGGAGGAGATAGTACTTCATGTGGAGAATTGGTTCAGCTCAGAAAGTTAGCTCCTGCTTGCCTGTCCAGGGTTCTCAATGTCTTCTTTGTGTTCAGGTAGTGGTTCTCAATCTTTGCTATACATTGGAATCACCAGTAATCATTTTTAACAAATATTTCCCACTCATTCCTGACCTCACAGTTCTCCTGATTTGATTGGTATGGGGTGCTACCTGGACATTGGGGGCTGGCAAAGCTTTCCAGGTGATAAGAACATTTAGCCAAC
Source organism: Ailurus styani (assembly GCA_002007465.1). Taxonomy (NCBI): domain Eukaryota; kingdom Metazoa; phylum Chordata; class Mammalia; order Carnivora; family Ailuridae; genus Ailurus; species Ailurus styani. Next base: position 277,496 of record LNAC01001034.1, on the reverse strand, counting down.
TTTGGGACCTACTGGGTTAAGACACTGAAGGCAAAATATTACTGAGTAAATTATACTTGAAACCATTATATTGTTATTACATATAACATTATTTATAATATTACTTATTATTATTATTAACAGAAATTTCTGCCAACTTCTCCGTGGGTGGGTGTGCAGCTGGAAGGCTGTGTTACAGCCACCTTGCCTGCAGAGAACCAAGTAACCCAGAGGTTATCACACAGTAAGGAGTTTGCCTCCTGCCTTGCTGGAGGGTGCCATATTTGGAAGAGTCTAACTCAGAAGTGCTGCATCCCCCATTAGCACTTTCACAAGATGCTTTTAGCACACATTTGAGGCTTTCTGGGTTGAAAAGCCAACACAAGCAATTGCAAAGATGGATCTCCTGGGATTTAAAAGAGTACGTACAAATGAATCTCTTCTCCCTCATCCCACAACTAGTGGGTCTGGTGGCCTTGTTTCAGTTCTGTGTAGGATCTGAGCTGCACGGGGGTTAAAGTCCAGCTGTAGAGTTGGCAGTGTCAGTGGGCAAGGCTGGACCTGCTATGGAGCTAGTGAGGAAGTCAACCTCTGACTGGAGTCCTAGGCCATGGTGTGGCTCAGGAGCCAGAGCAAATCTGGAACTCACCCTCCTCATTCCCTTTTGCACCCAGCTTCCTGCCTTTCCCAGCAGAGAGGCTGGAGAGCCAGAGGATAAATGACTCTCATCCGTGTCAATTAACTCACTACCAGTAAAATTTGCCCCACCCAGTGTACATTTTTGTGGGTTCAAAGTTGTCACAGAAAAAGAATTAGGCTGAGAGCCTGCCTCTAACTTCTGGGTAGGGGAAGAGTGTGAACAAGGGGTTTGCAGAAGCCAGCTGGGCTCAGTTTACAAATGGGAGCTGAAAGTGGTTTGTTTGTTGATTGAATTTATTTATAAGCCATGTATTTTTGGACATGAGTAGAGGCAGCTTACAAAAAAGACATAACATGATGCATAAACTATTTTGTTTAGCAAAAGCTGAAGTAAATAACATTTGTTATTTCAGTACCTCCTCATCAAATCTTCACCAGAACAATAATTCTGGAGCACATCCAGAGTGGGACCGACCAGTCCAATTACTAAACTACTGTAATTAAGGCTGAGCAAGAAGGATTTGCTATTACAAGGATAACGTGCAGGAAAAGGAGAAAGGGCAATTGTTGGTCTGTAGCTGAAGGTATTCAGTACCCCAGTGAGGGCCAGGTATGCTGAAGAAAGAAGCCTATCTGTATTGGTTTTGGTCTAAATGTTAATAGGATGGATACAACAAAAACTTTATTAAGGATACTTTCATCAAAAGATGGATAAATTATGGAAAGTGAGAAAAAAGAGGGCATTTGGAAAAGGACATGAATGGCTTTCAAGAAAGGATTCTGAATGATTTAAAACAAGTTTGCAGGTTAAGTAAATGGATAAAGTAATAATTCTTTAATGTTTACCTACTTCTAACTACATGCCAGACACTGTTCCAAATATTTTACAGGTATTAACTCATATTTATTCTTACACTAAGCTTGTGAGGTAGGTATTAGTATTATCATTCCTGAAACTATAGACAAAGAGAGATTAAATAATTTAAGACCAAAATGCTAGTAAGTGGTGAACCCAAAATTTGATTATAGGAAGTCTGGTTCCAGACCTATTCTCTCAACCAGTGGTATTCAAAGTGTGGGTCCTGGACCCACAGCATCAGCAGCACTTGGGAATTCATTTTAAATGCAAACTCTAAGGGTTGCAGAAGGAGAGGTGGGTGGGAGGATGGGGTAACTGGGTGATGGACATTAAGGAGAGCATGTGATGTGATGAGCACTGGGTGTTATACACAAATGATGAATCACTGAACACTACATCTAAAACTAATGATGTACTCTATGTTGGCTAATTGAATTTAAATTTAAAAAATGCAAATTCTGAAGCTTCCCCTCAGAGCTGACTCAGCAACTCTGGGGTGGTGACCAGCAATTTGGTCTGAGTTATCTCTTTCTCTCTGCATTTGTGTCTTGTTAAAATTTCAACACTGTGTGAATATAGAAAATAGAAGTCTCCAACCTTCTCCAGTCCCACTTGCTAGAGATTATGTATTAGTTTTTTATTGCTGCTGCAACAAGTTACCACAAATTTAGTGGCTTAAAACAGGATACACTTATTGTACAGTTCTAAATGTCAGAAATCTGCTACAGGTCTCACTAGGCTAAAGTTAAGTTGTTGGCAGGCTTCATTCCCTTCTGGAAGCTCTAGGGGATAATCTGCTTGCAAACTCATTCAGGCGTTGACAGAATTCAGGGGCCTTGCAGTACTGAGGTCCTCTTTGCATCACTGACTGTCTTCCAGGGTCTACCCTTAGCAACTAGAAGTCTCTTTCTTGTCCTTTCACATGACTTTCTACCTCTCAGAACCAGCAAAGTGTTGTCAAGTATTTCTCACATTGCCATCTCTTTGATTTATCTGGGTTTTTTCCACTTTTAAGGACTCATGTGTTGAGATTGGGTTTACCCAGATAAGCCAGCATGAGCTCCATATTTTAAGGGACACAGCCTTAGTCACATCTGCAAAGCCGTTTTTGCCATGTAAGGTAACATATTTATAGATACCAGGGATTAGGATGTGAATATTTTTGGCCATTTTTCTATCTACCACAGTTTACCAGTTTGTTACATGTACCTCTAATTTTTTCTCTGCTTCTATAAATAGATGTAAATGTCCATGCATGTGTGCATGTGTGTATGCCCTATATACTTTCTTCTTTTTTGTTTTGTTTTTTTTTTTTAAAGATTTTATTTATTCATTTGACACAGAGAGAGAGATTACAAGTAGGCAGAGAGGCAGGCAGAGAGAGAGGAGAGAGGAGGAAGCAGGCTCCCTGCTGAGCAGAGAGCCTGTTGTGGGCCTCGATCCCAGGACCCTGGGATCATGACCTGAGCCGAAGGCAGCGGCTTTAACCCACTGAGCCACCCAGGCGCCCTTCTTTTTTGTTTTTAAGTAAACAAAGATTTCTACCATTTTGTTTTGCAGTTGGCTTTTTGTTCTGCAGTTGGCTTTTTGTTCCATTAACATTATATCATATGCCTCTTTCCGAATTATTACATATGGTTCTGCCTCATTCTTTTGAATAACTGCCTAATGATCTAGGAGATGGTTACACCACCGTTTCTTTAAACTATTTTAATTAATGGATATGTGAGCTATTTCTATTCTTTTAAATGATGAGGCAGGGGGCGCCTGGGTGGCTCAGTGGGTTAAATGATGAGGCAGGGATCATAATCGTACATTTCTACATGTTTGTTTTCTTAAGGTCTGTCCTCCACACAGCAAACAGGTTATGATCATTATGTAATATTATTTCACTTAGCTGGAATCTAATTTCTTTTTTTTTTTTTAAAGATTTTATTTATTTATTTCACAGAGGGAGAGAGATCACAAGGAGGCAGAGAGGCAGGCAGACAGAGAGAGGGGGAAGCAGGCTCCCTGCTGATCAGGGAGCCTGATGCGGGCCTCGATCCCAGGACCCTGAGATCACGACCTGAGCCGAAAGCAGAGGCTTTAACCCACTGAGCCACCCAGGCGCCCTGGAATCTAATTTCTTTACCATGGTCTATCAGGGCCTTCAGGATATGGCTACCCATCACTTCCATGACCATCATTTTTCCTATTGCTCACTCCACTCCAGCCAGAATGTCTTTTTCTTAAACACATCAAGATACTTTCTGCTTCAGAACCTTTAGATTTTCTGTGTGACTCACCCCCTGACTTGCTTCAGTTTTCTCTGACATGTCACCTTATCAGAGAAGTGTTCCCTGGCTGTCCACCCAACAAATAATGATGTCCCTCTTTCCCCCCCCATCACATCAGTCCTCTTGTCAGGCTTTCTCTTTCATTTGTTATATATTATTTGATATATGTGAAATGCATGCAAAATAGTGCCTGCCATGTATATTTAAGTTATGAATGATTATGAACAAGGCAATAAAATGAACACAACTATTCTTCATTTTACTTCAGAGCACTGATTGCCATCTGACAGTTTTTGTAGTCTCACTCCCTACTGGAATATAAGAACCCTATAAGACTATAACTGAGTTGTTTACTGCTATCTTTTCAGTGTTCAACTCAGTGTCTGGCACATAATAGGTATTTATTTGTTGGACAAATAAATTTGTGAAGATGAATTACTAGAAGTGTAATTCCTGAGTCAAAGGAATTTCAAATTATCTCTTAAAAAGCCATACTAAAAAAATAAATAAAAAATAAAAGGTCATACTACTATACATTCAACAAGTATACAACAAGTATATTGTTTCCTTAATAATTTTTTATGTGAGATACTGTTTTTTAAATATGTAAGTTGTTAGTTATAAATAAAAATGAATCACAGGTCTCTGGCAGTAAAGAATAACTTTTTTTTCTTATAGAGGATGTGCTGAAAGCCTGACAATGGAGGAGTTTATCTCCAGCTTGTTTTCCACAATTTGGGAGTAGAAGGGCTTCTCTCTCACAATGCTTTTCAGCTGGAAGAAAATGTAGAGAGCAAGGCAAGAGGAGAAAGTAAATTTCTGTGAAATAAAGAGATTAGAGGTTAAACGCAGTCAGATAAAATGTTTTTTTTTCCCACAAAATCCTTCTCAGACTAGTCTATGTAATATCATAACCCCTTACCATTAATTTTTTATCAGTTGTATTGAGGCTTTATTTACATAAAATTCATACATTTTAAGTGTTTTAAATGGTGTGTGGCCCTGAGGCACTTCTCTGCATAATTAGAGGATTTTTTCCTACCAGGAGGACACCCTGGGTTTGGTCTTTAACAATTTGCACTTTAATGTGAGGAGCTTGATACAGGCAAGACAACTGGACTAGGAGATAGAAGAACTGGTATAGTTGCCATTAACTCCTGAATACACAGACTACTTAGATATTTAATATATATGACATTTAACTGTGATACAAAGCAAAACAATGGGAAAATTTCTAGAATATTCTTAGGAAAGTCAGATGAGGGAGAGATTATTAATTCCAGCTGTTGGGATGAAGGGACATCCCATGGAGATGGTGGCATCTGAACTGGCCCTTTGTGATTCTTGCAATCTGAACTTTTGGAGATGGAGAAACAAGCAATCCAGGCAGAAACACAGAGGACAGAAAGTTTGGGGGTATGTATAGGGAACATTGGGTAATTGGGTAATTGTTTTCTGAGAAGTGGATTAAATTGGATGAAGAATGTTAGATGAGTATGGAAAGATAAGTTTAAATAAAATCGTGGAATGAATAACACTCCCCTTTAAAACTCCAATCTCATATAATCCTAATCCTCCTTCCTTTGGCTTCTTTTGCTTAGTTGAATCATGTTGGTCTCTTCAAAACTAACTTGGCTAAATAGTCAGAGAAGCCAGTAAAGAAACTGTCAAAATGCAAATGGGCACATGAAAAGATGTTCAACATGATTACCCATTAGGGAAATGCAAATTGAAAACGCAATGAAATATCAGACACATGGTATGGCTAAAATAAAAAAGAGTGACAATCCCAAATGCTGGTGAGGATGCAGAGAAACTGGTGAAATGTAAAATGGTACAGCAATTCCAGAAAACATCTTGGCAGTTTCTTAAAAAAACTAAACATGCAACTACAGTCCAAGTCAGCAATTGCATCTCTGGCCATTTATCCTAGAGCAATAAAAAGTTATATTCACACAAAAATCTATACAAGAATGTTTATAGCCAAATATTGGGGGGGAAACACTCATGTGTCCTTCAATGGGTAAATGGTTAAGCAATCTGTGGCACATCCATGTCATGAAATAGATTAAACAATAAAAAGTAATCACTTCTGATACATGACGAAAACTTGGATGGATCTTAAGGGCATTATGTTGAGTGAAAAGAAAAAGAATCTCAAATGGTTCCACAATGGATGATTCCATGTATATAACATTTTTAAAATGAGAAGATTTGAGAGATGAACAGATTATTGGTTTCCAGGACATATGGATGGAAATAGGAATGTGGGAGCAAAGTAAACAGGGTTATAAAAGGGCAACATGAGAGATCTTTGTGGTGATAGAACTATTCAGGATCATAACTATTGTTGTGGTTGTGGTATTATACTATAGTTTTGCAAAAAGTTGCTACTGGAGGAAACTAGATAAACTGTACCTGGGAACCCTGTATTATTTCTTGCAACTGCATTAGAATCTACAATTATCTCAATAAAAATTTCAATTAAAAAATACCAATTAGGGCGCCTGGGTGGCTCAGTGGATTAAAGCCTCTGCCTTCGGCTCAGGTCATGATCCCAGGGTCCTGGGATCGAGGCCTGCATTGGGCTCTCTGCTCGGCGGGGAGCCTGCTTCCTCCTCTCTCTCTGCCTGCCTCTCTGCCTACTTGTAATCTCTCTCTCTCTCTCTGTCATATAAATAAATAAAATCTTTAAAAAAATCCTTTATAAAAAAATACCAATTACACGTAGTTCTCAAACCCAATTTTTTGAACTACAGTAACTAATATTAAGTCTTAAAAAGCATACATGTCTTCATAGTTCCTCTTCCTGGCCCCCAAACCCCTAATTAATCTTCATGTAGTCAGTCATCTTATATTCCACTTCTCAGAAATGGGTCAACATATTCTCTTTTTGAACATGTACAAAAGTCCATATTCTAACTCTGTCACCTACCTAGGACTCTCCCATTAAGCCTGTTTTCTAATTCAAAGGACCTGCCTCACTCATAGATGAATGAAACAATGAATGACTATAACTTTCATGTGAGATTTGATCACCAGGTGTGGTCACCATGGAGATGCATTGCTTGGATCTTCCTTTAAGAAATAGCTTGCTGGCCATCAGAAAGGATGAATACCCAACTTTTGTATCAACATGGACGGGTCTGGAGGAGATTATGCTGAGTGAAATAAGTCAAGCAGAGAAAGTCAATTATCATACAGTTTCACTTACTTGTGGAACATAAGGAATAACATGGAGGACTTTAGGAGAAGGAAAGGAAAAGTGAATTGGGGTAAATTGGAGGAAGAGATGAACCATGAGAGACTGTGGACTCTGAGAAACAAACAGGGTTATAGAGGGGAGGGGGGTGGGCATGCCTGGTGGTGGGTATTAAGGAGGGCATGTATTGCATGGAGCACTGGGTGCGGTGCAGCAACAATGAATCTTGGATCACTGAAAAAAATAAAGTTAAAAAAAGAAAGAAATAGCTTGCTGTTCATCTGCAAGAAGTGCAGTAATCTGTGTTGAGGAATATCATCAAAAAGACTTGACCTCCAGTTGATCTGTAAGCTGGACTCTGGCACTCAGATGGTCCTTAATGCCTCTCCTCTCCTTGAAATTTGGGTTCCGCTTGTGTTTTCTGCTCCATTTCCAGAGGGTGTCCCAAGGACATAGCCTTGAGATAGCGATACGGTGTTGGGAACGCCTGCATGGTATATATGACTGAACTGAGTCAAGGCATCTTTATAAATTTTTAAGGTTTGGCAAGGTAGGTGCTGGGATCCATTTATCTTGCTGCTGCCCAAGACAAGCCTCATATGTAAGTTCCCATTGCTTATTAATACTGCTAACTACCAACCTGGCCTGTCTCTTTTTTCAGTCTTTCTTTGCCCTCTGAGTACAGGGGCCAGTTTCAGATTATACCAGGAGAGTTTCTGAGAGGTTATTAACTAACAAGCTGGCACCCTCCAGGTGCAACACTTTTATGATCTGCCTCAGTGTTTGAGAGGAGGCCCAAGGGTTTCTCAGACCTGCACTTTGATCTGAAGCTCTCCTTGCCAAACATTTCTTCCTCCCCATTTTCTCTTTCACAGATCGCAGATCTGCAGCACAGTGGAAAGGCTTTTTCTCCTCATCCTGTTTCTTTTCCTTTTCTCTTCCATAGGCATTATTCCTCAATAAGCCTCTTATATTCCTAAGCTCTTCAATACCTGATTCCTGGACACCCAAACTAAGATACGATAAAAGTGCCTTTAAAAATCCCTCCAGTTATAGGTTTGCCAAATAGTAATTCTTTAGCTGAATAGTAACCATGACAACTGTACTGCAAGAGTTACGAAAATTCAATAATAGGATGCTTGTTTTCTCACGATAGTGGTTATAGTCAATATGTTAGATGTTGTTTTACAGTAAAGTTGACTTAAGGTGATATGTGGCTGGAGTGAAATTCATATAAAGCAAGGAGGTCAGTGGGGTTAAAGAGTTAGGAGGAACAGCATGGCTCAGACATTAACTGGGACACCATTTTGGATGTCAAAGTTCCAATGTCAAAAGTACAAGACAAATACTATATGATTTCACTTATGTGGAATTTAAAAAACAAAAGAGATGAACATAGGGAAGGGAAGGAAAAATAAAAGATGAAAATGGAGAGGCAAACTCTAGGAGACTCTTAACTATAGAGAATAAACTAAGGGTTGCTGGAGGGGAGATGGGTGGTGGGATGGGGTAATTGGGTGATGGGCATTAAGGAGGGCACTTGATGGAATGAGCTATGGGTATTGTATGCAACTGATAAGTCACTAATTTCTACACCTGAAACTAATAATACACTATACATGAACTATATTGAATATAAATAAAGGATTTTTTAAAAGTACAAGTGGGGAAGAAGAATCTCAGCAGTTCTATGAGACACCTACTTTTTGGATTGATTGAATTTATGTTTATTGAAAATTAAGTGGTGATCTCATTAAGGCCAAAGTTCGCAATCAGCTTGACTTTGTCAACTTCCCCCTCACTGCTTTAGAGAGAGGTTTTGACTTAAGCTCATGCCTGTTTATAAAATCCATGATAACTTAAAATTATTGTAAGAATGTTACAGGCTCTTGATTTAAAAAAAATCCAGGAAAGCTAGGGGTTCCTGGGCAGCATGTATATATTTAGTTGGAAAATCATTTCATATTTTGAAAAAGACACTGTTCCTTGCATACTTACCCTGCCCTCTTAGGAAAAGGCTCCACTTCTGTTACTCTTTTGATTTGTCAGATTTTCTGGCATGTCATTCTGACCCTACTGATCACAACTAGAATTCATGCTGGCAGGTTCTTTGGGTACAGTGGGTCAACTAGAGAGAGAAAATAACAACTGTATTTGGTTAAGATGTTTTCTTCTTTGCTGTGAATGCAAATTAGGACTATCTGAATTAGTTTATTTTGTATAGTTCAAATTATTTTAACTGCTTTATTTGTTGCTGTTCATTGGAATTTTGAATTCATGATATTTTAATCATTCCAAGTTTATTTTGAATGAACTAATGTGGGATTCAATTTCATTTTCCAAATTAAATGTCTCCAGAAGAATCTAGAAATTGAAAGTCTGGGTAACCTGTGTATTATTCACAACATATCTAGCTCTCTACTTGTATTTTAATTATGATATGAAAATTATCAAGAATATTTAGGTTTCAGGTGACTCAACCTGACATGTGTCTCTAGACCTAAGTCATTCATTGATTTGTTTATTCTTTCAAATTTTGAGTACTTGCTACATGCCAGGCTTTATTTTAGGTCCTGAAGTTTGCCATAGTGAATAAGACAAAATTCCTGTCCTAAATTAAGCTTATAAATTAGTGGGAGAGATAGACAAGTAGATTTTTAATGCTGGATATTGATAAGTGTGATGAAGGAAAATAGAGCAGGGTAAAGGGCTAGAGAGATCTAAGGCATTCTGTTTTAGAAAAGCTAGTCAGAAAAGTTTTTTCCAAGGAGGTATCATTTGGACACAGATCTCAATGAAGTGGAATAAGCCATGAAGACTTCTAGGGAAGGAGTGATCCAGTTAGAGGAAATAGCACAGGTAAAAGCACTGAGGTAGGAGTTGCTTGGTGTGTGTGTAGTAAGACTGCCATGTTTGGAGTATAATGAGGTTTTGAAAAAGTCAGCAGGAACAAGATTCTGTAGAACTCATAAGGACAAGAACTGTTTCTAAGCATGGCACTTCCATCATATTTATCACCTTAATCTGTCGGTCATCACATTTAACAGCATTGTCAATTAGTGTCTGACCCCCCTTACCCTAAATTACCTTTGGATTATTTAACACTCATTTGCTAGGCACCTATTTTAAGTTAAGCACTGTGCTCATTGTATTTAGCTGTGGACATAAAAAGAGAAACAAAACCTAGTCTCTGCTCTCTGATCAGTAACAGTCTCGTGAAGGGAGGCAGACTCATGCAATATCACCATTTGCTTCTTGTTAGTGTACTTTGAGAAAATATGTGGCACCATGGGAATGCTTTCTGCTAATTTTCCTATTGTAAGAGTGGACTGCAGCACTAACACCCCAGAAAAATAATATCTTACATTTTTAAAGTGTTTATGTCTTACAAGGCATTTCATATTGTGATAAGCTTTACTGTGATAACTTTTATTTTTATTATATATTTATTTATCTTTAAAATTCCTGCAGAAATTCAGAGAGAGAAAAACACATGGGCAACTGTGAAAGGATTATACAAGATATTGGGACATTCCAGTCCAACGAGTTAGGGGACATGAATGTGCATGACAATATATACAGAATCCCTAGACAAAGGGGAAAATTTTACAATTATGTACAAACTTTTATGATTTTGACTTTCATTAGCCTTTAATAGTTAATTTTTCCTATTATGTGAAAGATTAAAGAAATTGAAAATGTAAAGAGGAGGTATTATTAAACATGTTATTTTAATTTGAGTTTTTAAGTATCTCAGAAAAAAGAATTTGGGGGTGTGCTCCAAGATGGCAGAGGAGTAGGAGACCTTAATTTTGTCTGGTCCCAGGAATTCAGCTGGATAGCTATCAAACCATCCTGAACACCTGCAAACTCAATGGGAGATTGAAGAAAGGAATAACTGCAACTCTATAAATAGACAAGCAACCATTTTCTACAAGGTAGGAAGTGTAGAGTAGTGAGTCTGAGGTGATATATGGAAAGATAGGTGCGGGGGGGGCGGGTAAGGAGCCTCCATCAACCAGATACCGGCAAGTGATAGGGCAGCAGAGCACAAAATCAGAACTTTTAGAGGTCTGCTTTGCTGAGGGACACCACTCAGGCAGTTAAGCAGGAGGTGGAACCCTCGCTGGGTCAGTGTGGCCTCAGGATCCTCGGGGTCACAGGAAGACCAGGAGTGCCCAAGTGCAGCAGAGCTCCCAGATGTCATAGCAGGGTAGCTGGCCACAAAGAGTGAGCCCAGGAGTGGGCTCTCAGTTAAGGGTTGCCATAAACTGTGAACTGTGGCAGTCTGGTGACTGTTCTCAAGCAGGGGCCCAACAAGTGGCAGAACCAGGGAGAACCCCCTACCTCCCCCAAGAGGAGCAGTGTGGGAGCATGTCACAGGAGTCTGCTGTATTTGGAGACTCCAAACCGGGTCATGTGCCTGAGATAGAAACCCTTGGTCACAGGCTGGGTGAACATGGAGTGCCGCAGGAGAGCAGGGAGACAGACGTGATTACTGCTTTTCTCTGAAGTTTCACAGAGGAATGGGGCCCCAAACTTTCAGCTCAGGGGCCAGAGATTGGGAGACCACCCTTTTCATTCTCATCCTCTGAACCTGCATGGAAAGCCTTCAGGGAACAAAAGTCACAGAGAGCAAACAGGAGTAGATTACTTAGCCTGGCCCCCTGGCAAGCGCAGAGCAATTCCTCACAGGTCTAAGACATTTGAGAATCAATGCAACCGGCCCCTTCCCCAGAAGATGCACTGAGAGGTGGAGACAGACTGACCTGGAGGATCTGTTGAGGGGGTGGACCACGACATCGTGGCTCTGGGCTGGGGATTCCCGCATGGCCACCTTTGCTCTGATCCTCTAAAGAGAAGCGGAAAGAGGCCAGGGAACAAAAGCCGTGCAGCCAACCAGCTCACATTAAGCCCATCTCCCTGACAAGGGAGGGGGCAACTACACCCAGGCAAAGACGCCTGAGAAGCCAAGCAGCATGCCCCTCCCCCAGAAGACAGACTGGAAGAACAGGTGAATAAGCTTAAGCTTATTTCCAACAGGACTATAAAACTCCAGCACCAGGGGGAAATAATATAGAGAGCTCCAGGTGTTCCCTCCCGACTTGCTTATACTTCAGACTAAGATTTTGCATTTCTTCATTAGTTTCTTTTCTTATTCTTGTTTTTTAAACCTTGCTCCCATTTCAAATAGATTCGTATTTCCCAACCTATATTTTTAAGTCGCTTCCTAACTTTTATTTTCTTTTTCACATATATGTTTTGTAGATTTACACCCCCATATTAGCCCGTTTTCCACTCTGTTCAATTTTATCTTAATATATATTAAAGTTCTGATTTCCTTGTAATTTTTGGGTATAGTGCCTTCTAACACACAAACCAAAATCAAGCAGAAACATGCAGATCCCCCTGCTGATCCACCCTGAGAGATTATAATCTCTCCCCATCCGCCTTTTTCTTTTCTCTTTTCCTCTTTTATCTTTCTTTTTTATTGTTTTGGAAGATCATCTTGGCTTTGATGGCATATCTGTGGTAGCTTTCAACCACTTGGATTTTTTTGTAGGTACATTTTGCTTGGGTCATGGTTGGTATTTTTGACTCTGTCCATTCCCTCAACCATCCCTCAACAGAATGACTAGGAGGAGGAGCTCCCAACAAGGAAAGGAACCAGAGATAGACTTCATGGTAGCAATCATGAAATCAATAGCTAGGCTTGAAAGAAGCATTAGCGACAATATAGAATCTCTAAGGGCAGAAATGTGATCTAATCAGGACGAACTTAAAAATGCTATGAATGAGATGCAGTCCAAACTTGATACTCTAACAACCAGGGTAAATGAGGTAGAAGAAGAAATTAGTGATCTAGAAGATAAGCTGATAGAATGGAAGGAAGCTGAGGAAGATAGGGAGAGGCAGCTAGTAGCTGATGAGAATAGACTTAGATCAATGACGCCATGAAACATTCCAATGTCAGAATTATTGGGATCCCCGAGGGGGTGGAGAGAGAGAGAAGACTAGAAGGTATATTTGAGCAAATCATACCTGAAAACTTCCCTAATCTGGGGGAGGAAACAAGCATTCATGTCCAAGAGGCAGAGAGGACCCTTCCCAAGATCATTACAAATAAATCAACACCCGGGCATATGATAGTGAAGTTTGCAAAGCTTTGAGCCAAGGAAGTTATCCTGACAGCAGCAAGGGGAAGAGGTTTCTTATGTACGGAGGGAGGAACATCAGAATAACACCAGACCTACCCACAGACAACTGGCAAGCCAGAAATGGCTGGCAAAACATATTCAGCATACTAATTGAGAAGAACATGCAGCCAAGAATACTTTATCCAGAAAGGCTGTCATTCAGAATGGATGGAGAGCTAAAGGGCTTCCAGGACCAAGAGAAACTGAAAGAATATGTAACAACCAACACAGGCCTGCAAGAAATATTAAGGGTGATTCTATAAAAGAAGAAAGACACCAAGAGTAATACAGACCAGAAATTTACAATCTATAGAAACAGGGACTTTACAGGTGATATGATGGCACTAAATACATATCTGTCAATAGTTACCCTCAGTGTGAATGGCCTAAATGCTCCCATGAAATGGCACAGAGTTGCAGATTGGATAAAAAGACAGGACCCATCCACATGCTGTCTACAAGAGACTCATTTTGAACCCAAAGACCTCCAGATTGAAAGTGAGGGGATGGAGAACCATTTATCATGCCAACAGGCCTCAAAAGAAAACTGGGGTAGCAATTCTCGTATTAGACAAATTAGATTTTAAGCCAAAGACTGTAGTAATAGATGTAGAGGGACACTATATCATACTTAAAAGGTCTGTCCAACAAGAAAACCTAACAATTGTAAATATCTATGCCCCAATATGGTAGCAGCCAACTGCATAAACCAACTGTTAACCAAAATAAAGAATCATGTTGATAATAATACATTAACAGGGAGACCTCAACATTCCACTCTCAGCAATGGACAGGTCATCTAAGCAGAAGATCAACAAAGGAACAAGAACTTTGAATGACACACTGGAGCAGACGGACTTCATAGATATATACAGAATATTCCACCCTAAAACAACAGAATACTCATTCTTCTCAAGTGCACATGGAACATTCTCCAGAATAGACCACATACTAGGTCACAAATCAGGTCTCAATCAATACCAAAAGACAGACTATTCCCTGAATGTTATCAGACCACAATGCTTTGAAACTGGAACTCAATCACAAGAACAAATTTGGAAGGAATTCAGACATTTGGAAGTTAAAAAGCATCCTGTTAAAGAATGATTGGGTCAATGAGGAAATTAAAGAAGAACTTAAACAATTCATGGAAGCTAATGAGAATGAAAATACATTGGTCCAAAACCTATGGGATACTGCAAGGCGGTCCTAAGGGGGAAATACACAGCCATCCAAGCCTCTCTCAAAAAAGTAGAAAAATCCCAAATCCACAAGCTAACCTTACACCCAAAGGAGCTGAAGAAAGAACACCAAATAAAACCTAAACCAAGCAGCAGAAGAGAAATAATAAAGATTAGAGCAAAGATCAATGAAAAAATAAAAAACCAGAAAAACAGGAGAACAGACCAATGAAACTAGAAACTGTTTCTTTGAAAGAATTAATAAGATCGATAAACCTTGGGACAGACTTATCCAGAAGAAAAGGGAAGGGACCCAAATCAAGAAAAAGAATTTATTATAATTTGATTTTCTGATTTTATCCTTTTAAAAAGAAGTTTTTACTTAAATTCCAGTCAGTTAGCATACAGTGTAATATTAGATTCAGGTGTACAATTTAGTGATCAACACTTCCATACAACACACTTGTTGTTCATGGCAAGGGCACCCCTTAATCCTTTTCTCCTATTTCACTCATTACCTGACTCACCTCCCTTCTGGTAACCATCAGTTTGTTCTCCATAATTAAGAGTGTGTTTCTTGGTTTGTGTTTCTCTTTCTCTCTCCCTCTCTCTCTCTCTCCCTCCCCCTTTGCTCGTTTGTTTTGTTTTTTAAATTCCACATCTGAGTGAAATCATATGGTATTTGTCTTTCCCCAACTGACTTATTTTGCTTAGCATAATACTCTCTAGCTCTATCCATGTCATTGTAAATGGCAAGATTTCATTCTTTTTATGGCTGAGTAATATTCCATTGTGTATATATACCACCTCTTCTTTATCCATTCATCAGTTCATGGACACTTGGGCCATTTCCATAATTTCGCAATTGTAGATAATGTTGCTATAAACATAGGGGTACATGTATTCTTTTGAATTATTACTTTTGTATTCTATGGGTAAATACCTAAATGGTTTGGGAAAACTGGACAGCAACATGCAAAATAATGAAACTGGACCACTTTCTTACACCACACACAAAAGTAAATTAAAAATGAATGAAAGACCTAAATGTGAGAGCTGAAGCCATAAAAGTCCTAGAATAGAACACAGGCACTAACTTCTTTGACATTGGCCATAGCGAAGTCTTTCTAGATATTCCTCCTGAGGCAAGGGAAACAAAATAAAAAATAAACTATTAGGACTGCATCAAAATAAAAAGCTTCTGCACAGCAAAGGAAACAATCAACAAAACAAAAAGGCAGCCTACAGAATGGGAGAAGATATTTGCAAATGACATATTTGATAAAGGATTAATATCCAAAATATATAAAGAACTTATAAAACTCCACACCCCAAAAGTGAATAATCCAGTTAAAAAGTGGGCAGAAGACATCCAGATGGCTAATAGACACATGAACAGATGCTCAAAATCACTGATCATCAGGGAAATGCAAATCAAAACTACAATGAGATATCACCTCACACTTATTAGAATGGCTAAAATCAACAACATGTTGGCAAGGATATGGAGAAAGGGGAACCCTTTTGCACTGTTGATGAGATAACTTTTAAAAACACCTAATATAGTGTCTGGCACATACATGCATTTAGCAAATAAATGATAATTCACTTTTTCTTCAAAACCATTGGAGAGTTGCTTAGGTTGCTTGTTTTAGTGATGAAGTAATGGGTTCATTCCCAAATAGCCAATAAATGGTAGAGAAAGGACTTTGTTTCAGGCTCCTATTGTTACAAGAACTGATAGTGGTTCGGGTAACTTCACATGTTGAAGGGATTTGTTTGGGGTTGTCGGGGTCAAGATTTGTGAAGAAATGAGCAGGAATCTCAGGGTAGACACCTAAAGCAGCTATGTAGTTGGATTTTATTAGGACTGGAAGGAGGTTTGTGGACACAAGATTTTCAAAATTCAACACAGTTCTAGTAAATTATGAGTTGGTGGTAACTGGCTGCAATGGAACCTCAAAGTGGGTGGCGGGTGTGGGGAGCAAGATTGGGCATCATCACTGCCTAACAAAATGCTTTTCCAAATTATACCTTCAGCCTCCAGAGACCTTACCAGGGGTTACTGGCCAAAAGTTGAATGGTTAAATCCACCAGATGCTTGCTATTTTTCTGCTTTATTGAAATATAATTGCCCAATAAAATATTTAAAATATACAACATAATGATTTGATATATGTATACATTGTGAAAGGATACCCCTCACTGAAGTAATTAACACACCAATCACCTTACAAATTTACCTGTGTGTGTGTGTGTGTGTGTGTGTGTGAGAGAGAGAGAGAGGACGTTTAAGTCCTACTCTCTTAGCAAATTTAAATTACATAATAGTGCTATCAACTATAGTCATAATGTTTTACATGAAATCCTCGGACCTCATTCATCTTCTGACTGAAAGTTTGTATCCTTTTACCCCCCCTCATTTCCCTCACCTCCCAGTTTCTGTCCTGTCAACTATTTTCTATTCTGTTTCTGAATTCAGCTTTCCCTTCTTCCTTTTCTCTTTTCCCCTTCCCTTCCTTCCCTCCCCTCCCCTCCCTTCCCCTCTCCTCTCCTCTCTTCTCTCTTCCCTTCCTCCCTCCTTCCCTCCATCTCTCCCCCTTAGTTTCTTTCTCTTTCTTCTCTCTCTTTCTTTCTTTCATTCTTTCTTTCTCCTTCCTTCCTTCTTTACTTCCTTCCTTTCTTCCTTTTTCTTTCTTTCTTTCTTTCTCTTTCTTTTCTTTCTTTCTCTTTCTTTCTTTCTTTTCTTTCTTTCTCTTTCTTTCTTTCTTTTCTTTCTTCCTTTCTTTCCTTCCTTCCTTCCTTCCTTCCTTCCTTCCTTCCTTCCTTCCTTCCTTCTTTCTTTCTTTCCTTCTTTCCTTCCACACGTAAATGATACCATGCAGTATTTTCAGTACTTATCTTTCTCTGTTTGTCTTATTTCACTTATCATAATGTCTTCCACTTTCATCCAGGTTGTCAAAAATGTCAGATTTCTTCTTTATTAATGCTGAATAATAGTCCATTGTGTATATACACTATATGTTCTTTATCCATTCACCTGCCAACATAAGTTATTTCCATACCTTGGAAATGTGAATATTATGAATAATGCTGCAACTGAACCTGGAAGTACAGATGTATCTTTGATGTAATGGTTTTGTTTTCTTTGTATATATATCCAGAAGTAGGATTGCTGGGTCATATGGTAGTTCTATTTTTAATTTACTGAGGAACTTCCATACTATTTTCCATAGTGGGTGCACCATATACATTCCAGCCAGCAGTGTACAAAGATTCCCTTTTCTTCACATTCTTACCAGCATTTTTTTAAACCAGCATTTGTTTTCTTTTGTCTTTTTGATAATATCTGTCCTAACAGGTGTGACATGACACCTCATTGTGGATTTCATTTGCATTTAATTGATGAATAGTGATGCTAAGCATCGTATGTTGGCCTTTTGTAGGTTTTTTTTTTTGTGCACTGCTGGGCATTTGTATGTTTTCTTTGGAAAAATATCTATTCAGGTCCTTTGCCTATTTATAAATTGGATTATTTCATTTTTTTGGTTTGTTTTTGCTATTGAATCATATGAGTTCCTTGTGTATGTTGGATATTAACCATTTATTGGATATGTGGTTTGCAAATATTTTCTCTGATTCCACAGATTGTTCAGGAATTCTTCTCCTGACCTCCATGAATGTCTTTATGATGGTTATTTTGAACTTTATCAGATAAATCACTCTTGTGTTTCATTAAGATCGATTTCTGGAGATTTTTCTTGTTCTTATGTTTAGAACATATTCTTCTGTTTCTTCATTTTCATTGATTCTCTATGTTGGTTTTTGTCCATCCGATAAAACAGCCATCTCCTCCAGTCTTGACAGAGTGGTCTTGTGTAGTAGATGAATTTCTCAGTCAGCTTCACCTGAATTCCTGGTTGTCTCTCAAACCTATGTGATTTTCCAAGCCATCTTCTTTTTTCTTAGTGGCTCCCCATAGTTGAAGTTGTGCCAAAACCAATAAGTGTCCCAGAGGGGAGGATTGAAATCAGCATGTAGATGCAGGCTGATTAAAAACTGGGCTCTCAGGCAGCAGCTGGTAAAGTATGTAGTCAAGACCCTTCCAAGGAGAAACTGGGAGATGGACATTTTTGCCTTCTCCCATTGGGCTCAGCCCTGGAGGAATAGCCATGGAGGAGGTCCTCCTGCATCCATTTAAAAATTTCTTTGTTATATCCTGTAGGACTCATGAATGCAAACCCTGTTGGCTGTCAGAGCTCAGTGATTTGAGGTCCCATTCTAGGTGGCAGCTGCAAGAGGCAGGGTGCCAGATTTTTGTATAAGCTCCTTCCAGGGAGATACTGGTGGCTTGGTTTTATCATTTGAGCCAACAGGAAGGAGAGGGTGGGGGAAGTTCCCACTGGCTTCCCTATCTCAGAGGGAGGATTGCAGCCAGCCACTAAATGCATGTTAAAGTTAGGATCCATACCCTCAGACAACAGCTTGTAAAATATAGTTAGACCCCTTTTAAGGAAAGACTGGGAGATGGGCGTTTTTGTCTGCTCTCTCTGTGGACCTATGCTGAGCCCTGCTTGCACCCATTAAGAACTGCCTCTTTGTTTGCTATGGTTGTCTAGGTCTTATGGTTGAAAGTCCTATAGGCTTTCAGAGATAGGTGTTTTGTGGGGTCCATTTGGGGGTTGGAGTCTTAAAAGTTGGGGGCACTCTATATACAGTCAAAATCCTTTGCTTCTCAGGGAGAAGCTGGGGGTGGGGGTTCTCTCCCAATTGTACAGAACTTTGCTTGAGTGGGATTTATGGTGAGAATGTGTCTCAGCCTTTCCTACCCATTTTGATATGGGTATTTTCTCATTTGCCTGATATATAGAAATTGCTTAGCTTGTTTCTGGGTTTCTTCCTGGGGAATTGTTCCATGTGTAGCTATACATTTGACATGTGCATAGGAGGAGGGAAGTCCAGGAGCCTTCTATGTCACCATCTTGTTAAACTCCTCTGAATGCTTTCTATTTTGATTGGACAGTTTGCCAATTTCCCCAGTTGACTGGAATCGTAAACATGTGGGAACAGCCAGTGGAGGCAGAAAGCTACAAAACCTCCCAAGAAGCATTGCTCTTTTTGTTTGCATGTTAGATTATCACTGGGGAACTTGGTTCAGACAAATTTGAGTTAAACAGTTCAGAATATTTGGTCATTTGATACTTGAATGGAAATTTGTACCAGTTCCCAGGGGCAAGAGCTGAGAACATTTCCAGGAGGAATTTATTTAAGACTTCAAATCTATCTTTAAACAAGAATTACACCTCCAGCTCTGTTCTAGAATTTCCAATTGCATGCAGTGTCTGGAAAATTACAGAGTCCAGGGGACCTGGGAGAGTGGCTGAACATAGCTTCTGACAGCTATTTTCTCTGTATTCCATTTCTCTCTGGGAATGCTACAAGACCATTTGATTCAGAGTTCTGTGAGGAAGAGGGCTGCTTTTGTATCTGGAGCCACTTTTTCCTCTTTGATGATCCTTTCTCTCCTTTTTTTTTCCTTTCATATTTTCTAAGTGCTTTCTGTGAACTAGCCACAGCTCTGCCTTAATCCTCAATTACAATCACATGGGTTGATTCATCATCCTAAAGCTTAGCTCTAATTTATGCCACGTGCCTATTTAAAAAAATCTTTGTATCTTCCTCTGTAGCATCTAACATTTCTGTTGATGTCTGCCTTGGGCACTAGTCTTGATCTTTGCTTTGTGATCTTGGACTAGAGATTATCTGAGACTTCTCCCTGGAGTTTCTGTGATTCTGGACTATGGGCCAAGTTTAGGTTCTGCCCTTGTTTATTTGTTTATTGCTATATCCCTTAGTCAATACAACAGTGTATGGTCTGCAGTAGTAGCCCATTAAATAGTAGTTGAGTGAGTGGGGACCTAAGAAAAAAGAAATTGCTTGTCTAATCTACTAAATCAGGGCTTCCTGGAAAGATCCAGTTCTATCTGTTGTCCCTGATCATTAAACATAAGAAAAGATGCTCAACCTCATTTAAATAAGAAACATGCAAATTAAAATTGCAATTATAGGGGCACCTGGGTGGCTCAGGCAGTTAAGCTTCTGCCTTGAGCTCAGGTCATGATCCCAGGGATGGAGCCCCACATCAGGCTTCCTGCTCAGCAGGGGGTCTGCTTCTTCCTCTCCCTCTGCCCCTCCACCCAACTTGTGTTCTCTCTCTGTCAAATAAATAAACAAATGAAATCCTTTAAAAAAAGAAATAAAGTTGCAGTTATATTATTTTCAACTGTTGGATTGTGTCCCTAAGCCTGATAACCCACTGTAATTCACTTTAGTTTAAATATATGAATATTTATTGAGCATCTATTCCTTCTCAGCCAATGGTTAATCTTCTCTCCTTATTTTACTTGACCTCTCAGCTGCATCATCTTTGAAGTTCCTTCCAACCCTGGAATGTGAAGACTCTGAGTTTTTGGCTCTAAATGGTAAAAGAAAATAGGCATTCATTACTTGAAGCTTCTTCCAAGAATAGCCCCTTATTTTTTTTAAGATTTTATTTATTTATTTGAGAGAGAGCGAGAGAGTGAGAGAGAGCATGAGAGGGGAGAAGGTCAGAAGGAGAAGCGGACTCCCCATAGAGCTGGGAGCCCGATGTGGGACTCGATCCCAGGACTCCAGGATCATGAACTGAGCCGAAGGCCGTTGCTTAACCAACTGAGCTACCCAAGCGCCCCTAAGAATAGCCCCTTATTGTGCATCAGCAATTTGGGGCATGTCTGTTTGAGTTGGGTGGAGCTATGCCTTGTTATTGTGAAAGTAGTTATTTGTATTATGAAGTTTCATATCCTTTGGACAGCTGAGTTAGCAGCATGGGATGATGGGACATATGTGTGTCCTGGTTTAGTTCTGTAGAGAAAAATAGGCACTGCCTTCCCTGGCCAATCTTTCTTTCCAGTGCTCTTTCTACATGATATACCAGCCTCTGCCATTAGGAAGAAGTGTAGAAACATAACTGCTTCTTCTTCTTCTTCTTCTTCTTCTCTTCCTCCTCCTCCTCCTCCTCCTCCTCCTCCTCCTCCCCCTCCTCTCCTCTATGGGCAGAGGAGGTTGTGGCGGCGGCTGGAGAAATCGGCAGCGGAGGATGGAGGAAGGAGGAGGCGGCGCGCGTAGTCTGGTNTCCTCCTCCTTCTCCTCCTCCTCCTCCTCCTCCTTCTTCTTCTTCTAGATGCATAGCTTCTATTATGAACCATTCTCCCACTCCCCCTTACCTAGATGGGGAGGAGGAAAAAGCAGTTATAATTGAATTTTGTATGAGATGCCCTTTCTCCTTTCCCCTATTGTGGGGAAACCTATTCATTGTGCAGGTGCTTATATGTCATTTCTACGAAACGTTCCCAGGATTCTACCATAAGTAGTTTAGTGATTCCTAGAACATCAAACTCTGTTGCTGCTTTTAGTAAACAAACATGTTCTAGTTATAAAGAATCTGATGGGTCATGAGTTTGTGTTGTTTTTCAAAAAGACCAGTGACTGTGAGATAAATTGGTACTAGAATCTCTCTCAAGTGTCAAATATACTCTCAGCTCTGAAATTTCCACCAGGTAGTTTTACATTTCCTTGGAATTTTGATTCTAAGTTCCAGATGGCTGATTTTTAAGGACTTAGTAGGTTAATATCTTACCTTCCAACCCTGGTAAGTTACATATAATTTGTCTTGGTCCTTCAATGTATAAACATAATGGAATAGTTCTGATGGTGGACACAGCAGCCATTGTAACAGACTCGTGAGGACCCAGTTCTTCCTTGGACATAAACTTAGACTTAGAGCTCATTCCCCCAAGTTTTCAGAGACACTGAGATTTATATACTGATGGTGAGCAGTTCTTTTTTTTTTAAGACTTTATTTATTTATTTGACAGGGAGAGATCACAAGTAGGCAGAGAGGCAAGCAGAGAGAGGGGGGGGAAGCAGGCATTCTGCTGAGCAAAGAGCCCGATGTGGGGCTGGATCCCGGGACTCTGAGATCATGACCTGAGCTGAAGGCAGAGGTTTAACCCACTGAGCCACCCAGGTGCCCCTGGTGAGCAGTTCTTTAGGGAAGCTGGTGGTGGTGGAAGCTGGCAGTTCTTTAGGGAAGCAGGAGGCCAGCTCTTTGGATATAGCAATTGCTGCTGAAGGAGATCTGAAGCTAATGTACACAATTACAATTGAAGCAATATAACGATAATAGCTACCACTTACATGCAGCTTACTACATGCTGACTATTACTCTAAGTACCTCACTCATAGTAATGCATTTAAAGCTATGAGGAAGGTTTTGGTCTTATTCCCATTTTACAGTTCAGAAGCTGAGGTACAGAAGCATTCAATAACGTTCACAAGGTCACAGAGCTTGAAGTGATAGAGATGGGATTTTAACACAGACAACTCTGGCTACAGGGGCTAGGCAATTAACTATTCCTCAATTTCCCCTTCCTCCTCCCACACTTCTCTTTAAGACTAGCACATTACCCTTTAAACTTTAACTCTAGGGCGCCTGGGTGGCTCAGTGGATTAAAGCCTCCGCCTTTGGCTCAGGTCATGATCTCAGGGTCCTGGGATCGAGGCCCACATCGGGCTCTCTGCTCCGCAGGGAGCCTGGTTCCTCCTCTCTCTCTGCCTACTTGTAATCTCTCTCTCTCTCTGTGTCAAATAAATAAATAAAATCTTTAAAAAAAAGTAAAAAAAAATAAACTTTAACTCTAGTGACTGCCTCTAGTAGCTGCATAGCCTTTGGAAATCACTTTATTTCTCTATATCTCCATTTTCTTAAGAGCAAAATGAGATCTTTTGACAGGGCTCGTGTAAAGTTGATAAGAGTTCATGAATGTAAAAGCATATTGCATACTTCGGGACACATAATAGGTGTTTTGTGTTAACATAATCTGAATTTAATAATCTAATTTTGCCCGATTCTTTATTCGTGGGACTCTCAAACTTTCATTTACATCAGAATCATCTGGTGCGTTATAAAGATACAGATTTGTGGGTTTCATCCAACACTGACTCTGTAGTCCTTTGCAGCACGCAGGAATTTTCATTTTGCAAGAGGTTCTGTTATACGTAATTCTGGAACTACACTTTGAGAAGCATTGTATATGATGAAATGCCCTTTCCCTCCATACCTGCCCTGTTACTCTCTAAATACATTTAAATATAAGTGTATGGATACTTCATTTGGGTAATGTTATATCTGTATTTGGCCGGGAATACAGCCTTTATGTAAGGGTAGAATATCATCTGTGAGGTCATTTACTAGGGAGGGAGAGGAGTATGATTCAGCCTAGAAGTCAGAAAGTCAGATTTGAGTGAAAGGATTTTAATAAGTAGTCAATATTGGGGGAATCAATTTCTTGTCAGTCTGTCTCTCTCTCTGTCTCTTTCTCCCTCCCTCTCTCTCTCTCCATACCATGGATGTTATTAATGTATCCAGAGAGAATCTTTGGGTTGTAGGTTGAAGAAAGCAAGATAACAGAGTTGCCATAAGGTAAAGAAGGAATCAAAGCAAGGTTCTGCAAGGTTGTGTCAGCTCTTTAGAGCAAGACAGAAGATGGAGTAAGTGGGGCCTATATACACTGAACTGTGTCCTTTTTGTGTTTTGTACTGTTTATTTGTTTTTTAAAATTCCCTTAGTATTTAAAGAAAAAAAAAGACTTTATTCCTTGAAAAAAAATCTGATCTTCCTCAGTTATGTTAAGGGGAAACCAAGTGAAAATGTTTTGGGGGGCCAAAGTGTTAAATTTCACCCTTGAAGAAAAAGTGAGAGTCAGGGTGGTGTAGAGTTAGTACCTACAATTAGGTATCCTCAACTTAGGATTCAATTTCTAGTCTTAAACTTTTGTCTGTGTTTGATTCTACCACAGAAGATGCATCAGCCAACTTAGTCCTACTACAAAGATGTTTGAAGCAGCATCCATTCCCAGGGCAAGAGCAGACATGGATAGCATAGTTTAAGACTGGTAATATGTGTAGGGCATGCCAGGTTCTTCCAGTAGCCTTGTGTAGAAAGATTTGGGTCCTACCTCTAGGGCCAGGTCATCCATCTTTATGATGTATTATAAGAATTCTGATGTCTTGACCAAATTTATCTTAAATGCCTATACATTTACTCCTTCAAGTCTTTGCCAAGGGCATTAAATATTGTTTTGATATAAGATGTCCTTTGGTAAAATTATTGAAAGATAACACAGACTTCTAAAATCATTTACTCCTTCAGAGCATACATGTCCAAAACAGCACTGACTTGATTCCACCTTATATTGTATTTAGGTGATTAGTTTTTCTACCTCCCTATTAGACTTCGATCTGCTTGAGAAAAGAAACTATGACTTTCAACCTGAATTGTTTCTCATAATTTATTCTCAGGAAATGCTAAGTTGAAAAAACATAAGGAAAACAAAGAAACAGCTGTGTACAAAACTCATCTGTAAAAAACTAGTTATAGATCTAAAGGTCACTTTCATTTGTAGCAAATTGAGAAGAGACTATGCCCTAAACATACCTGAGCATCTGGTCTCAGGAGGAGATATGGTCAGGTCCCACATTACTTTTTCTATGGAGTTCAGCACAACTAGATGTTCTGTTCATTTCTCTTAGAATGAAGCCCCAAGTGGCTCTCTTTACCTCTTCAGACAGAAACTATATATATTATTATATATTTTTATTATATATTTCTATATTATTATATATAATATAAATTTATATATAATAATATAGAAATATATATTATATATATGTATGTGTGTGTGTGTATATATATATATATATATATATATACACACACACACATACACACACACATTATTGGTAGCAGAGAGTAAATGCAACCTTAGCCACTTGGCAGAGAATTTGGAGATGCCTGTCAGGGAGAGTCTGTTAGTCAGGTTTGGCTAGGCAATGCTGTGGTAACAGATTCTTCCCTGTCCCCATCTTAAAGTCTAAACACAACTGACATTTGTTTTTTCCTTCAACTACCTTTCCAGTGCTGGTCAGCATGGAGAGCTGTGCTCCAGTCACTCAGGGACCCAGACTGTGGTATCTTATGGCTGTATCATTTGGCACACTGGCTTTCATGATTCTCATGGCAAAAGAAAGGAAGTGAGGAATGATATGGGGGCTTTTCAGCACCTCACCATAGAAGTGGTATATGCCTTATACATGCATTGAGTTGACCAGAACCAGTCATGTGATGCTACTCAACATGAAGGGGACTGGAAAATACAGGAGAGCAAAAGGAATATTTGGTGAACTTTAATGTCTCTGTCAGAGGTAGGCCAAAAGCGTTTGGGGCATTGAGTGGTAAATTCTTGCATTAGGGGAGGAGCCTGGGATGACTATAAGCTGGTGGGTAGTGGTTGATATGAATATGATATGATATGAATAGTTGGCAGACAGACGGTTTTGAATTTTATGCCAATAGAAGCAGCAGAGCATCTTTTTGCCTTTCATATGAATTATATTCATCCAGTAAAAAAAAAAACCAGAATCCTAGAAGTTTAGAGTTGGAAAATACCATACTGGTTACTTAATCCAACTTCCTATTTTAAACACTAACCCCCTGGAAAATAGCTCTGTTAAATAGCTGTCTAGACTCTCTATACCCTACGTGTATTGGTAGAGAAGGTATAAAATAATGTATAATCCAAACCATAATACTTTTGTGAATAAAAGTGGGCACTATGAAAAATCATGCTGGGCAACATGTCGAACCTGGGAGTTTTCTGCACGAAAGGGAGTGTGTGGTCACCATAGATATTGCAGACTCACTCACCATCTCTTGTAATTCATTCCATTTAGAACAATTCTTTTAAAAATTATTTTTTTTCAAGGTAACATGTACCATAGTTAAATCAAATAGTGCAGTCAACCTCCAAATTTAGATAAATGACTGGTGATGGAACAGCTGAGCAGCACTGGTAAAAGCTACAAAATTGGCTAATTTGGTAGCTTGGTACCAGTAAAATTCTTTTTTTTCTTCTGTTCTTGGCTAAAGCCTCAATATTGACTGTCATTATTTTTGTCTTTTGGCTGGCAGAATCTGTTTCCCTTGTCCAAAAGTCATGCAACAACCATGAAATAAGGCTAAGACCTAGACCTAGTCTGCCTTAGAGAGACTTTCTCAAAGCCTTTTTTCTACCAGTGTCACACATATACTTGATTTTAAAAGTCGTATAAAAGTAATATTAAACTTCAAAAGAAAAAAGAAGTTGTCTCCTGCCCTAATTCCCTTCACATCTGATTCTCTGTGCCCTTGACATAATCACTTGAAACTTTACACATTTTTTTCTGTCAGTTCCACATTTCTAAATAACTTTTATAAACTCATTTCTTTGTATTTTTCTATTTTTTTATATTATCCATTTGGTTTCTATATGAATGATAAGGACAACTTTCTCACAGACATTCATTCCAATTGACCAACACACACAGACATATATACACTCAGACATACCTACGTATCTCTTTTTCCTATCCTCTCAATAGAATTTGATAACATAGTATGTAACATGGTCACGGTTCTCTTATACAACCTGTTGCCTTTCCTGGAGTTCATGGTACCTTGTTTATTTGTCTGTTTCTTTTTTCTTTATCAATCATTAAGCATAAATATCTTTTAAATATTTTAATAAATAGGTAAACTCTCAATTGCATGTTTTTGGTTGGAGCCCTCAATTTGCTTCAGTTTGGACCAGTTGCTCTTTTAGGTCTGTTACACAGCTATTATCCTAGGAATATCCATTATCGAGACAATTTGAGAATTTCATTTTGTACTATTTGGGGCTGAAATTCCTGTTTGTTTGTTTTTTTGTATCTCATTTCTTTCTCTCTCTTAAGTTAAGACTATTTTACTGGAGCGCCTCTCCTAATGGCTCCCTGAGAAAGAATGTGTTGATGGTAAAATGTTTTAGCTTTCAAATATCTGTACAAACATTTATTTTGTTTTACTTTAAGTTTATTTATTTTTTTGAAGTAATCTCTATACTCAACTCAAACTCACAACCCTGAGATTAAGAGTCACATGCTCTTCCAACTGAGCCAGACAGGCACCTCTAAAAACATCTATTTTAGCTTCAAAATTGCTTAGTACTTTGTCTGGTACAGAATTCTATGTTGGAAATAATCATTTACCAGAACTTTAAAGGAATATCCCATTATTTTCTAGCTTTCAGTGTTGATCTGTAGAAATATTTTTTTAATTAGACATGTTGGAAATTTGGTGATCAAGTTACCTGATTTTTCTGTGTCTTAGTTTCTTAATGTATGAAAAATTGAGGTAATAACTGTAACTACCAATTAGCATGACTTAGAATAGTAACCACTAATTAGTGTGGCTTCACATACATCTTAAGGAATTAAAATTCAATAAAATTTAATTCAACTAAAATCCAGTAAGTTGCTGTATGTAAAGTGCTTAAAATAATGGCCTGGTGCATAGTAAGCACTGTATATATATTACTTATTTTTGATTTGCTCTTCTACCCTGTGGTAGGCTAAATGATGTCCTTCAAAAGATGTTCGTGTCCTAATCCCAGGAATCTGTTAATATGCTACTGGACATAGCAAAAGGGACTTTGCAGATATGTTTAAGTTAAGGATCTTGAGGTGGGGCAATTGAGGTGGGGCAATTATTCTTCATTACCTGGGTGGGCCCAATGTAATCACAAGGGTCCTTAGAAAGGCAAGAAAGTCAGAATCAAAGATGGACATGTTGCAGTGAAAGCCAAGGGGAGGAAGGAAGGGGGAGAGAGAGAGAGGGAGAGAGAGAGAGAGAGAGAGAGAGAGAGAGAGAGAGAGAGAGAGGGAGAGAGAG
>LNAC01001034.1:221851-249157 GCA_002007465.1 Ailurus styani | reverse complement strand
GAGAGAGAGAGAGAGGGAGAGAGAGAGAGAGGAGGAGGAGGAAGATATTAAGAATTGAAGACACTGTGCTGCTGCTTTGAAGATGGAGGAAGGAACCATGAGACAATGATTGAGCATGTGCACTAGAAGCTGGTAAAGGCAAATAAATAGATTTTCCCCTGAAGCCTCCAGTAGAAAGGTAGACCCACCAACCAATTTTAGGTTTCTGGCCTCTAGAACTGTAAGAGAATAAATTTGTGTTACTTTAACCCAGTAGGTTTGTGGTAATTTGTTATAGCACCAATAGGAAACTAATCATTCCTGAATTGTATATCTTGACAGAATTCCTTTAAAAACCTAGGTAGACAAACCACTTATTTTTTTAATTCCTTTTGCTATTCTTTATTAGAATGCTTTATATGAGGGGAGAGAGAAATATGGATACAATGTTTCATTTGTTCATGTATTCTTTCAATAAATATTTATTATAAACTTTTTGTATACAAGGAACTATTATATTTTCGGGGGATGAGCCAGTATAAAAAAACGAGACAAATTGTTTGCCCCCATGAAGATTATATTTGGGTGAGGGGATAGAGAATAAACTAATAGAGTTGGTCAGATGGTAAGTACTATGGAGAATATAATACAATAAAGGGGAAAGACTATGTGTTTATTTATTTTTATTTTTTTTAAAGATTTTATTTATTTATTTGACAGAGAGAGAGATTACAAGTAGGCAGAGAGGCAAGCAGAGAGAGGAGGAAGCAGGCTCCCCGCGGAGCAGAGAGCCCGATGCGGGCCTCAATCCCAGGACCCTGAGATCATGACCTGAGCCAAAGGCAGAGGCTTTAACCCACTGAGCCACCCAGGCGCCCAAGACTATGTGTTTATAGGTGACTGTTGTTTTAGTTTAGTAAGAGAGTAAAGTCCTCTCTATTGAAGTTACATCTGAGCAGAGACCTGAAAGAACGGAAGGAGCCATGCACCAGCAGAGAGGTTTCAGGAAGAGGTGAACTCACACTTGATGTATTTGAGAATAGCAAAGAGTGAAGTGTTGGAGGAGAGTAGTAGGAGATAAAGTTTAAAAAGTTATTTAGGGTTTTGTAAGCCATTATGAAAACTCTGGCTTTGACTCTGAGTGATGTGACAGGTTGGAGAGTTGTAAACAGATGAGTGACATGATTTTTTGTATATTTTGAAAGGCTCACTCTGGTTGCAGAGAGAAGAGGCAGTAGGAGTTCAAAGGGGGAAGCAGGAGTTTATGAGGCTATTACAGTAGGCCAAGCTAAAGATGATGATGGCCAAGACTAGAGTGGAAGTAGTTACAGTGGATGTAGTGAGATATGATTAGGTTATGAATGTACCTATGAATGAGTCAAAAGGATTTGCTTATGGATTGGATGTAGGATATGAGAAAAAGAATGAAGTTCTTAGTGGCATCTGTAATGAGAAGGTCATAGTTGTTATTTTATGAGATTACGAAGACTGTAGGTTGAACAGGTTTAAAAGTAGGAATCTGTATTTTTTTTTATTTTGGATATGTTAAGTTTGAGGTGCCCTTCAGGGAAGAGATTCAGTCTAGAAATATAAATTCTGGAGTCATAAGCATATAAAACTATTTAAAATGAAGAGACTAGAGGAGGTCACTTAAGGAATGAGCACAGAAAGAAAAGTTTTAAAAGAAACTTAAAAGAAAACCTTGGGCTTTCCAGTATTAGTGGCAGAGAAATGAAGAATGGCCAGCAAAGGAGACTAATGATGAGCAGCCAGTGAGGTAGGAGGAAAATAAAGAGGGAATAATAATAATAATAATAGTGCGATTGCTGGGGCGTAGGGTAGCTCTATTTTCTTTGTGGTTTTTTTTTCTCTTTTTTAAAAAAAGATTTTATTTATTTAATTGACAGAGAGAGAGAGAGAGAGAGAGAGAGAGAGAGAGAGAGAGATTACAAGTAGGCAGAGAGGCAGAGAGAAATAGAGGAGGAAGCAGGCTCCCTGCTGAGGAGGGAGCCTAATGTGGGTTTCGATCCCAGGACCCTGAGATCGCGACCTGAGCCGAAGGCAGAGGCTTTAACCCACTGAGCTACCCTGGTAGCTCTATTTTCAACATTTTGAGGAACCTCCATACTGTTTTCCAGAGTGGCTGTACCAGCTTGCATTCCCACCAACAGTGTAGGAAGGTTCACCTTACCCCACATCCTCACCAACATCTGTCGTTTCCTGATTTGTTGATTTTAGCCATTCTGACTGGTGCGAGGTGGCATCTCACTGTGGTTTTGATTTGTATTTCCCTGATGCCGAGTGATGTTGAGCACTTTCTCATGTGTCTGTTGGCCATTTGGATTAGACTGCAGTTTTAGTAAATCTCAGTTTACATCTGGTTTGTCCTTCTTCTCTAGAATGTAAATCCTTGGTGGGCCTTTGTTCTTTTTTTAAATTTTTATACTCCTTGTTTCAACGTTTTTATTTTATTTTATTTTATTATTTTATTTTATTATTTGTATTTTTTCAGTGATCCAAGATTCTTTGTTTATGCACCACACCCAGTGCTTCATGAAATCTGTGCCCTCCTTAATACCCACCCCCTGGCTCCCCCCTCCCCCCCCCCGCCCCTCCATAACTCCTGGATCCCTGTCTGCCATTCACAGTTTGCAGGCTCCGATGGCTTCAAACCCTAGCACGTTTGTTTCCTAAAAACGGGTCGTTGCTGGAGATTTCACTTTACCTTTTAGAAGTATTTGACCTAGCTCCCTGTATTCTTGTGCAGTACCAGAAGTCAGCAAATGTCTGGTAGGGGAAATCTGCTGAGCATTTAAGTCTCATCAACTTTTCAATTTGTCAACTAGCCCTGTCAAACTGTTAAAAGCTTTGTTGGTTTTTCTTTCTCCCAGTAGAGGCTTTTTGCCTGGGTAAGCCTGATCCTCAACCTGTTCTTAATGCTGGTAGATTTTCCAGAGGAGAAAAACTGTTGGGGATTGTCATTTCTTTTTTTTTTTCAATTAAAAAATTTTTTTTATTATGATATGTTAGTCACCATACAGTGCATCATTAGTTTGTCATTTCACTTTGGAAAAGTTTTGCCTTCCTTGGAACATTAATTTATTGAATTCTTGTTGTTTCTGTCACTATCTGGTACATTTAAAATTATTCTAGTCAATTATTTGTTTCTTCTAGTTATAAAGGATTGTTGGCTCTCCTGACTTTTTTCCAGACATACATCTGAATAGATATTTTTGATGCCATTATAACTGGAATCTTTTAACAACTTCTATGTTTCTTGCTCATTTATTGAAAATTGATTTTTGAGGGGCACCTAGGTGGCTCAATTGGTTAATCATCTGCCTTTGGCTCAGATAGTGATCCCAGGGTCCTGGGATCGAGCCCCACATCGGGCTCCCTGCTCAGTGGGGAGAATGCTTCTCCTTCTCTTCCCCACTTGTGCTCTCTCTTTCACTATCTTTGTCACTATCTCTTTCTCTCTCTCTCTCAAGTAAATAAATAAAATCTTAAAAGAAAGAAAATTGATTTTTGTATATCATTTTTATATTCCACAATTTTACTAAAGTTCCTTCTTAATGTAATAATTTTTCCATAGATTATTTTAGATTTTTCTATGTAATTGATAATATAATCTATGAATAAGGATAATTTTATATTTCTTTTACCATATTTATGTTTTAATTTCTTTTTTATTCTTAATGAACTGAACTAAATAGGGGTTCCACTATAATGTTGAATATTAGTGATGATGGCACCTATCTCGTCATATTCTCAGTGTCAGTGAGAAGTATTTTAATGTATTATGGATACATGTGATGTTTTCAGTAAGTATTTTTATAGATACATTATACCATATTGAGGAAGCTCTCTTGTATTCTTTGCTATTTTTTTGAAAGAATGAACATCAAATTTTATCAAATTTCTTATATGTCTCCTTTCATCATCAAAATATTCTTCTCTAAGATGTTAATGTGGTGAATTACATTTTAAAAATTTTAACCAGAATTTCATGTCTGAGATAAACCCAACTAGGTCATGATATATTAGGCTCTTTATATATTGTTAAATATGATTTATGAACAGTTTTTAGCGTTTGTTCTTTCATGACGATGAATCAGAAAAGACTTATAATCTTATTTACTCATATATTCCTTGTCAGATTTTAGTGTCAAGGTTATACTAGCCTCATAAAATTATTTTGGGTATGTTGTGCTTTTGTTTACTGTATGGAAGAATTTTTGTTAGATTGCAATTTCTTCTTCCTTAAATGATCAGTGGAAATTGCTGTGCAGCCAATTTGGTCTCGAGTTTCTCTGTAAGAAAATTATAGTTTTTCATTTCTTTAATAGTTATAGTAATATTCAGATGATCCTGTTTTTGTTTTCTAGCAGTATTTTATTATTATATAATATGCATATAGGGAAAATCACAAATCGTAAATAAACAAAAAGTTGAATTTTGGAAAAAAAGATACAGTCATGAAAACATTACCTAGATTGAGATAAAGAACATTCTATCATCCTAGAAAGTTTAGTCACTCTCCACTCCCTTAAGTTACCGTTGTTTTGACTTCTCTATTATAAATTACTTTTGCCTGATTCTGCTCTTTATATGAATGGAATCATAGGGTATACACTCCTCTTTTATCTCACTTCTTTTGCTCAGCATCATGTTTTTGAGATCTGTGCATGATGTATTTATCAGTAGTTTGTTCATTTTAATATTGACTAAAACTCAACTGTATGGCTATGCCATAGTTTGTTTATATGTTCTATTGCTATGGACTCTGTTTTTCCTCCATTTTTTAGCTATTACATATAAAGCTGCTATGAGCTTTCTTGTACAAGTATTTTTGTGAACATGTAATTTTCTTTCTATTGGTTATATACCTATGAATAGTATTGCCAGACTATAGGTATAGGCTTGTGGTAAATTTTATGAGAAACTGCCAAAGAGATTTTCAAAATAGTTGTACCATTTTATAATTCCACCCTTCATGTATGAGAGTTCCATTTGTTTTACATACTTAACAACAGTGAGAATAAGTTTATCTTTATCCATCTCTGTGAATACATAGTGATATTTCATTACAGTGTTAACTTGGATTTCAATAATGACTAATGATGCATCTGTACTTATCAGTCATTGTGTATCTTTATATATCTTCTTTTTGCAGTTTCTATAAAGGTATTTTTCCAACTTTTTAAATTCATACATCATTTTTTAACTTAAGTATAAATGTCAAAAAGTATTAAAAATAAATATTACCACAACAAGTTTTAATGGATATACAACATAAAAAATTTAATTATGACATAAAAATATAAAATGTCTTTGGGAGAGTAAAAGAGTAGTTTTTGTATGCAATTGAAGTTAAGTTGTTACTAGCTCAAAATAAGGTATTGTAACCATAACATGTTTTATGTAAGTCTGGTGGTAACCACAATGTGGAAGCCCATAGAAGTTACACCAAAGATACAGGGAAAGGATTGAAAGTATACCACTACATAAATCATCAAATCAAAAAGAAAGATAGTAAAAAGGGAACCAAAAAAGCTATAAAATAGCCAGAAAACAATTAACAGGATGACAATATTTTCTTATAGATCAATAGTTACTTTAAACATAATGGATAAAATACTCCAACCAAAAGCAACAGAGTTGCTGAATAGAGTGAAAAAAAAAAAAAAAAACCAAAAACCTGAAAAAACAAGACCCAACTCTATGTTGCCTACCAGAGATTTACTTCAGCTTTAAAGACACTCACGGGCCCAAAGTGAAGGAATGGATATCAGGAGTAGCTATACCTACATCAGATAAAATAGTCTTGAATACTCCCGTTTCAACATTAAATGGATAATCCTGACAAAAAATCAATAAGGAAACAGCATATTTGAAGTATACTAGGCCAAATGAACCTAACAGACATGTACAGAACATTCCATCCAGTGGCAACAGAATACACATCCATCTCAAGTGTACATGGCACTTTCTCTAGCATGGATCACATGTTGTGCCACAAAGCAAATCTTAACAAATTTAAGATAAGTGAAATCCTATCAAATATTGTTTTTGGCCATAATGGCATGAAACTAGATATCAATAATAGCAAGAAAAGTGGAAAATTACAAATGCATGGAAAATAACACACTAATAAAAAATCAGTGGGTCAAAGAAGAAATCAAAATGGAAATCAGAAAGTATCTAGAAACAAATGAAAATGGAAACACGACATATGGAAACATATGGGATGCAGCAAAAGTAGTTCTAAGAGGGAAGTTTATACTGATAAACACCCATAAGAAAAAGAGACTTTAAATAAACAACCTAATTTTATGCCTTAAGGAACTAGAAAAATAATAACAAATTACACCCAAAGTTAGCATGTGGAAGGATATAATAAAAATTAGAGCAGAAATAAATGGAACAGAGACAAGAAAGAATATTGAAAAAAAAATCAAAACCAAGAGTTAGTTTTCTTCAAAGATTTTATTTATTTATTTGAGAGAGAGAGAGAGAGCACACATGCATGAGCAGGGAGTGGGGGATGGGGGAGAGGAAGAAAAAGACTCCCTGCTGAGCAGGGAGCCCAACATGGGGCTCAATCCAAGGACCCTGAGCCCTGAGATCATGACTTGAGCCAAAGGCAAATGCTTAACTGACTTTGCCACCCAGATGTCCCAAGAGTTAGTTTTTTAAAAAGATAAATGAGATTGACAGATCTACCTAGATTAACCAAGGAAAAAAGGGAAGAGTCAAATGCAATTGTAAATGAAAGAGGAAACATTACGACTGATACCACAAAATGCAAAGGATCATAACACTACTACGAACAATTATATACCAAGAAATTGGATAATAGAAAAAAACCACATAAATCCCTAGAAATATAAAACCTACTAAGACTGAATCTTGAAGAAATAGATAATCTGAACAGAACAATCAGAGTGACGAGATTGAAGTACTAATGAAGAACTCCCAACAAAGAAACACGCAGGAGAAGTAGTTTCACTGGTGAATTTTACCAAATACTTAAAGAAGAATTAAGGCTGATGCTTCTTGAATTCTTCCAAAATTTGAAGAGGAAGGAACAATACCAAACTCATTTATGAGTCTAGCAATACCATGACACCCATGCCAGATAAGGACACTACAAGGAAAGGAAACTACAGGTCAGCACCCTGATGAATATAGATGCAAAAACTACAACAAAATACTAACAAACCAAATTCAACAGCACGTTAAAAAAAACATACACTATGATCAAACTGGATTTATCCCTAGGATGCAAGGATGGTTCAACATACAGAAATCAATAAATGTGATAACCATAGAAATAGGATGAAGGACAATAAACATGATAATCTCAACAAATTCAGAGAAAACATTTGAAATAATTTAACATATTTTTATGACAAAAGCTCTCAACAATTTGGGTATAGAAGGAATGTACTTCAACATAATAAAAGTTGTATATGAGAAACCCACAGCCAATTTAATACTCGATGGTAAAAGGCTGAAAGCTTTTCCTTTAAGGTCAGGAATAAGAAAAAAGTGCCACTCTGGCCACTCCTATTCAGCATAGTATTGGAAGTCTTACCCAGAAAAACTAGGCAAGAAAGATAAAATGCATCCAAATTATAAGGAAGAAGTTAAATTTTCTGTTTGTAGATGACATGGTCTTATATTTAGAAGACCTTAAAGTTTCCACAAAAAAATGTTAGAATTGGGGCGCCTGGGTGGCTCAGTGGGTTAAAGCCTCTGCCTTCGGCTCAGGTCGTGATCTCAGGGTCCTGGGATTGAGCCCCGCATCGGGCTTTCTGCTCAGTGGGGAGCCTGCTTCCTCTTCTCTCTCTGCCTGCCTCTCTGCCTACTTGTGATCTCTCTCTCTGTCAAATAAAAAAATTGTTAGAATTAATAAATGAATTCAGCAAAGTTGTAGGATATAAATTTAACACACAAAAATGAATTGTTTGTATATCCTAAAAGTGAATGATCTGAAAAAATAATTTGGAAAACAATTTCCTTCACAATATCATAAAAAATAATATTCTTGGAATAAATTTAATTAAAGCAGTGAAAGATCTAGATACTGAAAACAATAAGACATTTGTGAAAAATTGAAGGAAATACAACTAAATGGAAAGATAGCCCAAGTATACAGATCAGAAGAGTTAATATTGTTAAAATGTCCATACTTCCCAAAGAGATCTATAGATTTAATGCAATCCCTATCAAAATTCCAATGGCATTTTTAACAGCAATAGAAAATAATCCTAAAATTTGTATGGAACTACCAAAATCCCTAAGTAGCCAAAGCAATCCTGAGAAAGAATATCAAAGCTGAAGGCATCAGGTTTCCTAATGTAAAACTGTTAAAAATCTATAGTAATCAAATCAATATGGTACTAAGAACAGACACATAGACCAATGAAACAGACTTGAGAACCCAGATATAAACCTATATATATATATATGGTCAACTAATACTTGACAAAACAGCTAAGAATACTCAATTGGGAAAGAATAGTGTCTTTAATAAATAATGCTGGAAAAATGGATATTCACATGCAAAAGAATAAAATTGGATCCCGTCTTGCACCACTTATAAAATTAAATTGAGATGGATTAAATCTTAAATGTAAGACCTGGAACCATAAAACTTCTAGAAGAAAACAAAGGGGAAAATCTCCATGACATTGGGATTGACAATAACTTTTTAGACATTATACCAAAAATGCAAGCAACAAATCAAAAGTTGACAAAGGGGAATATACCAAACTACAATGCTTCTGCATAGAAAAAGAAACAATAAACACAACAAAAAGGCAACACATAGAATGGGATAACATATTTACAAGCCATGTGTCTGATAAAGGGCTAAAATCCAAAACATATTTTAATAACCTTCATAATATTCAATAGCAAAAAACAAAACAAAACAAATAATCCAATTAAAAATGAGCAAAGGACCTGAATAGACATTTTCTCAAACAAGATATACAAATGATTGATAGGTACATTAAAAGGCTCTTAACATAAAAAAATTCTCAAGGTAATAAATCAAAACCATGATGACATATCACCTCACACTTGTTAGAATGACTATTATCAAAAAAGACAAGTAACAAGTGTTGGAGGATGTATAGAAAAGGAACAGTGCTGTGCACTGTTCGTGGGAACGTAAATGGTACAGTCAGCATGGTAAGCAGTATGGAGGTCCTTCAACAAATTAAAACTACCATATAACCCACAAATCTCACTTCTGGGTATATATCTGAAGGAAGTGACATTAGTATCTCCAAGAGATATCTGCATCCTTAAGTTCAGTGCAACATTACTTATAATAGCCAAAACATGTTAGCAACCTAAGTGTTTATTGATGGATGAATGGATTAAAAAACATGGTGTGTGTGTGTGTGTGTGTGTGTGTGTGTGTGTAGTATATATATATATATATATATGCTATAAAAAAGAAGGAAATCCTGACATTTGTGACAACATGGATGGACCCTGAGGTCATTTATACTCAGTGAAATAATCAAGCAGAGAAAGACAAATACTGTATGATTTCACTTATATGTGGAACCTAAAGAAGCTGAACTTATAGAAACTAAGAGTAGATTGTTGGTTGCCAGGGGTTGGGCAAAATTTCAAAAGGGAGGAACACTCCCAAACTAATTTTAGGAGGCCAGCATTACCTTGATACCAAAGTTGGAGAAGGACACCACAATAACCCTGGTGACTATAAATGCAAAAATTCTCAACAAATATTAACAAATTAAATTCAACAACACATTTAAAAGATCACACACCATGACGAAGAGGTATTTATCCTTGAGATGCAAGGATAACTGCATAAAAAAAGCCAATAATTGTGATATACCACGTTAATAGAATGAAAGACAAAAATCATATAATTACCTCAATAGATGCAGAAAACACATTTGAGAAAATACAGCATCGTGTAATGATAAAAACCTCAACAAATTGGGTATAGGAAGAATGTACCTCAACATAATAAAAGTCATATATGGCAAAACCACAGCTAACATCATACTCAACAGTGAAAGATTGAAAGCTTTTTCTCCAAGATTAGAGACAAGACAAGGGTGCCCACTCTCACTATTCTTATTCTACATAGTACTAGAAGTTCTAGCTAAAGCAATCAGGCAAGGGCGCCTGGGTGGCTCAGTGGGTTAAAGCCTCTGCTTTTGGCTCAGGTCATGATCTCAGTGTCCTGAGATCCAGGCCTGCATGGGGCTTCCTGCTCAGCAGGGAGCCTGCTTCCCCCTCTCTCTGCCTGCCTCTCTGCCTACTTGTGATCTCTCTCTCTCTCTCTCTCTCTCTCTCTCTCTCTCTGTGTGTGTTAAATAAATAAATAAAATCTTTAAAAAAATAAAGCAATCAGTCAAGACAAAGAAATAAAAATCATCCAAAAAGGTAGAAGCAAATTGTTATTTGCATATGATATAATCTTATATATAGAAAGTCATGATGCAAAATCTGTTGGAACTAATTGACAAATTCAATAAATTTTCAGGGTTTAAGATCTATAAGAAATTAGTTGCATTTCTACATAGTAAAGACAAAATATCTGAAAAAGTAATAAAATGATCCCCTTCTCCAAAGCATCAAAAACAATAAAATACCTAGGAATAAATTTAAAATAAATTAAATTTATTTAACCAAGGAATTGAATTACCTGTGGACCAAAAACTACAAATTTTGATGAAATAAGGTGAAGAAAACACAAATAAGTGGAAAGATAGTTGGTGTTCATGGATCGAAAGAATTAATATCGTTAAAATGTCCATGTTACCCAAGGCAATCCATATATACAATATAATATATACAGTACAATACAATCCTTATTAAAATCCAATGACATTTCTCACAAAATAGAAAAACCATCGTAAAATTTCTATGGAACTACAAAAGATCCCAAATAACCAAAACAATCTGGAGAAAGAAGAACAAATCCAGAGACATCACACTTTCTGATTTCAAACTATACTACAAAGCTATAGTAATTAAAACATGATTTTTTTCTTTATCTTTGATTTTCTGTAGTTTGAAAATGATATGCCTAGGTGTAGTTTATTTTTGTGGGGGTCATTTTTCTTGTATAGTATTCTATGAGCTCTTGGATCAGTAGTTTTGTGTCTAACATGATTTTGGGAGAAATTCTCAGTCATTATTGTTTCAGATCTTTCTTTCATTCCTTTTTCTTTTTCTTCTGTATCGGGTATTCCCATTATGCATATGTCACAATTTTTGTAGTTGTCCCAAATCTTTGGATATTGTGTTCTTCTTTTTTTCCCCACAGTCTTTGTTCTCTTTGCTTCTCAGATTTGGAGTTTTTATTGATATATCCCCTAGTGCAGAGATTCTTTCCTCAGCTCTGTCCAGTCTACTAATAAGCCCATAATAACATTCTTCATTTCTGTCACAGTGCTTTTGATTTCTAGCATTTCTTTTTGGTTCTTTCTTAGGATTTCCATCTCTGTTTACATTGCCTATTTGTTCTTGCATACTGTCTATTTTATCC
Organism: Ailurus styani; assembly: GCA_002007465.1. Lineage (NCBI taxonomy): Eukaryota > Metazoa > Chordata > Mammalia > Carnivora > Ailuridae > Ailurus > Ailurus styani. The sequence continues at coordinate 237,627 of LNAC01001034.1, read as the reverse complement.
ATGAGCACCCTTAGTGTATTAATCACAGTCGTTTCAAATTCCTGGTCCAATAATTCCAGCATCTTTGTAATGCCTATTTCTGATGCTTGCTCTGTTTCTTCAAATTGTATTTTTTCACCTTTTGGCATGCCTTGTAATTTTTTCTTGGCAGTTGGACATGATAATACTAGCTATAAGGAACTGCTGTATATAGACCTTTAGTAATGTGATGGCGAGATGTGGGGGGAAGTGTCCTATTGTCCTATGATTAGGTCTCAGTCTTTAGTAAGCCTGTACCTCTGGGCTGTGAACTTCGCCAAGTGTTTCTCAGTTATTTTCTCCCTTCTCAGGAGAGGATGACTAGAGTGGGCTGGAGCTGGGTATTTTTCTTCTCCCATGCAAAAGACTAGAGCTGATTGGAGCTCTTTCCCCCTGCTCAATTACTCTCTGATAATACCCTCACAGATTAGGCTCTGATTAACTAGGTTCTTCTGAGGGCAGGCCTTGTTAAGAAAGAACAGAGTAATCGGGTATATTTCAAAATGGTTCCCCTTTCCCTCCCCCTGCCAGAAGCCCAAGGGATTTTTTTTTGTCCAATATTTACTGTGAGAACCTGGTCAAGCTCTGGGAGGTAAATATCACAATATTGTGAGGGCCTCCTTATTAATGGGTCCCCTGGGATTTTTTTACCCTCGTACTTGCCCACACTGAGCCTCTAAGCAATTCATAAATTATAATTCAGGTTTTCCTACCATGGCATCAGGTTCTTTGGCAATTTCAATGAGGAAGTCTCTGCTATGGTAAGATGTGACTCCCTGAATTAACTTCTATGTCTCTCCAGTCTTGGAGGCAGCAGTTTGGTCTAGGTCCTCACCTCTCTTATGGATCCAGGACGTTTTTTTTTTCAGTTTGTTCAGGGTTTACTTGTTGTTACAATGAATCAAAGTTTGCTTACAGTCAATATTGTACTGTAAAATGTACATGTAAATATTGTACATGTAAAATGGTAAGGACTTTGCCAACATATAGTTCTCCCTGCCCCTCATTCATGTTACAGTTATCATGTGTATTATGTCTATCCACATTATATACTGTATATTATAATGTCATAATTTTTCTTTTAAGCTCTCATATATATGTAACAAATAAATTAAGAGAAAGTATTTTATATTTAGCCACACATTACCATTTCTAATGTTCTTCATTTCTTCTGGAAGGTTCAGATTTTCATCTGGTATTTTTTGCTTTCAAACTTAAGAATTTCCTTTAATATTTATGATACTATAAATACATTGGTAACAAATCATCCTAATGTTAGTTTACCTGAAAATGTCATTATTTTGTCTTTATTCATGAAGGATATTTTGATGGATGTAAAACTCTATTGATAGTTCTTTTTTCTTAAAATTTCAGTACTTTAAGGATACCTCTTTTCTGATGAGAGGTCAAGAGTCAGTTGTATTGTTATTCCTTGGTATGTTATTTTTTTCTAGATTATTTCAAGATTTCCTCTTTGTATTTAATTTTGAGTAGTTTGACCAATTTACCTGGCTGTGGTATCCTGCTTAGTGAGGGGCTTACTGAGTTCCTTGAATTTACAAATTTATGTTTCATTATATTTGGAAATATTTTAGGCATTATTTTTCAAAAATTTTTTCTTCTTTTATTCTTTGCCTTCTGGGACTCCAATTACATCTAGGTTGGAATTTTGATATTATCTAACAGATTATCTAGGCTCTTTTAATCTTTTTCAATCTTTTCTTTCCCTACCTCGGCTTGAATAATATTTACTAATGTGCCTTCCAAGTTGACTTACTCTCTCTTCTCTCATTTCCAGTATACTGGTAAGCTCACCCAATTAATTTTATTTTGGAAATTTTTATTTTCAGCTCTAGAATTTGCATCTGATTCTTTTTGTTTCTATATCTCTGAGTTTCTATTTGTTCATTTGTTAAAATGTATTTTCCTTTGTGTCAATTAGCGTAGTTATGATGGATGACTTGCAATTCTTTTCTGTTAATTCCAACATCTGGGCCATCTTAGGGCTATTGTCTACTGACTGCCTTTTCTCTTGAGTATAGGTAATATTTTCCAGTTTCTTTGTGTTTTTTTTCCTTGTAATTTTGGAGTATACCCTGGACTTTGTGAATGATATATTATAGGATCTCCACATTCTTTTATTTCTCTGTAAAGTAATGCTTTTTTTTGTAGGCAGTTAACTGAACTGAAACTCAACTCTCTCTTGTTGTGAGCAGTAGTGAAAACTGTTTAATTCTTTCAGCTTTATTTAGGGTCTTTGGAATCTGTCCCCACATGCATAATTTATGGTTCTGACTGAGATTTGGTTGGGTGGTTTATACATAGAACTGGGGTCTCCCACTGTGTTGTTCTCTCCATTCTTGAATTTCTCTCATCACATTTCAGGTTCAGTGGTTATCCTGAATTTTGTCTTCTTGTTCTTCAAGCCACTAGGACTGTGAACAGTTGTGTTATGTAGCTGAATGGCACTGGCTTGTGAGAGCCAACTGTGTACATTTATTCCCAACTTCATGTTGATGGAATTGGCCCTAGTGGGAATATTTACACTATAGAAATTAGGAATGCTTTTATTATTATTATTTTATTATTTTTTTTTATTATGCTTTTTATTTATTTTTTCCTGAAGAGCCAGTTGTTAAACATTTAACAGCTGCAACACTTATAGTTTCTCTGTTTTAGTTATTGTTTTTGGCATGGGGCCCACCTCACAGGGCCTGCCCTTAGGCAAAAATTCCTAAAAATTGGAAATTCATTTAGTATTGTACCTTTCATTCAATTGTCAACCTTCCATTGTTAACTCTCTTCTAATTTATGCCTGCTTATGATCACTTTCCAAAGCATTCAGATTGTTGTTTTGTTTATTTTTGTCTAGAATTTGTTGTTATCTTCAGCAGGATTGGCTTGATAAGAACTGCTTTATCACTACCATAAGTGGTCCTAGTAAAGTTTTTCTGTGGTTTGCAGTGAACTGAGAACATTTATGAACATGCTATTAATTTTGCAAGGAGCTAAAATTGTATAGTTTAAAGAATAGTTTTTATTATGAAACTGTCTTCATCTAGCTTATTTGTATTAAAATATCTTTTCTCTAAAAATGATGATACCATAGGTGGTTTATTTGTTAGTATCTTTATTTCACAAAAATAAAAGTTGGCCACTGTAGTGGGTTGAGTAACATCTCCCCCAAATTTATGTCCACCAAGAACCTAAGGATATAATTTTATTTGGATGTGTGATCTTTGCAGAGTAATTAAGATCTCAAGTTGTAATCATTCTGGATTTAGGGTGGGCCCAAATCTAATGACTGGTGCTTTTATAACAAAAAAAGATGGGGAAATTTGGTCATACAGAGATACAGAAGAAAAGATAATTTGAAGAAGATCGAGGCAGAGATTAGAGTGATTCTTCTACAAGCCAAGGAATGCCAGAAGCTACCAGCAACTGGAATAAACAAGGGAAAATTCTCCTCTTGAGTCTTTGGTGGAAGATTGGCCTTTCCATCACTTTGATATCAGACTTCAGATGGCCTCCAGAGCTGTGAGACAATATATTTTTGTTGTTTTAAGCCCCCCAATTTATTGTAATTTGTTATGGCAGACCTCAAAAATAACACAACAACCTTATGCCAGTACATACATTTCTTTTTGCCATTTTGCTAATCCATTAAATCCAACAGACATTTATGCAAACAAATACACTTGCTTTATGTAAAGCTTACCTGTTGCTTTGGTGGACAAAAATACTGTCTGCGATCAGCAGACTAGGTGCTGGTCTTGATTTTATCACTGATTCAGTATGAGATTGTGTGAGCTATATTTTTTCTGCAAGCCTGTTTCTTTTTCTGCATGAGATGGTTATCTCTTTGGGTCCTTTTATCTCAGTGACTCTGAGCCTGTGGATCCCTATCTCTGTACTAAATGTATGGGTATGTGATGCTTTAGAAGAAGTATATAGTTGAAATGGAGCACATATTCCTCATTGGACAAGACTAGAGTATTGGAAATTTGGGGTAGGGGAATAAAAATAGCCCACTATGAGAAAAATTTTAAATGCCTACCATGTCTGACTCACTGTATGTGCATTGAGGCCAGTATTTTTATGCTAAACATTGTATGTAGGATAGGAACACATATACTTATATTCATATTGCCCTTAAAATCAAAATGGAATGTTATGTAAGTGTGATTTGGGGTCTCATTTGGGGACCCATCTTTGGAGAAACTTTGAAATTTGGTAGTGTATTTTTCTCTATCAAGAGATCAATTTCTTTGTTACCTGGAATTTTTCCTGTCTTAGAGCCTAGATTGTAAGGTCTCAAAGAGTCAAGATCATCTACATCTATCGTCGTTCGTTTTGCCATTGACATACTATGAGAGCCACATTAAAGAAGTAACTTGTCAAAGGTGAAGTGGAGCAATTTTGAGAGGCAGGACTGAAATCTAAGTTCCTTTATTTTATTCTTGGTCTAGGTCTCTTTACCCTCTATTGCATTGTTACTGTACATTGGTTGCTCATTTTTTTTACGCCAATGGGAATACAGTTCTTTCATATTTTAACTAATCTCTTCTCTGTCATACTCCCCATGTGCAAACTCACATGTGGGCTCACACACTTACCTATACCTATATTTTCTTCTGAGGTTTTGAAAGGGAAGTATTGTGGTTCTGCTGCTTGTCTGTTTCGCCTAGAGGGAAGCTCCAGTTGACAGTTCTGAATTGGGTTCACACTTCTACTTGGTGGGGGGTGGAGGTGGCAGTTAGGTCCTTAGGGAATCAACGTGGCTGAACACTTTCTTTTTAGTGGAGGGGAATGACAACCTCTTTGATGTAATTTTTTTTAGCTCATTACTGTCCTCAGAGATGGAATGTGAATAAACAGGATTGTGAAACCTTTATTTGGAGCCTTTGCTAAGAAGACACACCCATAGGGATATAAGAGAGATAGACCACTTATTTTCTATCTTGGAGCAGCTAGCAAGCATTACACATCAGCATGGTAATCCATACTTCCTTTATCCTCCTATTCACTGCTCTTACCCTTTTGCTCCCTTTCCGTTCCCCTTGCTTCCTCTGCTCCTCCCCTTCCCTCTGAGCTTCCCTCTATTTCTCTGCTGGAAATCTTAAATAATAAAATACTACTTTAGTCTTTCCTAAAACAACCACAGATCCAAAACCTTGCAGCACTGTATTCCAGAGCCCCAGCACGGCTGCGTGCTCAGCACCAGGGAATGGTGAATCTAAAGCCAGCAAAGGGGGAGGGGAGGAGGGAAGAGAAGAGATAGGGAGAGGCGGGAGAAAGAGAGAGGGAGAGGGGGAGGAGAGAGAGGGAGAGGAGAGCGTGAGCGCGCGCAAGCTAGCGAGCAAACCAGAGAGACGACAGGGACTAGGAGAGAGACCCAGAGAAAGAGAAGAGGGAGCCGAGCTCTGTGAGGACTCAATCTCCAACTTGTTTCATTTCATTCATCCTTCTCTTCTCTCTGCCTCGGGGAAGTGACTGTGGCGCTAGGTAAGGAACATAGATGTCCCTCCTTCCCCCTCCCCCAAGCTGAGGTCTCCTTTAGCGATAGCATCTCTTCCCCGTACTGAGAGTCTCCTTGGGTTGGCTGAGGAGGCGAGACAGGCTCTGCAGCTGTGATGCTATCCTGGCTTCCCCAGTGGGGCTGGTGGAAGCCCAGAGTTGGCATCTGGGCAGGGAGGCACTGGGATAAAACCTGATTTGGGGAGGGGGGTTGTGATGTGGTGTATGCGCGATTTGCTTCATTGTCAGTGAATTGTTTTGTTCCTTTTTGGAAACAGGTCAGCCTTGACCTTGCAAATTGCTTGGGGGGGGGCCAGGCAGCTGCTGCAGAAAGCCACCCCATGTTCCCTAGCCAGAGCAGACAGCACAGTCATGACCCCCCAGACAGCCCTAGGCACGGGGATGGGGTAATGGCTGGAGCTTCCTTTCTCTTTTAACTCTTTCTCTGCAGCTGTTTCTCATTGCTGAGACTGAGAAATAAGAAGAATACCATGCAGCCCTTTTCCCCATCTTCCTTTTACCTTTCGCAGATGCAACTGAGTGGAAAGTTGTAAATAACTGCTTTTGAAAGCAGCTTGAGACCCCCCCTTCCTTTAAGGGGTTCATTGTGGGATTGGGCCTGAGTTCCTTTACAAACTTGAGAGGCCTCTCGTTTCCCCATGGGAAGCTCCATTGCCTGCCCACTCCCCATCCTAGGTAGTCGAACAGACAATCTAGACCAGGGATTCAGATACCCTACCCCATCCCACTGGCAGCCATGGTATAAGTCCAGCTGTGTCCTTGAGAAGGAAGAAACACCTGATGGTTTGTCTGGAATTTGTTTCCCAGCTTGCTGGTCCTCTGTGGCTGAGGGTGGCATAGACAGGAGGACTGGGGGAGGGGTGGCATTTGGGTTTAGAGCAGGGTGAGAAGCCAGGATTTCTGCTGCGAATTGCACTGTTTATTGAGGATCAGCAGGTTCGGGATGTCTGGAGCTATGCAAGCACTGGCTAAAGCTGTTGTAGTATAACCCCTCTGAATTGGTACAAGAAGGGATCTGGTTGTTTCATGGGAGTTTTTGACTTAGCAACACTGCCATGCCCATCACAGTAATTACTACATCAACAATACTAATTGCTAACATTGTTGAGTGCCTTGTATGTTTTGGATCTTAGGCTGAGGGTTTAATGTGTATTCTTACACCAACGCTATGAAGCAGATACTGTTATTATCCTCGGTTTACTGATGAGGAAACTGAAGCACAGAGAGGTTAAGTAACTGTCCAAGGTTACAGAGTAATTGGGAATTAAAATACAGGCAAACTGGTTCTAGAATGCATGGTCTTGATCATTAAGCACTGCTGCCTCCTTGGGGAAAATTTTGCACCTTTGTTGGTTAGGCAAGTGTAGGTGTGATAGGAAGGGTAGTCTTGGAAAAAAAAAAGGAAATTAGTAGCCTAGCCTTTGAGTAGAGTAATAGGAACTTAGAGTGGGGTGTAGTGGCTGGCCATTGTGGAACCAAGCTTCACCTGGGTTTCCTGGAGAAGCTGCCCAAAAGCCTTTCCTTGGCCAGCCTGCTTTCCTTTGAAAAGGCTACCTGAAAAGACTTCACTTTTTCACTGTCATAACCTCATCCATCTCACATCCAGCAAAAGACTGCTTTTTTGGGGAACCAAATCTTACTCTTATTTTCTGGGAGCTAGAGTTACCTGGTCCTGAAAATTTTAGAATATTAAAACCTTGAACCTGGAAGGTCATTAACCTTTACTTCTCCACCCAGTTCTTCAGTTTGTCCTAAGCATTCAATTCATTGACTTATTTCTATTTGATCTCCCTGCAGTGTCAGAGAGCTCATTAGATGTCTCTTTTTATCTTTGAGCAATTTTGATTGCCAGAAATTAATCCCCACTATAAGCCAAGGTCTGTCTCCCTGTAACTTGTATTCATTGCTTCTTTGGGACTAACTGCAACAAATTTGCTTCTTCTCAATAGTAGCTCTTCAGACAGTTGAAGACAGCTGTCATATCTCTCCCCTCAAAGCCTTAGATCTGACAAGATCACAAGTGAAGGATCATCGTTTGCCTCATTTTGGAAGCTAGACTTTTATTAATATGACCCAGTATCCCGTTCTCTTGTCAGTCACAAATTAGCATACTGAGCTTTCTAAAGCAGTCTTGATAGTCTATGTTCTCTTCTTTGGGACAGCTTTTTATTTGGTATCAGGTAGACTCATGGGAACAAAGAAGCTCTCTTTTTTCCCTCTAAAGACTAGAAATCAGTTAGAGCTAGTCCTTCTGAAGCCCCAGAATATCCATATAGCAGCCAGACAATAGGCATGTGAGATTTGAGCAACAATGGTTTAGGGCAATTATCATAAAGGAGACCCTTGAAATAGTGGTGATTCAAGGTTCTCACAGTATATGGAAGGTAAAAGAATAAATTCTTGTATCAGAAAGTATCTCAGAAACAATGACATCACTGAGGGGATGGTGCAGACTGAGACTGGGTGGAATAAGAGTGAGCACCACTGTGTTAGAGTGGAGAACTGACCTGGGTGTTAGGGAACTTGAGTTTTATTCCTAGCTCTGCTAAGTTATCAGTTACCTTGGACACCTGAATCCCCCTCCATGGGCCTCAGTTTTTCCATCTAAAAATGCTGATGAGGTGGATTTTATCACCAAGGGTATTTCAGCTCCGTATTTCTCTATCTGAAGTAAATTATAGTCTCAGGTTTATAAGGGCTTCAAATATCATCTGGACCAGTGTTTCTCAAACTTTAATGTGCAAAAGAATCTCCTGGGGATCTTGTTAAAATGATAATTCGGACTCAGTGGGTCTGGGGGTACAACCTGAGATTTTCCATTTTAGCAAACTACCAGGTAATCTTGAATCTGCTGTTCCAGTGCTTTTCTTTTAGAGATTTTATTTATTTATTCGACAGAGAGAGACACAGTGAGAGAGGGAACACAAGAGGGAGAGTGGGAGGAGAAGCAGGCTTTCTGCAGAGCAGGGAGCTCCATGCCTATGCTGGGCTTGATCCCAGGATCCTGGGATCACGACCTGAGCTGAAGGCAGACGCTTAAGACTGAACCACCGAGGCACCCCTCCAGTGCTTTTCAAACTACCTTGTTTAAAGACCAGTTTTTAAAAATTTTCCGATTCATCACAGACTGTTACTTTAGTAAAATATGTTATGAATTATTAGAAAATGAAAGAAAAGACAAAATGTAAGCTCACATTTTTATTACTAGATTCAACAGACATAAATTTATTTTTTAAATTGCTATAATATTTTATAAGTGATTATTTTCAATTTCTGCTCCTAGGTCATTACTGCCTGGCAATAATTGTTTGCAGACAGGCACTGATCTGTAGACCACACTTTGAACAGCACTAGTCTAGGCTACCAGGAATTTAAGAGGCCCAGATTTGTCCCAGTTATAATTTCAGTCATTTTTTCCAAATGATTTTTCACCATCAGCTTAAATGTCTCCTTTGACAAAGAACTTAATATCCTTACAAAGTAACATCACTTGTTGTGACCGTCATAAAGTTTTTTTAAAGCTTTCATAAATGCACCTCTAAAATTATATATTCCAAGCAAGTAAATTGTCACTCCAATTTATTGTACTATCAGCCACTATTCTAGTGTGTGGCATAGAGTAGGTGTTTAATAAAAGTTTATTAAGTGAATGAGCAAGTCACTTGGTGTTAGTTATGCGTTTTGGAGCCACATGTTCATTAAATAATAGGTAATTTTGGTTTCCTTCCAGCATTTGGGAGACAGCATTTATCCTATTTTATAAATTTCTAATGGTGAATATAAGGCCAATTTATCTGGAATCCCAATTTTATTTTAAAGGAATCATAGCAAGCCAGGCAAAGATTTTATATGCCCTAAGTCACAAGTCTTTACCTTTAAATCAGTTGTTCATCAATTCAGGGGTCCAACATTTAGTCAGTGATGTGGTTAAGCACCATGCAGTTGATAAGCACCATGTGGATAAATAAGGGTGAGCAAAAACAGACATGGCCTTTGCTTACTTGGAACTTACAGTTTGATGGGGAAGCGGCCATAAGTCAGATACTCACACAACAGTTATTTCAGTCAGTGATAAATGCTGTGAAGGAAAAGTATGAGGGTGGGGCTATGAAGGTATATAACAGAAAAAACTGATCTAGTGTGGGGTTTAAGAAAAGCTTCCTTGAGGAAGTGATATTAAGGGTGAGTAGAGAGGTGGGGTAGGGTGGGGTTATTATGGTGATTGTGGAGCAGTTTTGTAAATTAAGAGAAGTAGCTGAAGTGACCATTGTAAGGATGTTGATATTTATTCCAGAAACACAGGGACTGATTAAAGTCTTTTTAAGCAGGATGACTGATAGAGCCTAAACTGAATCCATTCAGTATAAAGTTACTAAGTGCTATGAACAAAAGGCGATGCGATGCAGGAGATACAGGCTGATTTAGGAATAGCCTCTGCCGTCCAAGATGACAGAGTTAAGTAAGAGAGAGAAGAAATATACAAACAACTATAATTTTAGGAGAATGTAATCCATACACATAAAAGAAGGGTATGCAAGGAGATCAAAGGCAGCTTCCCAGAAGTGGTGTTTGAACTGGGCTTCAAAGGTTAAGCAAACTTTGGAGGTACAGTTTGGTGTTCTAGGAAGAGGCCAGAAAAGCAGAGGACATGTATTAGGAACATTGAGGAGCTTAGTTATGTTGGAGTAAAATGTATGGTAAAAGTATGTACGAAATATTTGTCAAAATCGATAGAGAGCTTGGCTGTAAATAATATTAAATGCTAGCATGGAGAATTAGAGCTTTCTTTTATAAGCAGTAGAGAGGGAACACCTTTATTTTATGGATGAGCTAACTGATCCTGATATGGGGAGTCATTTGATTTGGCTGAGGTCACACAGCCCAGCAAAAAGTACTGGGTACAGTTGAAAGAAATGTGGAATTGGAGCTCTCAAAATAAGTCAACTGGAGAGAGTGATTTGAGTCATTGATATAGAAGCAGTACTTGAAGTGGAAAGAAGGGATCCAAGGATCTCTTCTTTGGGGAATGTTTATGCTTTAGGATGTGGGAAAACAAAGATGAGATTGTATAAAGGCTACAGAGGAGAGGGAAGGTGTGTAGAAGGAACATTTGAGAATACAGTATTATGAAAGACCCAAGAATGGAGAGGTATCATCCATTAGTTGTACAAACATTTATTGAATATATACCATTTACTAAACATAGAGAATGTAATGGTGAGCAAAATAAACATGGTTGTTCCACTTTTGGGGTCATGGTTTATATAGTAAGATAGACCTTATTCTACAAACTATTGAATTATATAGTTGTACCTTGTGATTAGTGTACAGAGGAAAATACACTGCTTTAAGAAAGAAGGTATGGTTACCATTATTAGACTTTTCAGCAGGACTGTGTACTGACAAACAATACCCACTTTCTAATAGTCCTCCCCATTATGATGCTCACGGTACTTACTAAAAGACTGGGTGATCATATCCATTTTGCTGTTGTTTGGCAGATGATAGTGCTGTAAGGAAAGGTGAAATTCCCTAGTCTCATGTCCGCAAAAGCACAGGCTTATTTTTTTTTTAAGATTTTATTTATTTTTTTGACAGAGAGAGAGGACAAGTAGGCAGAGGGAGAGGGAGAGGGAGAAGCAGGCTCTCCGCTGAGCAGGGAGCCCGACCTGGGGCTTGATCCCAAGACCCTGGAATCATGACCTGAGCCTAAGCAGCTGCTTAACCAACTGAGCCACCCAGGCACCCCGAGGATAGGTTTATTTGAAACCAGGTTATATGTCATGTTGGTTAACTGAAATTCTCACTGAGTCAGCAATCTTTCCAGATCTTCATTCTCCCCATTCAACAAGTTAGAGAAAGACACACCTGGTAAGAAAAAAAATGTATGAAGAATTAAATATTAAAAATCTCTCTGAAAATGAGATTTCAGATAGCCTAGTCTAGATTCTAGTCTTGGTTTGCATGCTGACTTAGTTTCTTGTGACAAGTCACTTGTTTGAGCTTCTGTTTCCATAACTGTAAAATGAGGAAGGTTGGACTGGACCTAGCTGAAAGATTCTATAGTTTATGCTCTATTCTTTACTACATTCTCGTGGTCCTGTGCTGGTATTTCAGGCTCAGTCACTTATTTAAGCAACGCTAAGGATTTTATATGGAATTCTGAAGTTTACTAATTTTGGTGGAAGTATTCATAGGGCTTAGAAGAGATCACAGAAATGCCCTTTCCTTGTTCTATTCCTGAGATTGCTGAAATCATCACTGTTCTGAAAGTTAAGAAAAGAACTGACTGTGTTCAAAAATCTGTAGTAACTGTGAATACTAGGTGATATTTCACCACTGCTGGTTTTAAAGTGAACTAAGGGCACTGCAAAGAAAATTGTGCAGGATACTGTGGAACAGAGGCAAGGTGATTATCTCATATTCTGAAATGTAATGGTCCAGAGAGCCTGTTCAAGGGGGAAGAGCTATGTAAAGGGAAATATTGGTTGGTAATAGAAGTACATTTTTTATACTTAAAACATTATTTTAAAGGTATTGATGTTTGTACACAATGTCTCCTCACTATACACAGAAGGAAGAATAAAAATCTCCAGGATGTATATTTCTAAGGGTACTCTTTTCTGTTTAAAAATGATTTCTTAAAAGGAATCAAGTATTACATAGATTTTTTGAAGGGAAGGGGAAGTGGATGGGGGTGGAATTATGTAAGTGATCATAACATAAAATAACTTTTTAAAATAGTACAAGAGGTGCTCAGAAATAGCAGGGTCCTTACCATTCATATAATGGTAGTCTAATTAACCAGTACATATGGTCATTTATTTTCAGTGTGAATAGTTCCAGGAAAGGTTGCTTAATACCACCTGATAACTGTGATTGTTAGCAAGGTCTTCTTCATACTGACTGACCTGAAATCTGTCTTTTGAATCCAGTCCATGGGTTGCTCCTTGGAGCAACAGGAATGCTAATGTCTATTTCCTTGCCCTGTAATTAGCCATTCAAAAGTTTAAAGATAGTTTGTTCTTTTTATCTTTTCTCCAGTCCACATATTCCCACTTCTTGAGCTCACATGACATATATTTTGAGTATCTTCTATAGGAGATGCTGAAGTTTTCAGTATCACCCTTGATACATAATATCCAAAGCTGGACCCAGTATTCTAGGCATGGCTGATTAGCACCACCATTTATTTATTTATTTATTTATTTATTTATTTATTTATTTATTTATTTATTTATTTATTTTAGCACCACCATTTAAAAAATGTTGTACATTTAATAATCTTCCTTAAGACTGTAATATCTATTTCTATTTTTTCTATTCATAAAAATGAAACAGCCTCATGATAGAAAATTTTAAAAAATGGAGAGAAAACACAAATCACCTCTCAATACCTTATCCAAAAACAACTTGCTCGGCTTCCTCCCGGATATGTTTTCATGTTTGCATAATTGGGATCATATCTTATATGTACTAGTTCATATCTGGCTTCTCCATGGGTATCGTACTGTAAACATTTCGTCATGTCATTTACCAGCCTTCAGACAATTTTTAATGACTTCATAATTTTCAGTTGTACAATTTGTACCTGCTTTAATTATATAACAGATCCTATATTAGTCATTTAAATTATTTTTAATTTAAGTTATCATGAATAGCTCTGCAATGTATACCTTTATGCATAAATCTTTGCTTCTTTGAACCTCACCTCTTTTAGGTCTTTATTCAAATATTACCTCCATACAGTCTCCTATAACAATTATCCATAAAAATGCAAACCCTGGGGCACCTGGGGGCTCAGTGGGTTAAAGCCTCTGCCTTCGGCTCAGGTCATGATCCCAGGGTCCTGGGATCGAGTCCCGCATCGGGCTCTCTGCTCCTCGGGGAGCCTGGTTCCTCCTCTTTCTCTCTGCCTGCCTCTCTGCCTACTTGTGATATCTCTCTCTCTGTGTCAAATAAATAAATAAAATCTTTAAAAAAATGCAAACCCTTCTCCTCCAGCACTCACTCTTCTCTTTTCTTGCTTTATTTTTTCTCCCTAATCTGTATCATAATGTAATAGTCGAGATATTTTCTAATTTATTGTCTGGATCTTTGTATTAAAATGTAAGCCCATTGAGCACAGAGATTTTTCTTTACTTTGCATTTGCTATCGTATCTCCCAGTACCTAGAGCAATGTATGATACATTGTAGATCTTTACTAGATATTTGCTGAATAAATGATTTTCTTAAAATGGGTTTTTATAAAAGACATTATTGGACTAAGGATTAAATTTTCAAAGGCTCTTGGTATATGTGTGAAGTTTTCTCACTGTGTAAGGTGGACAATTTCTGCTCATACACCTATACCAAAACTGGCTATTGTTATTCTTTTAAAATCTGCCAGTATAATAAAGGCTAAATGATATCTTACTGTTTTAATGTTTCTTTTATTATACTGAGCATGAATATTGTCTTGGGTTTCTTGTTCACTTTTATTCCCTTCCTGTGAACATATATTCATGACCTGTATAATTTTTCTATTGAGAACTTTTATGTTTCTTATTCATTTGTATGGACAATGTATACATTTAATAGACATTAGACCTTTCTTCTGTGGTATATGTGGAAAATATTTCCTATGTTTGTGTTTTAAATGAACTTTTAGGCACAAATTAACATTTATATAATTACATATATCTTTCCATTTGTATTTTTTTCTTTTTTTTTCCATTTGTATTTTTTTCTGATGAATTCATGTGTAAATTTTTCCCCACCCAAATTAGATAAGTGCTTAAATGGATTTTTTTTCATTTTTATTGATTATATTTGTTTAATCCTTCCAGAATTTATTTTGGTATGTGGTATGAGGTAATTTTCTAAATTGTTTTTCCTTTCAATTTTTCACAACAACAAATATTGAATAATTAATCCTTTCCCATTGTTCTGTGATGCCACATTTAATATGCATAAATTGTTATATATATAGTAGATTCTCTTTGGAATTTATCTAATTTCCATATTTTGTAGCCCGATTTTTTCTGTCCTAGTTACAAAGTTTAAATATTTTTGTAGCTTTAAAATAATTTTTACTACCTCAGCTCTTCTACTTACCAGCTGTATGGAATCTGACCCTCTATATGTCTACTTATATAGAGTGTATAATGGTAAAATTTATATTATGCTTTTAATTTTGTGAAGGGGATCTTTCTATCATTATTTCTGCTAACTTATTATGGCTGGTATACAGGGAAATTGCTATTTATAATTTTAATTTCTATTTTTTCATTTTGCTCAAATGTATTATAAATTTATCATTTCTTGTTTCTTATTTTTTAATTTTGAAGACTTTAAAATATTTAGAAACTCAGAGAAATGTCTAAAACAATGAGCAAATAAGTATATATATACTGCTCAGAATGAACAAACGTTAGCATTTTGTCATTTCTGCCTAAGATATATTTAATAAAGTAAATAAAACATTACAGATAAAGTTTACTTTTCCATGTTTAGCTCAGCTTTATTTCTCTTAACATCCTTCCAGAACAAAACCTGGAGCCACTCATGCTTATTTCTTTTTCTTTTAAGTTTTTTTTTTAAATTCCAGGATAGTTAACATACACTATTATTTTGACTTCAGCTGTACAATATAGTGATTCATCATTTCCATACACCACCTGGTGCTCATCATAAGTGTAATCTTTAATCCCCTTCACCTATTTCACCCACCCCCCTGCATACCTCCTCTCCAGTGACCATCAGTTTCTTCCCTATAATTGAGTCTGCTTCTTGATTTCTCTTTTTTCCCTTTGCTCATGTGTTACGTTTTTTAACTTACACATGTGAATGAAATTATATGGTATTTTACTTTCTCTGAATGACTTATTTTCCTTAGCATTATACTCTCTAGTTCCATCCATGTTATAAATGGCAAGATTTTATTTTTTGTTATTTTTAAATTTTAATTTTATTTAATTTTATTTATTTTATCTTATTTTATTTTATTTTATTTTATTTTGCCCCAGGGGTACAGGTCCGTGAGTCATCAGGCTTACACCTTTCACAGCATTCACCATAGCACAAACCCTCCCCAATGTCCATAACCCATCCACCCTATCCCTACCCTCCCACCCCCCAGTAACCCTCAGTTTGTTTTGTGAGATTAGGAGTCTCTTATGGTTTGTCTCCTTCCCCATCCCATCTTGTTTCATTATTTTTCCCTCCCTACCCCCCACGA
>LNAC01001034.1:206205-219187 GCA_002007465.1 Ailurus styani | reverse complement strand
TGAGTTCTAGTTTCAGAGCATTATGGTCTGAAAATATGCAGGGAATGATCCCAATCTTTTGGTACCTGTTGAGACCTGATTTGTGACCCAGAATATGGTCTATTCTGGAGAATGTTCCATGTGCACTGGAGAAGAATGTGTATTCTGTTGTTTTGGGATGGAATGTTCTGAATATATCTGTGATGTCCAACTGGTCCAGGGTGTCATTTAAAGCCTTTATTTCCTTGTTGATCTTTTGCTTTGATGATCTGTCCATTTCAGTAAGGGGGGTGTTCAAGTCCCCTACTAATATTGTATTCTTGTCAATGTGTTTCTTTGATTTTGTTATTAATTGGTTTATATAATTGGCTGCTCCCATGTTAGGGGCATAGATATTTATGATTGTTAGATCTTCTTGTTGGACAGATCCTTTTAGTATGATATAGTGTCCTTCTTCATCTCTTATGATATTCTTTGCCTTAAAATCTAGTTTATCTGATATAAGGATTGCCACTCCAGCTTTCTTTTGCTGTCCATTGGCATGGTAAATTGTTTTCCACCCCCTCACTTTCAATCTGGAGGTGTCTTTGGGTGTAAAATGAGGTTCTTGTAGACAGCATATTGATGGGTCTTTTTTTTTTATCCATTCTGATACCCTGTGTCTTTTAGTTGGGGCATTTAGTCCATTTACATTCAGAGTAACTATTGAGAGATATACATTTAGAGCCATTGTATTGCCTGTAAGGTGACTGTTACTGTATATTGTGTTTCTTCCTTTCTGGTCTATGTTTCTTTAAGGTTCTCTTTGCTTAGAGGACCCCTTTCAATATTTCCTGTAGGGCTGGCTTGGTGTTTGCAAATTCCTTTAGTTTTTGTTTGTCCTGGAAGATTTTTATCTCTCCTTCTATTTTCTTTGACAGCCTAGCTGGATATAGTATTCTTGGCTGCAGATTTTTCTCATTTAGTGCTCTGAATACATCATGCCAGCTCTTTCTGGCCTGCCAGGTCTCTGTGGATAGGTCTGCTGACAATCTAATATTTCTACCATTGTATGTTATAGACCTCTTGTCCCGAGCTGCCTTCAGGATTTTCTCTTTGTCACCAAGACTTGTAAGTTTTTCTATTAGATGACGGGGTATGGACCTATTTTTATTGATTTTGAGGGGGGTTCTCTGTGCCTGCTGGATTTTGATGCTTGTTCCCTTCGCCAAATTAGAGAAATTCTGTACTACAATTTGCTCCAATATACCTTCTGCCTCTCTCTCACTCTCTTCCTCTGCTGGGATCCCAATTATTATAATATTGTGTCATCTTATGGTATCACTTATCTCTCGAATTCTCCCCTCTTGGTCCAGTAGTTGTTTGTCTCTCTTTTCCTTAGCTTCTTTATTCTCTGTCATTTAGTCTTCTAAATCCCTAATTCTGTCTTCTGCCTCATTTATCCTAGCAGTAAGAGACTCCATTTTTAATTGCACCTCATGAATAACTTTTTTGATTTCAGCTTGTTTAGATTTTAGTTCTTTTATTTCTCCAGAAAGGACTTTTATTTCTCTAGAGAGGGCTTCTTTATTATCTATCTTCCATGGTTTTTTCGAGCCCAGCCAGCACCTTAATAATTGTCATTTTGAACTCTATTTCTATCATATTACTAATGTCCACATTGATTAGGTCCCTAGCCGTTATTACTGCTTCTTGTTCTTTTTTTTGTGTTGATTTTTTCTGCCTCGTCATTTTATGCAGATCAGAATAGATGGATGAGAGAACAAAATAGTAAAGGGTAGCAATGACCCCAGAGAAATATACACTAACCTATGTAGAAGAGACCTAGAACTGGGGAGAAAAGAAAGAAGGAAAAAACCCAAAAAACAAACAAACAAACAACAACAACAACAAGATAACCAAAATCAAACAAAGAAAAACGGAACAAAAAATAAATAAAACAAAATCCTATATCTATATTATCTATTTCTATATCTATCTCTGTCTCTGACTCTATCTCTATATCTATCTCTATCTCTATCTATTAGATTGGTGAATTGAACAGACCCTATATGTATACCAAAAATAAGTTTAAATACAATGAAGGGATAAAATATGACTATAACAATGAAAATTTAAAAAGATTAAAAAGCGTTGATAAGATATAATAGTAAAAATGTTAAAATAGGAAAAAGGAAAAAATTTAAAAGAAAAGAGTAAGAAAAACATTCAAAGAATTTAAATTTGAACGACTAAAGAATCACAGGGAAAAAGCATTAATTCTCTGCGTTGCTTTCCCCTAGCTCCGGAGTTCCACAATTCTCAGCAATCTCGAACTTGACTTTGGCTGTATGTTTTTTCTGGTCTTCTGGGGGAGGGGCCTGGTGCTGTGATTCTCAAGTGACTCTGCCCGAGGTGGAATCGCACCGCCCTCGCCAGGGGCAGGGCTACGTCATCAGCGCAGGTTCGCTCTCGGGAGCTTTTGTTCCCTGAGCGCTTTCCGAACCGCGTTGGAGGCCGGGACTGAACACGGCGGCTCCCAGTCTCCGACCCAGAGGAGCCGAGCGCTCGGGGCCTCAGTGCTCAGCGCGCCTCAGAGAAGAGCAGTCCCTCCCGTCTCCTGGTGTCCGGACGCGCTCCGAGCTCCCCCGGCCTGGGACCGAGTGTGTCTCTCTCTGACGCGGCCCCGGTTAGAGTCTCCGAACCCGGCGGATTCCTGCAGCCGCTCCCGCACTGCCAATCCTGGAGGAGGAAGGTGAGTCTCCCCGGCTCTGCCGCCCGCGGGGTCCCTGCTCACAGAGCAGTGCCCCGACTGTGCCTCAGATCCCGGCCCAAGGTAACCCCGAGCTGAAAAACCCCTTCCAGCTCGTCTCCGTCTCTCCCGCCGGCTTCTCTCTGAGACCTGGGAGCTCGGTCGGGCTCAGACACCCCTGGTCTTTTTGTGTCCCCGCGGGTCCTGAGACCACACTGTCTCCGCAAGGGCTGCACCCCCCGCTTGGCCTCTGGGGCGACGTCCCTCCATGGAGCCGACTTCTCACAGTCCCGAGTCTGTGCTCCGCTGCTCGCTCACCTACTGGGAGCCACCCCTCCCCCCGGGTCTGTCTACCCGTCGCTGCAGATTCACTTCTCTGCACGGCCTACCTTCCGGAACGTGGTAGACTTTCTGTTCCTAGAATCGCTGCTCTTCTTCTCTTCGATCTCCTGTAGAATTTGTAGGTGTTCAGAATGGTTTGATAACTATCTTGGTGAATTTCTGGGACCTGATGATAATCTGTCTCCTACTCCTCTGCCATCTTGCCGTTCCCTGAAGATTTCATTTTTTATGGCCAAATAATATTCTACTGTATATGTATACGCAACATCTTTATGTATTCATCAGTCCATGGACACTTGGGCTGCTTCTTTATCTTGCCTATTGTAAATATTGCTGCTATAAACATAGGGATGCATGTAATCCCTTTGAATTAATGTTTTTGTATTCTTTGGGTTCATACCCAGTAGTGCTAATGCTGGATCATAGGGTAGTTTTATTTTTTTTACTTTTTGAGGAAACTTCATACTGTTTTCCAGAGTGGCTGCACTCATTTGCATTTACACCAGCAGTGCAACAGAGTTCTCCTTTCTCCACATCCTCACAAACACTTGTTGTTTCTTGTGTTGTTGATTTTAGCCATTCTGACAGGTGTGATGTGTTAGTTCATTGTAGTTTTGATTTGCATTTCCCTGATGGTAAGTGATAATGATTATCTTTCCACGTGTCTTGTTGGCCATCTGGATGTCTTCGGAGAAATGTTTGTTCATGTCTTCTGCCCATTTGTTAATTGGATTTTTTTTGGTGCTGAGTTTTATAAGTTCTTTATATATTTTGGATACTCTTTATCAGATATGTCATTTGCAAATATCTTCTCGCATTCTGTAGATTGCCTTTCAGTTTTGTTGATTGTTTCCTTTGTGGTGCAGGAGTTTTGTATTCTGATGTAGTCCCAATAGTTTATTTTTGCTTTTGTTTCCCTTGCCTCAGGACATATATCTAGAAAAAATTGGCTAAGGCTGATGTCAGAGAGGTTACTGCCTGTCCTCTCTTCTAGGATTTTTATAACTTCAGGTCTCACATTTAGGTCTTTCATCCATTTTGAATTTTTTTTGTGTGTATGATGTAAGAAAGTGGTCCAGTTTCATTCTTTTGCATGTTGCTGTCTGGTTTTCCAAACACCATTTGTTGAAGAGACTGTCTTTTTTCCATTGGATATTCTTTCCTGCTTTGTTGAAGATTAAATGACCATACATTTGTGGATTCATTTCTGGGTTTTCTATTCTGTTATATTAATCTGTATGGCTATTTTTATGCCAGTACCATATTGTTTTGATTATTATAGCTTTGTAATATAAGTTGAAGTCTGCACTTGTGAATCTTCCATCTTTTCTTTTTTTTAATTATGTTCAATTAGCCAACATATAGTCCATCATTAGTTTTTGATGTAGTGTTCAATGATTTGTTAGTTTCATATAACACGCAGTACTCATCATGTCTTTGCTTTTCTTTAACATTGTTGTGGCTATTATTGAGTCTTTTGTGCTCCCATACAGATTTTAGGATTTATTCTAGTTCTGTGAAAAATGCTGTTGGTATTTTGATAGGGATTGCATTCATCCATAGATTGCTTTGGGTGATATAGACATTTTAACAATATTTGTTTTTCTGATCCATAAGCATTGAATATCTTTCCATGCTTTTGTGTCATCTTCAATTTCTTTCATCAGTGTTTTTAGTTTTCAGAGTATACGTCTTTCACCTCTTTTGTTAGGTTTATTCTTAGGTGTCTTACTATTTTGAGTGCAATTATAAATGGGATTATTTTCTTAATTTCTCTTTCTGCTGTTTCATTTGTGGTGTATAGAAATACAACAGATTTCTCTAGATTGACTTTGTATCCTGTAACTTTACTGAATCATTTACCAGTTCTAGCAGTTTTTGGTAGAGTCTTTAGGGTTTTCTATATTGAGTATCATGTCACCTGTAAATAGTGAATGTTCTACTTCTTCCTTACCAATCTGGATTCCTTTTATTTCTTTTTGTTATCTACTGTGGCTAGGAATTCCAGTACTATGGTGAATAAAAGTGGTGAGAGTGGACATCTGTGTCTTTTTCTTGACCTTTTGGGAAAAGCTTTCAGTTTTCCCCATTAAGGATGATGATAGCAGTGGGTTTTTCATAGATGCCCTTTATTATGTTGGGGGTATGTTCCCTCTAAACCTATTGTGTTGAGGGTTTTTATCATGAATGGATGTTGTACTTTGTCAAATGCTCTTTATGCATCTATTGAAATGATCAGGTGCTTCTTATCCTTTCTTGTATTAATGTGATATATCACATTGATTGTTTCATGAATATTGAATCACCCTTGCAACCCAGGAATAAATCCCCCTCAATTATGGTGAATGATTTTTTAATGTATTTTTGAATACAGTTTGCTAGTATTTTGTTGAGGATTTTTGCTTGTGTGCTGGTCAAGGATATTAGCCTGTAGTTCTCTTTTTTAGTGATGTCTTTATCTGGGTTTGGTGTCAGGGTAATGCTGGCCTCATGGAATGAAATTGGAAGTTTTCTTTCCTTTTCTGTATTTTGCAATAGTTTAAGAAATATAGGTATTAAATCTTCTTTAAATGTTTGGTGGAGTCTGCCTGAGAAGCCATCTGGTCCTAGATTGTTTGTTGTGAGTTGTTTGATTACTGATTTAATTTCTTTGCTGGTTATCGGTCTGTTAAAATTTTCTATTTCCTCCTTTTTAAGTTTTGGTAGTTTATGTTCCTAGGAATTTAATCATTTCTTCTAGGTTGTCCGATTTGTTGGCTTTTCATTATATTTTCTTAAGATTGTTTATTTTTGTGGTGGTGTTTATTATTTCTCCTCTGTCACTTGTGATTTTGTTTGAGTTCTTTCTTTTTTTTTCTTGATAAGTCTGCTTAGAGTTTTGTCAATTTTGTTGAGTTTTTCAAAGAACCATCTCCTTGTTTCATTGATCTGTTCTGTGGTTCTCTCTCTCTCTCTCTCTCTCTCTCTCTCTCTTTTGGTTTCTAATCATTTATTTCTGCTCCAATCTTTATCATTTCTTGCAGAGCTGGTTTAGGGGTCATGAAGTCCTGTGGTTTTGTTGTCTAGAAAACTCCTTGTCTCCTTTTATTCTGAATGAGAGTCTTGCTGGATGGAGTATTCTTAGCTGCAGCTTTTTCCCATTTAGCACCTTGAGTATACCATGCCACTCCCTTCTGTCTTGCAAAGTCTATTTTGAAAAATCTCCTGCTACTCTTATGGGTTTTCCCTTATAAGTTAATGACTTCTTTTGTCTTGCTGCTTTTAAACTTTTTTTCTTTATCACAATATCTGCAAATTTAATTACACTATGTCTTGGTGTGGGTCTGCTTTTGTTAACTCTGTTGGGGGTTCTCTGTGCCTCCTGGAATAGGATATCTGTTTCCTTCCCCAGATTAAGTTTTCAACTATTATTTCTTCAAATAAATTTTCCTCCCCCTTTCTTCTTTTTCTGGGATCCTATAATATGAATATTATTACATTTGATGGAAACACTGGGTTCCCTAAGTCTATTCTTGTTTTGAATATTTTTTCTGTCTTTTGTTCAGCTTGATTACTTTCCATGCCTCTGCTTCTTGCATCCTACTGTTCATTCTATCACGCATATTTCTCATTTCATTTTTGTGTCCTTTATCTCTATGCTATTCCTCATCTCTGTGTTAAGTGTCTCCCTCATGTCTTCTACTCTTTTCTCAAGTCCAGTGATTATCCTTGATCATTGCTTTAAATTCTCTATCATGCATGTTACTTCTGTCTTCTTTGCTTAGGTCTCTGGCTGTGACCTTATCCTATTCTTTCATTTGGGATAATTTTCTCTGTCTCCTCATTTTATCTGCCTCTCTGTGTCTGTTTCTCTGTGTTAAAGTCAGCTGTGTCTTCTGCTCTTGAATGTAGTGGTTTTAAGAAAAGATCCTGGAGTGCCTTGTAGTGCAGTGTCCCCTGTTCACCAGAACCTGGCACTTCAAGGGAGTAAACATTATGTATTGTTTACACCCTGCTATTGTGTCTGTCACTCTACTTTTTAATGCAGTTATCTGCAATCACTCTGCCTGTTGTGGGCTGTGCTTGCTCTCTGTGGTGTTAGTGGGACCCAAGCAGGCCAGTTCTGAAGGGCTGTGCCCACTAGGAAGCTTGGAAGCAGGGCGGCAACATTAGCAAAATTTGTGCTGGGCCACTAGTCCTATGCTGGATCACCTGAAGCAATGTGGCAGCTGGGGGCTGTGCGCCAGGTTGACTAGGTGTGTGAGGCTAGGTGTGGCATGTTACAGTAGCTGAGGGCATGCAGTGTGGCACATACAGTTAGCTGTGGGTGATCAACTGAGTGCTGTGTGCAAAGGAGTGTTGGGCATGTGCTCCATGGCTCTGGGGGTGTGCAATGGCAGCTGGGGGCTTGGGGCTAGGAGCAGCACCCTCAGGGACTGGGGATGCATGACTGGACACAGCACGGTGGATGTGTGCAGTGCCTGATGACAGCTGTATGCCCAATGGTTGGGCATGGTGCCTGCATGGCCTAACAAAATTTGCCCTGAGCCTAGGGCTGAGTCTAGCATGACTCTTCTGAGTCCTCAGGAGAACTCATTCATTGGTGTGGTGCACTGCTATCAGATTAGGTAGCAAGTGTCTATGCAGCCCCACTTCTGGGGAAGTGTCTCTGTGCTTATGGTGGGGGTTTGGAGAGGAAATTGGTGCCTGCCAAGTCTCTTGTTTTTGAGGAAGCCCCCTAACATGCTCCAAAATAAGTATAAACAGATCTGTCTTCTATTTGTCCCAGACATTGTATAAACTGCCATTTCTGTTTTGGCTCATCTTTGCAGGCTGCTGTCTCTTTAAGGGCCACAACGCAACTATCACTTGCCTTCTGGGCTTGCCCAGTGCTGTCAGCTGGATTTTAAAGCTCCAGGCTTCAGGTCCCACTGGTTATACAGACTAATGAATTCAGACCCTCTGATTTTTAAAGCCCAAGGCTATGTGGATTAGTCTTCTATGTGTGATCTCCCTGGTGTGAGGGCCCATTTCTCTGCCCTTTCTATGCCCAGCTCCCTCCCTCCTGTGGGCAGCCTCCCTCTGCCTTTCTGACTGTCCCAATTTTTCAGATGCAGCTATTTCTCTATATTTAGTTGTAGAGTTTGTTTTGCTGGGTTTGGGATCACTCTCCAGTTTATTGACTTGGCTGTGAATGATATCTACTTGTAAATGTGGGAGAGGGTGGGCTCAGGGTCCTTCTACTCTGCCATCATCATAAGCTCCCAGTAGTGCTGTGTTTTTAATTTCCAAATTTCAATTGTTTATTGCTGGTATACAGAGAAATAATTGACTTTTGTATATTAACTTTATATCTTGACTTGTCTGTCTTTATTTTAGCCATTCTAGTGAGAGTGTAGTGGTAGCTCATTGTAATCTAATTTGCATATCCCTATGACTAATGATATTGAACATCTTTTCATGTGCTTACTGGCAATCTGTACATCTTTAGAGAAATGTCTGTTCAAATTGTCTTCCCATTTTAAAATTGAGATATCTGTATTTCCGTTAAGTTATAAGATAAATGCATATTACAGTCCTTTAAAAGATAGTTATTTTGAAAAATATTTTCTCCCATTCTGTGATTTGCCTTTTCATTTTCTCTGTGGAGTTTGTATTATGACTTTTACCTTTTGTATTCTGAAAAGTCTTTGCCTTAACTAACTTCAAAATGATCTCATTTGTTTTCTTCTAGAATTTTATAATTTCAGTTCTTTGATTTACATCTTTGGTGCATGTCTAGATGACTTTTTTCCTCTTGGTCAAGGTAGTTCCTGTCCTATGTATATTTTTTCATATGGATGTACAATTTTCCCAGCATTATTTGTTGACAAGATTATCCCTTGCTCATTGAATTACCTTGGCACCTTTGTCCCAAATCATTTGACCATATATATGTGAGTCTACTTCTGGACTTTCTTTTGTCTGTGTAATTTATGTATATAACCTTGCAATATTACCACACTGTACAGTTACTGTAGTTCAGGGATTCTCAACTGGAGCAATCCCTCTCCCTGGGGGGAGGGAACACTTGGCAATGTCTAGAGACATCTTTGATTGTCACTACTAGAGGTGAGTGCTACTGGCATCTAGTGGGTGGAATCCAGACAGCCACCACCAGCAAAGTATTATCCAGATCAAAATGTTAATAGCGTTGAGGTTGTGAAACTCTGCTATAGAATTATTACTATTATTTAAAAATATTTTTATTTATTTATTTGTCAGAGAGAGAAAGAGAGAGAGAGAGAGAGAGAGAGAGAGAGAGAACGCACAAGCAGGGGGAATGACAGGCAGAGGGAGAAGCAGGCTCCCCACTGAGCAAGGAGCCCAATCAGGACTCGATCCCAGGACCCTGGGATCATGACCTGACCTGAGGGCAGACACTCAACTGACTGAGACACATAGGCATCCCTCTGCTATAGAATTACAGTAAATCTTGAAATAAGGTATTATGGATACTTGAGGTTTGTTCTTCATTAAAAAATATTTTGGCTCTTCTAAGTCTTTTGCATTTCCATATAAATTTTATAACCAATTAATCAGTTTTTTCCAGCTGAAAGTCTTAATGGGACTGAAATAAATGTATACATTAATTTGGGGGTAAATTGCATCTTAACAATCTTGAGTCTCCTGAGATATGAACATGGTATAGTTTTGCTTTATTTGTTTCTTCTCTAAATTCTCTCAATGTTTTTATAGTTTTCAGTGTGTAGGTCTTGCATATATTTTGTTATATTTATTCTGAGTATTACATTTTTGATGCTGTTATAAATAGCATTTAAAAATTTCTTTTGAATGTTTATTGGTATATTCAGAAATATAATTAATTTTTATATTGACTTTGTATCCTATGACCTTACAAAACTCCCTAATTCTAGTAGTTTTTTTTATTGTTTTTGTTTTTCTATGTAGATGATAATATCTAAAAATACATTTTTGTCCCCTCTTTTGTAGTTTGTATACTTTTCCTTGTTTTGTTTTGTTTTTGCTGTATTTGAACCAAATAGGCCCTGTAATACAAGGTTGAATAGAAGTGGTTAGAGTAGCTCTCCTTGCTTTGCTCCTGATCTTATTGGGGAAAGTAGTCTATCTTTCACCACTCAATATGAAATCAGCATTAGATTGGTTTTTGTTTTTACATGTCATTTATAAGTTTGAGGGAGTTGCCTTCTATCCAAAGTTTGTTGAGGGATTTTATCATGAATGCGTGTTGGATTTTTTCAGATGTTTTTATGTATCTATTGAAATGATCTTTTTAAAAAGTCTGTTGATGTGTTGAATCACAGTGGTTATTTTTCCAGTGTTGAACCACCTTTGCAGTCTCAAGATAAAACTCTACTTGATTATGATGTATTGTCCCTGTTATGTATTTCTGGATTCCAGTTGGTAATATTTTGTTAAAGTTTTTTGTTTGTATGTTCATTAAGAATATTGACCTTTAATTTTCTTAAATTTATTTGGTTATGGTAGTTATTCTAGTCTCATAAAGTGAGTTGTGTAGTGTTTCTTTCTCTTCTATTTTCTGGAAGAGTGTGTAGAAATGGACTTAAGCACTTGGTAGAAATCACTACTGAAGCCATCTGGGCTTTTTGGAGTTTTTTTGGTTTGGAATTTTCTTTATGATCAAGGTTTTAAACTAAGAATTTAATTGATTTGGGGCATCTGGGTGGCTCAGTTGTTAAGCATCTGCCTTTGACTCAGGTCAGATCCCAGTGTCCTGGGATTGAGCTCCACATCAGGCTCCCTGCTCAGCGGGGAACCTGCTTCTCCCTCTCCCACTCCCCTTGCTTGTGTTCCCTCTCTGTCAAATAAATAAAATCTTTTAAAGAGAATTTAATTGATTTAATACATAAAGGTCTATTCAGATTATCTATTTCTTCTTGACAGTTGGCAGTTTATGCCTTTCAAGAAATTTGTTCATCTCATTTACATTGTCTCCATAAATTTGTTCATTAATGTTTGTTATCCTTGTAATGTTTGTAGTATCTATAGTGACATACATGTCTTCATAACTGATAATGATAATTTTTATATTCCTTCTTTATCTCTAGATCAGTTTTTGTAGAAGGTTACCAATTTTATTGATCTTTTCAAGATACCAGCTTTTGGTTTCAGTGATTTTTAAAACTGTTTTCCTATTTTTCTCTTTCATTAAATTCTTCTATCTTTATTGTTTCCTTTCTTCTGCTTCCTTTGGATTTAATTTACTCTTCATTTTCAAGTTTCTTTTTTTTAAATCTCCTTTATGTATTTCACCCACTCCCTACCTACCCTGCTCCAATCTACCTCCCTCTGGCAACCACCAGTTTGTTCTCTGTATTTAAGAGTCTGTTTGTTGCTGTTGTCTGTTTGTTTCTTTGTTCATTTGTTTTGTTTTTTAGATTCTACATATTCATATGGTATTTGTTTTTCTCAGTTTGACTTACTTCACTTAGCATATTATCCTCTAGATCTATCTATGTTGTCACAAATGGCACAGTCTCATTCTTTTCTATGGTTGAGTAATATTCCATTGTGTGTGTGTGTATATGTATGTATGTATGTATATATATATATCACATCTTTTTGATTCATTCTTCTATTGATGGACACTTGGGTTGCATCCATATCTTTAGTTATTGTAAGTAATGCTGCAATAAACATGTTATGCATTTATCTTTTCAAATGAGTGTGTTTGTTTTTTGAGGATAAGTACACAGTAATGAAAGTATTGGATTATGTGATATTTCCATTTTTAAGTTTTTGAGGAAACTCCATATTGTTTTCCACAGTGGCTATATCAATTTACATTACCACCAACAGTGCACAAGGGTTCCTCTCTCTCTGCATTTTCTCCAACACTTAGTATTTCTTGTCTTTTTTATTTTAGCCATTCTGAGAAGTATAAGGAGATATCTCATTGTGGTTTTGATTCGCATTTCCCTGATGATGAGTGATGTTGAGCACATTTTCATGTGTCTTTTGGCCATCTAGAGGTCTTCTTTGGAAAAATATCTATTCAGGTTCTCTGCCATTTTTAAAATCAGGTTTTTATTTATTTTTTATTTATTTATTTTTTGGTGTTGAGTTGCATAAGTTCTTTATATATTTTGGCTATTAACTTCTTACCAGATATATTATTTGCAAATATCTTGTCCTGTTTTGTAGGTTGTTTTGCAGATGGTTTTTTTGTTTGTTTGTTTTGGTGATGGTTTTCGTCACTGTGTAAAAAGCTTTTAATTTTGGCATAGTCCCAATAGTTTATTTTTACTTTTGTTTCCTTTGCCTGAGGAGACAAATCTAGAAAAATGTAACTAAGGCTGATGTCAAAGTAATTACTGCCTATGTATTTTTCTATGAATTTTATGGTTTCAGGTTTCACAATTAGGTCTTTAATTTGAGTTTATTTTTGTGTATGGTATAATAAAGTGGTTCTGTTTTATTCTTTTGCCTGTAGCTGTCCAGTTTTGCCAGCAACATTTACTAAAGAGACCGTCTTCTTCCCATATACTCTTGCCTCCTTTGTCACAGTTTAATTGATCATGTAAGCATGGGTTCATTTCTACATTTTCAGGTTTATTACATCGTGATTTGTTCTTAGATGTTTTTTAAATCTTAGATTTCTTAGGTAGAATCTTTCTTAGGTAGATTTGTTTTTATCTTGTCTAATAGAAGCACTTAATGCTGTAAATACTTTGATATGTACTTATTTAGCTGCATTTTATAAATTTTGATAAATGCCTTTTATTTTCATGTTCATTTCAATAGGATCCTTTTTCTATTACATTTTTAATGTCTATGAGTAGGCCTTCTATATAGCAATTTTGAAGATTCTTATTCATTCTTATGTTTATTATTATTATTATTATTATTTTTAAAGATTTTATTTTTATTTATTTCACAGAGGGTGAGAGATCACAAGGAGGCAGAGAG
>LNAC01001034.1:167793-205707 GCA_002007465.1 Ailurus styani | reverse complement strand
CTCTGTCTACTTGTAATCTCTCTCTCTGTGTCAAATGAATAAATAAAATCTTTAAAAAAAAAGTACAATATTTGGTGTAGATTTTGGTAGATACTGTTCGTCAAATAAAGGAAGTTTCCTTGTATCTCTAGTATGCTAAGATTTTAATCATGAGTAAGAGGAGACTTCCATTGCATGCATATTTTTCTTCATTTATGGAGCTTTTCTTTTTTTCTTTTTATTTATTTTTATTTTTTTAAAAGATTTTATTTATTTATTTATTTCACAGAGGGAGAGAGATCACAAGGAGGCAGAGAGGCAGGCAGAGAGAGAGAGAGGGGGAAGCAGGCTCCCCACCGAGCAGGGAGCTCAATGCGGGCCTCGATCCCAGGACCCTGAGATCATGACCTGAGCCGAAAGCAGAGGCTTTAACCCACTGAGCCACCCAGGCGCCCGAGATTTTCTTTTTTTAAAAAAATATTTTATTTATTTATTTGACAGAGAGACACAGCAAGAGAGGGAACACAGGCAGGGGGAGTGGGAGAGGGAGAAGCAGGCTCCCCACTGAGCAGGCAGCCCAATACAGGGCTTGATTCCAGGACTCCAGGATCATGACCTGAGCTGAAGGCAGATGCTTAATGACTGAGCCACCCAGGTGCACCCATTTATGGAGTTTTCATATACTTCTTTTAATATAATGTTAATATACATATTTTAAAATTACTGTAGGTAATTCAACCCCTTCTGAATCCTTCTCTTTTTTTTTTCAGAATTGTGAATTGCATTGATAGATTATTTAATATTGAACTGCCCTTTCGTTTCTTGGATAAATCTACTTGATTATGTACTATATGTGGTTTATTTATTTGTTTTCCCTTTAAAAACTTATCAGTGTTCATAAGTTGATTTTATTATTTCTCTTCAATTTGAAATCAACATTACACTAAGCTCACAAAATGGGTTATATAGCTCTTCATCTATTTTCAGTCTCTGGAACAGTTTGCAGAAGGCAAGATTAACTTTCATGATAGTTTGATAACACTGACTTGATTCTTGTGTGGTCCCATTCCCTCTTTACTACAGGGTATATGGAGGGGGATTTAATGTTAACCTCATGGTTCAATTTTCTATTTCTTCCAGTTTTCTCTTTCTTCTTTCATAGGAATTATCCATTACTTTTGTTTTTGAATGTAATAGCCTAATAATAGCATATGCCTAATAGTAATAGCCTAATAATATGCCTAATATATTGGCATATTATTAATAGCATTATATGTATTAATTAATAATTATCAATAATATTAAAAATTAACATTAGTATAATTAATACACTATATTAATATAGTATAATTAATATTAATCATGTTAATAAGTATATTAATTAATATAGTATATCAATTAATAGCATATTAATCAATATAGTATAATTAATATAGCATATTAATTATAGTAACTAATTAATATAGTATAATTAATATAGTATAATTATAATTAATTAAAGTTAATTATAATTAAGTATAATTAATATAGTATATTAATATAGTAAAATATAGTATAATTAATAATAGTATATGCCTAATAGTAATAGCCTAATAATAGAATATGAATAGCCTATTCATAATATTCTGTTATGATTTTTAAAATTTGTTTTGACCTTTATCAAAATTACATGGGGATTGAGTTTAAAGTCAAATATTTCTCCAAGTTTTGTTAAAAAGAACAACATTAGGGCACAAAAATAGACATGTAGATCAATAGAATAGAATAGAGAGCCCAGAAATGAACCCACAATTATATGGTCAATTAATCTATGATAAGACAGGAATATGCAATAGGGAAAGGACAGTCTTTTCAATCAATGGTGCTGGCAAAACTGGACAGCTACATGCAAAAGAATAAAATGGGACCACTTTATAACATCATATAAAAAATAAGCTCAAAATGGATTAAAGACCTAAAAGTGAGACCTGAAATCATAGAAATCCCAGAAGACAACACAAGCAGTAATTTCTCTTACATCAGCCTTAGCAACATTTTTCTAGATTTGTCTCCTCAGACAAGGGAAACAAAAGTAAAAATAAGCTATTGAGAGTATATATATAAAAAAAAAGCTTCTTCACAGTGAAGAAAACCATAAGCAAAACAAAAAAGACAACCTACGGAATGGGAGAAGATATTCGCAAATGATATATCTGATAAAGGGTTAATATTCAAAACATACAAAGATCTTATGCAACTCAACACCAAAAAAACCAAACAATCTGATTTTAAAAATGGGCAGAGGGTCCGAATAGACATTTTTCCAAAGAAGACATACAGATAGCCAAGAGACACATGAAAATGTGCTCAACATCCCTCATCATCAGGGAAATGCAAATCAAAACCGCAATGAGATATCTCCTTATAGCTCTCAGAATGGTTAAAATCAAAGACAAGAAATTACTAGTGTTAAATAAATTTAAAAAAAAACAAGTGTTGGTGAGGATGTGGAGCAAAAGGAATACTTGTGCACTGTTGGTGGGAATGTAAATTGGTACAGCCATTGTGGAGAACAGTATAGAGTTTCCTCAAAATTTAAAAATAGAGGGCGCCTGGGTGGCTCAGTGGTTTAAAGCCTCTGCCTTCGGCTCAGGTCATGATCTCAGGGTCCTGGGATCGAGGCCCACATCGGGCTCTCTGCTCGGCAGGGAGCCTGCTTCCTCCTCTCTCTCTGCCTGCCTCTCTGCCTACTTGTGATCTCTCTCTCTCTCTGTCAAATAAATAAATAAAATCTTTAAAAAAAAATAGAAATACCATATGATCCAATACTTTTACTACTGGGTATTTACCCAAAGAAAATGAAACATTAATTTGAAAAAATAAATACATCCTTATGTTTATTGCAATATTATTTATAATAACAAAGATAGAGATACAACCCTTGTGTCCATCAATAGATGAATTGATAAGGAAATGTGTGTATGTATACACACATAGTCACAGATACATGAAATATCATGAAGCCATAAAAAAGATGGGATAGTGCCACGTGAGACAACATGGACAGAGCTAGAGTGTATTTTGCTAATTGAATTTTGCCTAGTATTTTTCTAAGTCAGACTGAGAAAGATAAATACCATGTGGGTCCGCTCATAAATGGAACTTAGAAAAAACAAACAAAATATAGAATCAAAAGTATAGATACACAGAAGAAACTGATGTTTGCCAGAGGGTGAGAGGGTTAGGGCGTTGTCTAAAATGAGAGAAGGGGAGAGAGATACAGGTTTCCAGTTATGGAATGAATAAATCACAGGAAAAAAAGGCACAGCATAAGGAATATAGACAATGATAAGGTAATAACAATACTATGTGGCAGATGGTAGCTACACTTTTGGTGAATGTAGAATAATGTATAAATTGGTCAAATCACTAAGTTGTACACTTGAAACTAATATAACATTGTGTGTCAACTATACTCAGAAAACCCCACTGAAAATAATAAGGCAACATGCTCAGGCCAAACACTTTTATCAAAAAAGAAAAGAAAAAAAAAAGAACAGTAGTTTCCTGCCCTCTTCCCAGAAACAACCAAGTTCAACCCTTTCACATAATTTTTAGGTATTTATAACCTACCCTTAAATGAAATGTTTATATTGATCCTTCTTAATTTTAAATGTTTAGGCACTATTTATTAATTTCCCAGTCTGGAAGATAAAGATTTTGGTACTTTTAAAACCCCCTACTTGGACAATCTTCATGCTCTGTTTAATTGCAGCATGATGTTGATTTAATTTTGTGTTGTGACTATATTAATGCTATTCATAGCTGAGCCAGATAATATATTGTATTCATTTTCTATTGTCACTGTAACAAATTAACACAAATCTAGTGGCTTTAGAACAAAACAAATTTATCTTCTTACAGTTCTGGAGGTTTTCCAGGGCTAAAATCAAGGTGTTGGCAAAGCTGTGTTCCTTTCTTGAGACTCTGGAGGAATATTCATTTCCTTGCCTTTTCCAGCATCTAGAGGCTACCCACCTTTGTAGGTGTTCTGTTTCTTGGCTGGTCCTTTTTAAAAGTGGAACATTAAAAGCTGCTTGGAAATGCTGAGTGAATTGGTACATATATTATATGCTGAGGTTATTTTGTTGAGAGCTGTGATTTCAATGTTTGTAGGCCCTTTCTTTTGGATTAAAAGTTTCAACAGAGTTAATATTCTAAGTATCTCCTTCGAAGGATACAGATTTAATCCCTTATATTCTGAGTGGCTTAAATAGGGTTGAAAAAGTCTTGTAAATTTTTTTTCTTATACCTCCCTTTCTCTTTGTTGGTTATTTATTTATTTTTTTATTTTTTAAAGATTTTATTTATTTATTTGACACAGAGAGAGATCACAAGCAGGCAGAGAGGCAGGCAGAGAGAGAGGAGGAAGCAGGCTCCCCGCTGAGTAGAGAGCCCGATGCGGGCCTCGATCCCAGGACCCTGAGATCATGACCTGAGCCGAAGGCAGAGGCTTTAACCCACTGAGCCACCCAGGCGCCCCTCTTTGTTGGTTTTAATTAAATTCTTTTACTGCCATTTTAGTGAGGTTTCAGTACAAAGCAGAAACAAATGCTTATGTTCAATTGACTATCTTTAATCAATTGGGAAGGACTCTGAAGTTTTAAAAAATCTTGTAGTTTATAATTTCTTATATATTTCTCAAAATTATTTTCTCTTTTGGAAGTCTGTAGATGGTAAACTCTGTTTAGTATGTGTACAAGTATCTTTCTTTTGCCACCACTATTATGATAGTTTAAATTAGTATAAAATTTCATACACAGCACACACACACACATACACCCCATCATTGCTTTCAACTTCTTTTTCATTTTATCAATTTCTTTGTCTTTCTCAGTGATTCATTCTGAGTCCAGTTCTTAGAAACATCTTAAAATTGACCATTTCTTTAGCCATATCCAGTTCAGAGCTTATTCTGTCTTTTGAGCTTTTATTTCAGAGTCTGTACTCTTGATTTATAGGATTTTTGAAATATACACATTTTATGATTTGCCTGTCTTTTTTATTTTATAATCCCTTGTTCTTGCTCTTCATAAGCTTATTCCTTTAGTGTTTTGGAAATACCAAACATTTGTTTTAAAGTCTTTTTCCAGTTACTGTATTTCCATAGGACTTTAACCCTTCACATTCCTCTTGAATTTATTATTTTTTCAAGATTTTTTTTCTGTAGGCATGGAAGTTTAACTTGCTGCAAGCTTACTATAAATGAGAAAATTCAGTTATTCTATCTGCTATACTCATCCTTTTTAGGTCTGGCTGGATTATGTTTTATTTGATCAACTCCCTAGTTCAGAACAAGTTCTTATATTGTCAATTTGGGACTTTTGTTCCATAAGGATAAAAAAGGTCCAGTTTTTGAGCCAGTAGATGGCATGATGCAAGTCTCAGTTGCATAGCTATCTCTAATACTTCCTATCACTCAGGTAACACCTTAGTTTCCAATCTCAGCTATGCATACATATCATAGAATTTTTAAAGTCCTAATGCACAGGCAGGAAATCCTTGTTTCCCTTTCTGGTTTTCTTCAGTAATCTAACTTTGCTACTGTGCCACAGTTCCCACATAATTTGAACTCCTTACTGCCTCTGGGTATTTCCTAATAGGTGAGTGACTTTAGGTGTCTCTGTTCCTAGGTTTATTTTTTGTTTGTTTGTTTCAGCTCCATGGATATATTTCTCTTTTTTTATATTCTTTTTTAAGCAATTGTGGTTGTGTTTTTATTTTTAAAGTATGTTTTATGATTTAGTTATCATTACTATGAAGTATTTTATGTTTGGAGCTGAGAAGGAGGTTTTTCTTATATGAGCCTAGAGTGCTAGCTTGACTTAATGATACCTTGCGATTTCTAGATGGATAATAATTTTCCTTTCAAATAAATACTCACCATTTGAGCCCTTAAGAGTTACAAAGAGTTCTCCTTGATTAGTTTTCCATGCTTACTCTGTAATCATGGGTTCTAACATTTATATACCTAAGTATCACTCTAGTTTGTGAAGAAATGGAGGCGTGTGTCTACACAGGCTGGGTCAAACAGCAGGTGTTATTGAAAATAAAGACAAGAACATTAAACTTGCCTACAACTAGGGCTACAGACTGATAGCAGAGAAATTTTTGTAAGTCAAGTGGGTAGCAATGGCTACCTAAGCAGGAGCGTCTTGTGACAGGAGGAAGAGACAATAGTAGTATATAAAAAATGTTATGGTCACTAGGTTGATGTTGGAAATTGAAACAGAAATGGAGGAAATGGATGGGATCACAACTAACATTTGGATAGAAGACAATGGTTTTCCCTGGTTCCAGAAGGGTAAATGGCCCAATGGAGGTTTTTCTTAGGTCATCTGTAAGATGGGAAGGCATGGTGCTAATGCATTAGAGATAGTGAGAGGAGGCTAATAGGGCACTGACAGTGAGCAGCCAGGTAGTAGGAGTTCAGGCAGGAGAGTTAGGATTTTGCTAATTATTAAAGGACTTTATAGGACAAATTCAAGAGTTTATAGTTTTTTTTTCCAACTGCAGTAGGGAGGCTTTGAATAGTTTTAAGCAAAGGAGTAAAATAATTTGATCTGCATTTTAATAGGTCCCCCAGATTGCTGTTGAAGAATGAATTAATGCGGTTTAAAAGTAGTCATAGTGAATATAAGGAGGCCAATACCACTTTAATAGGGTGGTGTATGGAGAGAGGGAGAGGGAAGGAGGGAGGGTAGGAGGGAGAAGGAAGATGGTTTTGAAAGATATATTGGAAGTAGATTGATAGGAATAGTAAATTGAATATTTAGCGAACACTAGGAAGTCTGATGTGGCTGAACTTGTTCTTCTGATTGTGTTTC
Source organism: Ailurus styani (assembly GCA_002007465.1). Lineage (NCBI taxonomy): Eukaryota > Metazoa > Chordata > Mammalia > Carnivora > Ailuridae > Ailurus > Ailurus styani. The sequence continues at coordinate 198,862 of LNAC01001034.1, read as the reverse complement.
TTTGGTTAAATTTATTTCCTACTAGTTTTTCTGACCTGTCTCATTCACCCATATACACTGTTATTCTTCTTCCCTCTCTTTTAATTCCATTCTTTCTTCTTTAACCTTCAAGCTTCTGCTTTCTCTCACTGACACAAGGGCTTGGCTATATTTTTGTGCTTGAATCCCTTAATCAACCTATCATTTTCTTTATTCTACTTCCACATTGGTGACTCATTAAGAGCATTCTATATTTTCAGTGGTCTGTATTGCTTTCCCCCATTCCTTCCTTTCTTTCAATCCGTCCTTCTCAGTTTTTAGCTGGGATTAGTTTGAGAAAGAAACTCTCTTGCTCTCGGGGAGTGGGCGTATGCTTGCCATATGTTTGCAAGAAGTATTGTTACAAGTGGCATTCCAGCAGCATTAACATCCAGTCAGAAATAAGTAGATACTCAGTCTTAGAACTTATTATCATCTTTACTCCAGGAGCAATTTCCTTCTGCTTTCTGTGGGCCTGTTTAGCAATCTAAAAATGACAGTCTCCAGAAACACTTGGGGACCCAGGGTAGTATCTATGTTACAACAGTGATCTCACTTATATGCTCCATGTGGTCTGGAAGCTGAAATTAGTATATATGAACATAACCTTTCTCTATTTTTGTGTCTGGTCTATAGATTTCCCATTTTTAGATAAAGTTAGGTTGCCTGAACAATGTACATTGAACATTCCTGTTTATAGCTTCTGCAGCCTGGAGACAAACTATAAATTTGCAGTTACTCTTTAGTATACAGCTTCATCTGTCTGCCTGCAGCCTCAGGGACTACTATTGAGAGTGGCTCTTTGGATGAGATGCAGGATACAGCAGCATAGCATAGTGCCAGGGCTCTGAATCACTCTCTGCAGGGTGAATGTTTTGGAATCTTGATGCTGAGTTTAAAGGGACTATGAGTCAATGCACTCTTAGAATAGAGCTAGCTGTAAATCAGGCCAGCAGCCTGAGGTGATTGCGTAAATTACACATGGTGTCTTTCCTTCTTTGGTGATTTAATTCTTGAATTACTGTCTCTAATTGGTGGGTCTGTGAGTCTCTGTCTATAAATGGTTTTGTTGCTTTGCAACAAAGTGTACCTCCCAGAGGCAAGTAGAAAAATAATTTGTGCTATAACCTGTATTCTCATCATATAAAGTTGTTTAGGGTCATGTAAGCAATACATGTGGATGGGTGACAGTTTTCCAGATGTTTTGGTGTGCTGTAACCCCAAGCAGAATTTATCTGTGAATATTGTGGCCCAAATTGACAAGGTCGATGTTCACTTATTAGAATTTCTGTGTCATCCGTCTCTGCAGAATTTCTCAGGTGTCTTCAAGTTCTACTTTGTGAACCCCTTTCTTGAGTGTTTGGTTTTTCTTGGTGAGAGACAAAAGAGCTTTTTATTTTCATTTTAATATCTCTTTATTAATTAAATATGTCAGTTCACTGTGCTAAGTGTTGAGTATGTGATAGTGAATCAGATAGACCAATCCCTGCTTTGTTGGAGCCCACAATCTAAAAGGGAAGGAATACTTTGAATATGTAATTTGAAGGTAAGCTGAATACCGTGGAGTAAAGAGTGTTATAAAGCAATTAAAATACAGACCTAGCTTAGTTGGGGATATGAGAGGCCAAGTGTCATTAACTAAGTGATGCTCAAGCTTAGAACATAAAGATCTACAACTGTTAGCCACTCAGTAGTAATGGGGATGGGAGGTAGGAGATGGAGAGGAAAATACTTCAGGGAGAGGAAATATGTTGTGTGAGGTCTTGATTGTTAGAAAATTCACATTCCATTTTAGGAGGCAAGAGAAGGCTAGTATGGCTGGAGTGTAGACAGAAGGATGAGAACATAGAGACAGTATTATTCAGGTCATATCATGTGTCTTGTGGGAATTATTAAGTTTAGACCTTATTCTAATGTCATATATGAGTCATTAAAAGGCTTTAAACATAAAATGACAGGGTCAAAATTGCATTTTTCAAAACTAATTTCAGCAGCAAAGAATGGGTTGGCTTTCAAGGAAGTCAAAAGTAGATGTGGAGGAAGAATTAGATGATGGAGAGATATGGAGGGAGAGAAGAGCTCATGATAGTAACTTTCTCCACATTGTCACCAATACCTGTTGTTTCTTGTGTTGTAGATTTTAGCCACTTTGACAGGTGTGAGGTGATATTTCATTGTAGTGTTGATTTTCATTTCCCTAATGGTCAGTGATGTTGGGGCTTGGGCTGGCTGCTGGTGTGGATCCTGACTTCTGGTAGAGAATGTGGGGTAGTGAACAGGGAAGGGCTCAGGTACTTGTCATCTGTGAACTCTATTACATGTAGGACAATAACTAGTGAAATCTACAGGGAGTTTATGATAGCTATGCTGGCCATTGATTCCTTCAGTGGGGAAAGTTATTGGGGCCGTCTGCACAGCAGGTTGTGGCTGATACTGGTAGCCCCTGCTTTTCTTCCTTGTTTCTAGTCATCTCTATATGTCTTAGCTTTGCCAGTCTGGGTGGGGTGAAATCAAAGCAGGTCCTTTGTGTGGTACTTTGAAAGGCTGGGGAAGATGGTCACTCAGCCCATCTCCCTTTCCTAGAGTGTGCTTTCTAGCTGTGCCAGCGCTGAGCAGTGCCAGCCTGGAGGACAGGATAATGCCAGTAAAAAGAAACTGTTCATCTTTCCCTTTGTGTACAGTTATTCTCAGGTTTTTTGTTCTACTATGTTGCTAGTTTCTTAAGTAGACTCTTGAGCTTTCCCAGAGCTATTTTTGTTTGAGAATAGCTATCTATGATCTTTTGGGGGAAATGGAGCCTATGGCCTACTACTTTGCCAACTTGGTGATGTCATTAAAAGAGTTTTAAGTTATAGGTTCAATTTCTTTAATATTGTGGTACTGTTCTGATTTCCTGTTTTGACTTGAGTCAGTTTTGGTAAGTTGTACATTGCTAGGAATTTGTACATTTTAAATATATTTTCAAATCAAAGGCATAAAGTATTTCATAGTATCTTATAAATTTAAAAAATGTATTATTTGTTATTTTTTTTCAGTAAACCCTAAACTCAAAGTGGGGTTCAAACTCATGTCTCTGAGATTGGGTCACATGCTCCACCAACTGAGCCAGCCAGGTGCCCCTATCTTATGATATTTTTAATATCTACCTGTAGGACCTGTACTTATATTTCCTTTATGTTCCACATTTTATTTGTTGCTTTTTCTCTTTTTTATTCATTGGTCCTTCTAAAGTTTTATCATTTTTGTTATTTTCAAACAACTTTTGTTTTTGTTGATCTTCTTGATTATATGTTTCTTTTCTGTTTCATTTGTTTCTGGTTTTAATTAATTCCTCCTACTTCTTTTGTATTTAATTTGCTTTTCTTGTTTTAGCTTAATGAGATGATGCTTAGCTAATTGAATTTCAACATTTCTCCTTTGTTAATATGTGCTTTTAAGGTCACAAATGTCCCTCTGTGCATGACTTTAGCTGTAGCCCATAAGTTTTCAGGTTTTTAAAAAAATTTTCAATATTATTCAGTTTAAAATATTGTCTAATTTTCAATGTGATTTTTTCCTAGACCTAGGGTTATTTAGAAGTGTATTTCTTAATTTGGAAATGATGTGGATTTTCTAATTGTCATTTGATTATTTATTGCTTAACTGCACTCTGGTCAGAGTATACTCTGTAGAATTTCAACTTAAAGTTTGTTGAGAGTTGCCTACAACAGAGGTCAGCAAATTGTGGCCCATAGGCCAAATCTGGCTTATGGACTGCTTTTGTATGGACTTCAATCTAAATTTTTTTTTACATTTTTAAAATGTGATTAAAAAAGAAAAATATGTGACAATATCATGAGGCTCACAAAGCCTAAAGTATTTACTGTTTAGCCCTTTATAGAAAGAGCTTCCTGACCTTAGTCCTAAAATGTGTTCGGTGTATGTAAATGTTCTATGTGTTTATGAAAAGAATGTGCATTCTTTAGTTGTTGGGTATAGTGTTCCCTATATGTTAGTTCCAATTTGTTAATGTTATTCAGTTGCTGTATGTCTTTACTCATGTTATTTTTTCCTTGTTTCACCAGTTACTGAGAAAGATGTATTAAAATCTTCCACAGTGATACTGTATTTCTTATTGTGGTTTTGTTTAGTTTTTCTTCATCTCATATCTTACTCATATCTTTTGAGGCAATATTAGGCACATACAAATTTAGAATTGTTATATCTTTATGATAAGTGGGATATTTTATCTTTCAGAAGCATATTTTTTCATTGCTAGTAATGATTTTTGTCTTAATGTCTACTTTGTCTGATACTGATTTAGCCAAGCCAGCTTCCTTTTTTTTAATTGAAGTATAATTAACATACAATGTTATATTAGTTTCAAGTTTACAACATATTGATTCAACAATTATATATATATTATTTAGTGCTTATGATGGTAAGTGTAGTCACCATCTGTTACCATATAACATTATTATAATATTATTGATTATATTCCCTATGCTGTACCTTTCAACCATGTAACTTATTTATTCCCTATTTGGAAATTTGTACCTCTTAATCCACATTTATCCATTTCACCCATCCCTACACCTTCTTCTCCCTTGGCAATCACCAGTTGTTTCTCTGTATTTAAGAATATGGCTTTTTGTTTGTTTGCTTGTGAATGTAAATTGGTGCATATTGTAGAAAACAGGATGGAATTTCCTCAAAATAATAATAGAATTTTCATATGATCTAGGAATTCCACTACTGGGTATTTATCCAAAGAAAATAAGAACACTAATTTGAAAAGATACATGTACCCCTATGTTTATTGTAGCATTATTTACAATAGCCAAGATATGGAAGCAACCCAAGTGTCCAGTGATAGAGAAGTAGTTGAAAAAGATGTGATATATATACACAGTGGAATAGTGGAATATTACTCAGCCATAAAAAGAATGAGATCTTGCCATTTGTGACAATACAGGTGGACCTTTTTTTTTGGATGTAAAAGGTATTATATATACTAAGTGAAACAAGTCAGACAGAGGAAAACAAATACCATATTATTTTACTTATATGTGCAATCAAATTAGGGGAGCTGCTGACAAAATCAAATTTTGAAATGCTAAACTTGACTGCAGTGTGTCGGATAGTTTAGGAGGAAAGTATATTCCAGGAAACCAGTTAGCACTGTATCAGATACATGGTAGATGCTTAGTAAATACTTAATGTGTGAATAAAGTTTTAGCAATGGTTAATAATGAGTACATGACAGCTTGCTCTAGGGATGTAGTGGAACACATGAAGAGACATGATGTTTTGAAAAGAGCTTGGAGGAAAAATTGGCAGAACTTTAAATAGAATAGTATGGAGATGTTGGAGAGGGAAATGTGAAAGATGATTTCTAGGTTTCTGATTCTGTAGTTGCGTGGATAATAGTACCATTCGCTGAGATAAGGAATAATGGAAGAGTATTTGATTTTGAAAGAATGCTGGGACTCTGAGAAACTGAATAGCTCAAAAAGAAAATAAATAATGATATACAAATAATGATAGGAAATTTTGTTCCTATCACAATCCTCATCAATCTTGTTTTCTTCCCCCAGTGCTATAACAGTAACTTTTTAATTAATGTATTAGTTATTTTTCCATAGCTTTTAAATGCAAATGTTTGGTTATTTTAGTGTGTGTATCTCTACTTGCTATTGAGGTTGAATATATTTTTGTGTTTATTATTCATTTGTAATATTCTCTTGTGAATTGTTTTTTTATATCCTTTTTTCAATTTTGTATTTTGTTTCATCTTTTAGTTACTGATTCATATTAACCCCTTATATGACAGGAACATTAATATTTTGTTTATAAATCCCAGTCTCTTGTTTATCTCTAACTTTATCAATGAGGGCTTTTCGTTGCAGAGAAGTTTAAAATTAATGTGTACTTAAATCTCTTGGTGTTTCCTTTCATGGCTTATGAGTTTTAAGTTTTATTTTGGAAGATCCTCCTACTTCAAAATTACATTTAGTATTTGTTGTTTATACATAATAGCACTATATTCCATTGTTCATATGGGTCTCTCATTTTTTAAATGAGTAGCCATTTGTCCAGTGCAATTTATTAAATACTCCATAATTTCCTTATTGATCATAAATTGCTCCTTAATGCTACACTAAATTCCTATATACATGTAGATCTGTTTCTGGGACCCTATGTTCACCATATAGTTATGGGTTCATTTTTGGGTGTTCTGTTCCATTGATATATGTATCTCTTTTGGGCCAGTACGATACTCTCTTGACCTCTACAGCTTTGTAATATAACTTGAAATCTGGAATCATGATGCTTCCAGCTTTTCTTTTCACTTTTAGGATTGCTTTGGCTATTCAGGATCTTTTGTGGTTCCGTACAAATTTTAGGATGGTTTATTCTAGCTCTGTGAAATGTGCTGTTGATATTTTGGTAGGTATTGCATTAAACGTGTAGATTGCTTTTGGTAGTATGGATACTTTAACAATATTTTTCCAGTCCATGAGCATGGATGTTTTTCCATTTCTTTGTGTCCTTTTCAATTTCTTTTATAAGTGTTCTACAGTTTTCAGAGTAAAGATTTTTTACCTCTTTGGTTAGGTTTGTTCCTGGGCATCTTATGGTTTTTGGTGCAATTATAAATGGGATTGACTCCTTGATTTCTCTTTCTGCTGCTTCATTATTGGTGTGTAGAAATGCAACAGATTTCTGTACATTGATTTTATATCCTGCAGTCTTGCTGAATTCATGTATTAGTTCTAGCTAATTTTTTGGTGGAGTCTTTCCAGTTTTGTACATAGAGAACGATGTTGTCTGCAAATAGTGAAAATTTGACTTCTTCCTTGCCTATTTGGATTCCTTTTATTTCTTTTTGTTGTCTGATTGCTGAGGCTAAGATTTCCAGTACTTTGTTAAATAACAATGGTGAGAGTGGACATCCCTGTCTTCTTCCTGACCATAGGGGAGAAGCTCTCAGTTTTTCCCCATTGAGGGTGATATTAGCTATGTCTTTCATATATGGCCTTTATGATGTTGAGGTATGGTCCTTCTATCCCTACTTTGTTGAGGGCTGAATGGATGCTCTACTTTGTCAAATTGTCTGGTTTTGGAATGATGGTAATGCTGGCCTCGTTGAAGAAGTTTCAAAGTTTTTTTTTTCTATTTCTGTTTTTTGGAACAGTTTGAGAAGGGTAGATATTAATTCTTCTTTAAATGTCTAGTAGAATTCCCTGGGAAGCCATCTGGCCCTGGACTTTTGTTTTTTTGGGAGATTTTTGGTTACTAAATCAGTTTCTTTGCTGGTTATGGGTGTGTTCACATTTTCTATATCTTCCTGTTTCAGTTTTGGTAGCTTGTATGTTTCTAGGAATTTGTCCGCTTCTTGCAGATTGCCCAGTGTGTTGGCATATATTTTTTTTCATAATATTCTCTTATAATTGTTTATATTTCTGTGGTATGATCTTTCCTCTTTCATTTCTAATTTTATTTATTTGGGTCCTTTGTCTTTTCTTTTTGAAAATCCTGGCTAGGGATTTATCAATTTTATTAATTCTTTCTAAGAATCAGCTCTTAGTTTTGTTGATCCATTCTACTGTTTTTTTGTTTGTATCTATATCATTTAATTCTGATCTAATCTTTATTATTTCCCTTCTTCTGGCTTTAGGATTTACTCGCTATTCCTTTCCCAGTTCCTTTACATGTAAGGTTAGGTTATATATTTAAGACTTTTCTTTCTTCTTGAGGTAGACCTATATTTCAATATACTTCCCTTTTGGGACTTCCTTTGCTGCATCCCAAAGGTTTTGGACTGTTGTTTTTTCATTTGCTTCTGTGAATTTTTTAATTTCCTCTTTAATTTCTGGTTAACCCATTCATTGTTTAGTAGGATGTTCTTTAACCTCCATGTATTTATAGTCTTTCCAAATTTTTTCTTGTGGTTGACTTCAGATGTCATAGCATTATAGAAAATATGCATGGTATGATCTCAACCTTTTTGTACTTGTTGAGGACTGATTTGTGATTCAGTAAGTGATCTATTCTGGAGAATGTTCCATGTGCACTCTAGAAGAATGCATATTATGGTGCTCTAGGAGGTAATGTTCTGAATGTATCTGTTAAGTCCATCTGGTCTAATGTGTCATTCAAAGCCATTGTTTCCTTCTTGATCTTGTGCATAGATGACTTGTCTATTGTAGGTAGTGTGTTAAAATCCATACTATTATTGTACTGTTATCAATGAGTTTCATTATGTTTGTTAATTGTTTTATATATTTGGGTACTCCCAAGTTGGGGCATAAATAATTACAGTTGTTAGATCTTGATGGAAAGATCGATTAATTATGATGTTATGACCTTCTTCATGTCTTGTTACAGTCTTTGGTTTAAAATCTAGTTTGTTTGATATATGTATGGCTAGTCCTGCTGTCTTTTGATGCCCATTAGCATGATAGATGGTTCTCCATCCCCTCCCTTTCAATCTGCAGGTATCTTTAGGTCTAAATTGAATCTCTTGTAGGCAGCATATAGATGGGTCTTTTTTTTTCATTCTTTTCATTGCAGTCTTTTGATTGGAGCATATAGTCCATTTACATTCGGGGTGATTATTGAATGTTATGAATATAATGCTATTGTGTTACTTGTAAAGTTGGTTTTTCTGTTGCTGTTCTCCATTGGTTTCTAGTTTTTGTTGTTTTGGTCTTTTTTCCCCCTCACTCAAAGAGTCCCATTTAATATCTCTTGCAGGGGTGGTTTAGTGGTCACAAACTCCTTTGATTTTTGTCTGGGAAATTCCATCTTTCCTTCTATTCTGAATGACAGCCTTATTGCATAAAGTACTCTTGTTAGCATATTTTTTCCATTTAACGTGTTGAATATATTATACCACTCTCTTCTGCCCTGCCAAGTTGGTGTGTGAACCTGATCTATCTTTCCTTGTGGGTTAAGGACTTTTTTTCCCTTGCTGCTTTGAGGATTCTTTCCTTGTCTGTGTGTTTTATGAATTTGATTATGATATTTCTTAGTAATGGCCAGCTTTTGTTGAATTTAATGGGAGTTCTCTGTCCTTCTTGGATTTCAATGTCTGTTTCCATCCCCAGGTTAGGGAAGTTTTCAGCTGTAATTTGCTTAAGTAAACCTTCTGCCCCCTTTTCTCCCTCTTCATCTGCTTGGACTCCTATGATATGAATGTTATTTCACTTTAAGGAGTTGCTGAGTTCCCTAAGTCTACCTTCATGATCCAATACCTTTCTTTCCCTTTCTTTTCAGCTTCATTATTTTCCATAATCTTATTTTCTATATCATTGATTCATTCCTCTACTTTGTCCATCCTCATTGTCATCCAACAGCATCCATTAAGGTTTTCATCTTGGTTAAAGTATTTTTAATTTTGGCCTGACTAGATTTTAGTTCTTTTATCTCTGAAGTAAGGGATTATCTAGTGTCTTCTATGCTTTTTCTAAGTCCAGCCAGTATCCTTATAATTGTTGTTTTAAAATCTAGTTCAGACATCTTATATCTGTATTGATTAAATACCTGGACATCATTTCTTTTTCTTTTTTTTTTTAAGATTTTATTTCTTTATTTCACAGTGGGAGAGAGATCACAAGGAGGCAGAGAGGCAGGCAGAGAGAGAGAGGGGGAAGCAGGCCCCCCGCTGAGCAGGGAGCCCGATGCGGGCCTCGATCCCGGGACCCTGAGATCATGACCTGAGCCGAAAGCAGAGGCTTTAACCCACTGAGCCACCCAGGCGCCCACCTGGACATCATTTCTTCTGTTCTTTCTTACATGGCAAGCTTTAAATTTTTTAAATTGCCTTTTTAATGAGTAACTCATGTACAAGGGTCATAATCCCAAGGGTACAAAGTGATAGTGTGAAAAGTAAATCTTCTCATTCTTACTCAACCATTCAATTCCTCTCCCAGAAGGCCACATATGTTACTAGTGTTTTGGTACATACAGGTATCAACATGCAAATATTCTAATACTACAATATTTTATTTTGTTAGATTTATAGTATGTTTTCTTTATTAGGTCAAATTACCTTTTTAAAAATTAGTTGCAAGCATTTTCCTATGAACTTTAAACTTGACAAACTTTATTTTAAGGAAGTTGTGGTGAGACTTTTATTAGGATTACATTGAATTATAAATAAGCTTGGAACGTTGGTGTATTTTTTTTAAAGATTTTATTTATTTGAGAGAGAGAGAGACAGAGAAAGAGCACACAAGCAGGAGGGAGGGACAGAGGGAGAGGGAGAAACAGACTCCCCACCAAGCAGGGAGCCTGATGCATAACTCGATCCCAAGACCCTGAGATCATGACCTGAGCTGAAGGCAGATGCTTAACTGACTGAGCCATCTAGGCGCCTCCAACATTAGTGTCTTTTAATTAATTAGCTCTTCCCAGCTAAAAACATGCTATGTTGTCATTTATTCTGGTCTTCTTTTCAGTGGTTTGTTGTTTGTTTGAACTTTTTAATTGAAGTATAGCATACATAAAAAATCCAAAATCATAAGTGTACAGATCAATGAATATTTTTCAAAGGTACAGATCCATGTAATCACCACCTGGATTGGGAAATAGAAAAATAACACCCCAAACCATCCCTTTATGCCTTTTCTCAGTCACTGTCTATATTCTCCTTCTCAAAGGTAATGGCAAGCCTGATTTCTTATATGACAGGTTAATTTCGCCTGACACTGAACTTTATTTAAGCAATAATACAGTAGGCACTCCTTTGTGTATAGCTTATTTGACCTAACATAATGTTTTTTTTTTTAATTTTATTTTTATTATTTGCCCAAGGGGTACAGGTCTGTGAATCATCAGGCTTACATCTTTCACAGCATTCACCAAAGCACAAACCCTCCCCAATGTCCATAACCCATCCACCCTATCCCTACCCTCCCACCCCCCAGTAACCCTCAGTTTGTTTTATGAGATTAGACTTCTAATCTCATAACATAATGTTTTTGAGATTCATTCATGTCATTGTATTAGCTATATAGTTCATTAATTTTCAGTGCTATGTAGTATTCCATTCGATAAATAAACCATATTTTATATATCCATTTTACTGTTGATAGGAATTAGGATTTTTTTTTTTTGCTGAATACATATTTTCAGTTCTCTTGTTTGTGTAACTAGGAATGAAGTTGCTGGGTTATAGGGTATACATATATACAACTTATTAGAAACTGCCAAGGAATTTCCAAAATTTTCACAGCAAGTTACATGTCCATTAGTACTGTACAAGAGTTCCTATTGCTCTCCATCCTTTTCAGCACTTAGTACTGTTATTATTTTAAATTTTAGCCATTATAATATGCATGTTTTGGTATTTCAAATAGTTTACATTTGCACTTCCCTAATATCTTATGAGTTTGATTTGGTTTCATATGCTGTTTGCCATTTGAATGTCTTAAATAATTTTTTTGAAAGTGTGTTGAAATCATCTGTGCATTTGCCTATTCAGTTATCTCTAAATTTTTTACTGATTTGTAGCTCTTAATATTCTGAGTACTAGTCCAATTATAAAATATATGTATTGCATATATCTTTTCCTACTCTGTTGAATTTATCTTTTTACATCCTTAATGTTGTTTTTTAATGAACAGTAATTATATATTTAATGTAATCTAATACATCAATCTTTATTTCATGGTTAGTACATTTTTGTTCCATTTAAGAAATCCTTGCCTAACACAATATCATGAATATCTTATTTTCTAGAAGCCACACACACACAAGACACAATTTGTTGATATACACACACACATAGATATACATATATCAATATATAATACATGATATCAATATATATGTATGATATAAGATAGTATTAAAGAACCATTCATTTTTATGTGGATAGCCCAATAGATATTCAGTTAATTACAAAATCTTTTAATAAGTCTTGATAATCTGGTAGTATAATTCTTTAACTTTGTCCTTCTCCTAAGTTTTAGAATCAGGTTGCCAATTTCCATACAGTAAAGGACCTTCCTGGAATTTGTATTGCAATTGTGCCGAATCTATTGTTCAGTGTTGGGAATAACTGCTATTTTTACCAAATGGAGTCTTCCAATCTGTAGACATGTATATCTGTCCATTTATTTAGATATTTATTTTTCCTCAGTATTTTATTGCATATAGGTCTTGCTCAATTTTTTTTTATTTAAGACTTTTTTTACTTTATTTTTTCAGTGATTCAAGACTCATCGTTTATACACCACACCCAGTGCTCCATGCAATGTGTGCCCTCCCTAATACCCACCACCAGGCTCACCATCCCCCCTCCCCCCACTGCTCCATAACCCTCAGTTCTTGCACTATTTTTAAAAATATTTTTTATTTATTTGAGAGAATGTGAGAGTGGGGGAGGATCAGAGGGAGAGGAACAAGCAGACTCTGAGGATTATAGAGCCTGATGTAGGGCTTGACCTCAGAACCCTAAGATTATGACCTGAGCCAAAACCAAGAGTCAGATTTTTGACAAACTGAGTCACCCTGGTTCTCTGAATTGCACAATTTTAAAATTTATTCTTAGTGTTATTTGATACTATTATAAAGGGTTTTTAAATTTTTTTATTTTTAAAAATTTTATTTTCTAAACATTTTTGGTGCTTATACAGAAATATAATTGAGTTTTGAATATTGGTCAGAGATACTGATGAATCCATTTATTAATAGTACCAATTTATTTTTAGTTTTATGAAACCTTCAGATAATTCCATTTTTATATCAAATTTTTATATATTTAATTTTTATGACTTATTTTATTGCCTAGTTCCTGTAGTACACTGCTGAATGTAAGTGGAGATCACAGATATTGTTTATTTGTGATCTGAGAAAAGATTTTCATTGTTTCACCATTAAACATGATTTTTGCTATAGTTTTGCAGGTGGCTTTCATCAGATTAAGGAAGTTTCTTTTTTATTTTTGGTTTACAAAGACTTTTTTCTTTTTCTTTAAAATTACTATGTTACTTTTATTGTGGCAGAATATACATAACATAACATTTACCGTCTTAACTTTTTTTTTAAATTTCAAGTTTTTAAAAAAATTCTAATTAGTTGACCTGTATGGTAAAATTGGTTTCAGGTATAGAATTTAGTGATTCATCACTTGCATATAACACCCAGTGCTAATCACAACAAATGCCCTCCTTAATACCCATCACCCATTTAGCCCCTTGGCTGCCCCCCACCCTCCATCAACCCTGTTTCTTTTCTGTAGTTAAGAGTCTTTAATGGTTTCTTCTCTTTCTCCCCCACTTTTTATCTCCTCCTATGTTCATCTGTTTGGTTTCTTAAATTCCACATAGGAGTGAACTCATATGATATTTGTCCTTCTCTGACTGACTTATTTTGCTTAACATAATACAGTCTAGTTTTATCAACATCATTGCAAATGGCAAGATTTCATTATTTTTTTCTCATTTACAGGAGTAGCTTTTTTAAGCTGTGACTAATTCTGTTTTTTAAATTAATCGTTTATTTTTAATTTTTTTATTATTAACATATAATGTATTACTTGTTTCAGGGATACAGGTCTGTGATTCATCTTACACAATATATAGTGCTCACCACAACACTTACCCTTCCTAAAGTCCATTACCCAGCCACCCCATTCCCCCCACCCCTCTGCTCAAGCAACCCTCAGTTTGCTTCCTAAGAGTCCCTTATGGTTTGTCTCCCTCTCTATTGTCATCTTGTTTCATTTTTTCCTCTCTTCCCCTATGATCCTCTGCCTTGTTTCTCAAATTCCACATATCAGTGAGATCATATGATAATTGTCTTCCTCTAATTGACTTATCTCACTTAGCACAATACCCTCTAGTTTCCATCCATGTCATTGCAAATGGCAAGATTTCAATTTTTGATGGCTGCATAATATTCCATTGATCAATGGAACAGAATAGAGAACTCAGAAATGGACCCTCAACTCTGTGGTCAACTAATCTTTGACAAAGCAGGAAAGAATATCCAATAGAAGAAGACAGTATTTTCAACAAACGATGTCGGGAAAACTGGACAACTACATGTAGAAGAATGAAATTGGACCATTTCCTTACACCATACACAAAAATAAGCTCAATATGGATGAAATACCTAAATGTGAGACAGTAATCTATCAAAATCCTTGAGGAGAACACAGGGAGAAACCTCTTTGACCTCAGCTGCAGCAATTTCTTCCTAGACACATCACCAAGGGCAAGGGAAACAAGGGCAAAAATGAACTATTAAGACTTTATCAAGATAAAAAGCTTTTGTACAGCAAAGGAAACAGTCAACAAAACCTAAAGACAGCTGACAGAATGGTAGAAGATATTTGCAAATGATATATCAGATAAAGGGCTCATATCCAAAATCTATAAAGAACTTACCAAACTCAACACCCAAAGAACAAATAATCTGAACAAGAAATGGGCAGAAGACATTAACAGACAGTTATGCAAAGAGGACATCCAAATGGCCAACAGACATATGAAAAAGTGCTCAACATCATTTGGCATCAGGGAAATAAAAACCAAACCTCAATGAGATATGACCTCACAACACTTAAAATGGGTAAAATTAACAAGTCAGGAAATGACAGATGTTGGTGAGGATGTGGAGAAAGGGGAACACTTTTACACTGTTGGTGGGAATGCAAGCTAGTGCATTTCACTCTGGAAAGCAGTATGGAAGTTCCTCAAAAAGTTGAAAATAGAGCTACCCTATGATTGTACTAGTAATCAATTGCACTACTGGGTATTTACCCCAAAGATACAAATGAACTGATCTGAAGGGGCAGGTGCACCCCAATGTTTATAGCAGCAATGCCCACAATAGCTAAACTATGGAAAGAGCCCAGGTGTCCAACGACAGATGAATGGATAAAGAAGATGTGGTATATATAGTATATATAATGGAATATTATGCAACCATCAAAAATGAAAATGTTTTCTTTTTTAAATCATAGGTGGGTGTTAAAATTATTCCCCAGCTTTATTGGAACATAACTGACATATAATATTGTGTAAGTTTAAGGTGCAGAACATGACGATTTGTTATAAATATATATTGAAAAATAACTACCACAATAAAGCTAGTTAACACAAGAATGGGTGTTGAATTTTAACAGATTTTTTCCTGCATTTGAGTTAATCACATTTTCTCTTTTGTTTTGTAAATGGGGTGACCTGCATTAATTGATTTTCAAGTGTTAAACCACATTTTATTCTCAGTATAAGCCCTGCTTTTCCAGTTATCTTGCATAACAGAATGGGATATGTGTGAGTATTCATGTGTGTGTGTGTGTGTGTGTGTGTGTGTGTGTATTTTAGAATTTTTGCATCCATGTTCATTAGAGACTAGCCTTCAATTTTGCTTTATTTGTCAGGTTTTTGCTAGGTTTTTATATTAAGGTTATGTTAGCTTTTAAAATGAATTGCAATACAGAACTTTTTTTATACTCTGGAAGAGATTATGTAAGACCGATGCTATTTATTCTTTAAATGTTTAGAAGAATTCATTGGTAATGCCATCTGGACCACAAGTTTTCTTTTCGGGAAATTCTTTAGTTACAGACTCAGATTTTAAGTCATATAAGAGTATCCAGATTTTTAATTTTCTTTTATTGATTTTTTATATTTTTAGGAAATGTTCATCATTCTAAATTTTTATATTTATTGGCATAAAATCTCTTAAAAATAACAACCTTTCATCTTTTTAATCTCTTTTGGATTTTTAATGATATATGCTTTTCCATTCTGAACATTGGTTATTTATTTGTTTTCTTTGTTATTCATCAGTCTTACTGGTGATTTTTCACTTTCATCAGATCTTTTTTTAATTGAGGTATAATTGATATACAACATTATATTCATTTCAGATGTACAACATAATAATTCAATATTTGTATATTTTGCAAAATTATCACCATAATAAGCCTGGTTAACATCCATTGCTATATATAGTTACATATTTTTTTTCCTGAGAACTTTTAAGATCTTCTCTCAGCAACTTTTAAATATGCAATGCAGTATTGTTAACTATTATCACTATGGTGTACATTACATATGCATGACTTATTTATTTTATAAGTGAAAGTTTGTATCTTTGACTCCCTTTGTACATTTCACCTATTGCCAACCCCTACCTCTGGCAAACTGTTCTCTGTATCTATGAACCTGGCAAGTTTTGTTTTGTTTTGTTTTCTTTTTATTGTTTTAGATTTCACATGTTAAATCATATAGTATTTGTCTTTTCTGTCTGACTTATTTCACTTACATAATGCCCTCAGGGTCCATCCATGTTGCCACAAATGGCAAGATTTCCTTCCTTTTTATGAATGAATAATATTCCTCTGTGTGTGTTGTGTGTGTGTGTGTGTGTGTGTGTGTATCACATTTTCTTTGTTCATTTATCTGTCATTGGACACTTAGGTAGTTTCTATATCTTGGCTTCTGTGACCAATGCTGCAGTGAACATGGGGTGTATATGTCCTTTCAAGTTAGTATTTTCATTTCTTCGGATAAATATCCATAAGTGGAATTGCTGAATCATATGTTAGTTCTATTCTTTTATGTTTTGAGGAAACTCCATACTCTCTATTGCAGCTGCACCAATTTAAATTCCCACCAATAGTACACAGGGGTTTTCTTTTCTTCAGATCCTTGACAATACTTGTATTAACTAGGCCACAAACCTCATTAACTTTATTGTACTGTAGTCATACAAGAAGGTTTTTACATGCACTTATTTTGTGTGTTTGTAGTTCCTTTGTGTGTGTATGTTTGTAGTTCTATACAATTTAATTCCATGTATAGATTTGTATAACAACCACCACAATCAAGATACAGAACTGTTCAATCACCACAAAGAAATTCCTTTGTGTTCCCCTTTATAGTAGCACCTACTATTTCCCACCCCTGTCATTTTCCCTGAAAACCATTAATTTGTTCTCTACAGTTTTTGCCAGTTTGATAATACTATATAAATATAGTTATAGGGGTGCCTGTGTGGTGCATCAGACTTGGTTTCAGCTTAGGGTGACCATGTACTATTGTGTTTCTGGATTTGGATATATGAAAGCACCTTGGATAGACTTTGGTTTGTTACCTGCAGTTGCTTTTTAGTTTTAAGTATCATGCTGGATTTATATCTGAGATTCTTGAATTTTGAAATAAAACTGAATTGTAGAACTTTTGGGAGGGAGGGAAGTGTGAGTGAGCTGAAGAAGCAGGAAACAGGATTAATGGCTTTGGCTGAAACCAGAACACTCTGGTTTTAAGAACTACATGGTTTTTGTATTTCAGACAGCTATATCAGATTCCTAAATCCCTTAGTGCTGGTTTTTACATGGCCTTATCCAAATCGCTCTATCCTGTAGTCTCCACTGTTCTCCTAGAATGGTCACCAAGCTGACTCATTGTGAAATAATATTTCTTGTTGATACTCAGTATTTATTCCTAGAGCCTAGGCCAGCCCTGTGGCATGGAAGGCATCAAGCAATAACTTGGCCAAAAAGTACTTCTTGTCTCAATCATATATAACTGAATTCTCACCATCATATTAACTCCTTCAGAAAATACTTTTTAAGTGAGCTGTGGAAATAACACTTAACCAGGTATCAGAAGACTCTGTCCTCTGCAACACTTATTAGTTTTGGTTTGTGACCAAGTAAAAACATCTTTGTGTTTTAGGTTCTTATTCCTTATACAGGTTAAAAAATTCTTAACTTGCTTACCTATCAAGATTGTGATATGAATAAAATATAAAAGAAATGGCAAAGTATGTCATAAGTGTACAGACTGAATTCATTATTAATGTAACATCATAACTTCATTTAAAACCATTTATTGGATGCCCATTATATGCTGTTTACGCAATTATATATATAATGTACATAATACACGTTATATATTATATATTAGTATAATTCGTATTATATATATAATTTTTCTCATGAAATCATTACACAGTCCAAAAGTAACAACTATTATTATCCTTTTCTTTGAGATGAAGAGACTAAGTATATTGGTTTCTATTGCTGATGTAACAAACTACAGAAAATTTAGCAGTTTAAAAACATGCAGTTTTTTTTTTTTTGGTCTCACAATTCTATAGGTCGGAAGTTTGGTCAACTGAGGTGGGTCCTCTGCTTCAGGAGCCTCCTGAGGGTGAAATAAAAATGTCAGGGCTGCATTTCTTTTTGGAGGCTTTGAGGATATATCTGCTTCCAAGCTTATGCAGATTATTGACCAATTTCAGTTCCATGTGTTTGTTGAACTGAGGTACCCGTACCCGTTTCCTAATTGGGTGTTAGCCAGAGATATTCCTCAGCTTCTAGGGGCCACCTGCATTCCCTGGCTCAAGGATCCTTTCATCTTCAAAAGCAACAACAGAGGATTGAGTTCCGCTCATTCTTTGAATCTCTCCTGCCGCCTCATCTCTCCTCCTCTTCTGTTCTTTAGAGCCCATGTGATTACACTGGGCTCATCTAGATAATCCAGAATGATCTATTTTAAGGTCAGTTGATTATTAACTGATTCCATCTGTAAAGCCTCTTTGACCATGTAGTGTTAATGTATTCATGGGCATAATACTAAGGGGTAAAAGATTATGGGGGACAAAATCTTGCTACCATATGTTTAATTTAATTTTAAAGTCTATATTTTTAACTTAAATTTTGTTAACATACAGGGCAGTATTGGTTTCAGGAATAGAATTCAGTGATTCATCACTTACATACAGCACCCAGTGCTCATCACAAGTGCCCTCCTTCATACCCATCACCCATCTAGCCCATCCCTCCCCTCCATCAACCCTCAGTTTGTTCTCTATCATTTAGAGTCACTTATGGCTTATTCTTAAAGACAACTAATAATAATTTTAATAAAATATAAATATTTCATACATTTAAAAGTAATATGTATATATGTGTATATTTGTATATATGTGTATATTCTGTGTTAAAGGACAAAGATATCCCTTACCAAATTTCTCTGTCCCAGATTCTTACTTCCAATGTTGCGTTTCCCACTATATGTTATTCATTTTAGCTCTTAAATGTAAAGACTTTGATTCCTACTACAGAAGGAGGTGTTGGGCTATATAATGATGTATTTGTCAAATAAGTAAACTACCAAGGTTCACTTATATTTTATTTTTTTAAAGACTTTATTTATTTATTTCACAGAGGGAGAGAGATCACAAATAGGCTGAGAGGCAGGCAGAGAGAGAGGAGGAAGCAGGTTCCCCACTGAGCAGAGAGCCCAATGCGGGCCTGATATCATGACCTCAGCCAAAGGCAGAGGCTTTAACCCACTGAGTCACCCAGGTGCCCAGTTCACTTATATTTTAGATGCAGGGGTTCCCAGAGTTTGAAAGTATTCCTATAGAGTCTTATTTTCAGCTATTCTAGAATTGCCAAGCCACATTTAACTCTAACTTCTTTCTCCATTCACCAGCATCAATATTGTTATTTTTACTCTCTGTTAACCCTTTGAGCCCAATATGCACCCAGAAACCAGAATTCTCTCTCCAATATACAGATATATTTGTGTCACAACATTCTTCAATGGTTTTTCTGCTCTAAAAATTAAATCTAAGCACTTTATAGTGGCTTGCAAGACCATGCATAAATTGGTTGCACTTACCTCTCTAGCCTTATTTCTAGCCATCTCCCCCTCCTGTTTTTGTTCCAGAAGTACCGAACAACTTTCATATTTTTCAGCACAGTGTGATCTCTTGCCCTTTTGATATGTGATAGAAAATTCTTTTTTTTTCAGTCTGAACTTTTTGAGCTCATAATTCAGGTCTCTGTTTAAATGTTACTTCCTCCATGATATCTTCCTTTATTCCCCAAAACTCAGTTTAATTGTTTTTTCTATATTTTCATTGCACTCTGTATTTTTGCTCTCATTGCATGTTTATCATATTTTACTATAATTTCTGGTTCTCCAAGTAAACCATCAACTCCCTGAAGGTGAGCATCATGTCTATTTTATTAAATGTTGTATTGTCAGAATTTAGGGTGATTATAAAATAGTTTGCTATTTATGAATGAATGAATATGAATGAATAATTTTATTCCCTTATAAATGAATAAAACCTGTGTCTGCTCAAGCACTTACTCTATTAGTCTGAGTGGGTGTGATGATGCATCTCCATTTTCTTAAGATACAAAAATTGGGACTAGGATTAACCCTTCATAATCCCTCTTTGCCCCTGCCCCAATCCGGGTGGTCTTTACTAGTCTAAGAAGTTTGCCTCTTGGGAACTGTGCTCTAGCCTGACCATATGTTAGTTCTCCCCAATCTAACAATCAAAGTTTTATTGCGTCTTCTGAGACTTTAAAGGTTTTTCCCTTGCAGGATGACCAAATATTGGTATATCATCACTACTTCCAAAAACATTTTGGAAATACTTTCCCACACACCATGGTTCTTTTTTTTTTAGTTGTGAAAGACAGTACTTTATTTATTTATTTGAATTTAATTAGCCAACATATAGTATCACATCATTAGTTTTTGATGTAATGTTCAATAATTCATTAGTTGCATGTAACACCCAGTGCTCATCATATCACGTGTCTTCCTTAATACCTATCAACCCAGTTACCATATCCTCCCACCCACTTCCCCTTCTGCAACCCTCAGTTTGTTTCTAGGAGTCAAGAATCTCTCATGGTTTGTCTCCCTCTCTGATTTCTTCCCAATCACTTTTCCCTCTCTTCCCCTATGATCCTCTGCGCTATTTCTCATGTTCCACATATGAGTGAAACCATACGATAATTGTCTTTCTCTGATGGACTTATTTCATGTAACATAACTCCCTCCAGTTCCATCCATGTCAATGCAAATGGTAGGTATTCATCTTTCTCATGGCTGAAAAATATTCCATTGTATATATGAACCACATTTCTTTATCCATTCATCTGCTGAAGGACATCTCATCTTCAACAGCTTGGGTATTGTGGACATTGCTGCTATAAATATTGAGGTGCAGGTGCACCTTTGTTTCACCACATTTTTAAAAAAGATTTTATTTATTTATTTCGCAGCAGGAGAGAGATCACAAGGAGGCAGAGAGGCAGGCAGAGAGAGAGGGGGAAGCAGGCTCCCTGCTGAGCAGAGAGCCCGATGCGGGCCTCAATCCCAGGACCCTGAGATCATGACCCAAGCCGAAAGCAGAGGCTTTAACCCACTGAGCCACCCAGGCGCCCGGTTTCACCACATTTTAATCTTTGGGATAAATACCCAGTAGTGCAATTGCTGGGTTATAGGGTAGCTCTATCTTTAAGTTCTTGAGGAACCTCCATACTATTTTCCAGACTGGCTCTACCAGTTTTCATTCCCACAAAGAGTGTAAGAGGATTCCCCTTTCTCCACATCCTTGCCAACATTTGTTGTTCTCTGTCTTCTTAATTTTTGCCATTCTAACTGATATAAGGTGGTATCTCATTGTGGTTTTGATTTGTAGTTCCCTGGAGGCTTTCCATTTCCCTGGAGGCTTTCCATGCCTCCTTAGAGGACCAGAATAAAAATGGCCATGACCCCATCTCCAGCCCAGAGCTAAAAGATCATGGTCCCCCCCTTCAATAAACCCTCTGGCACAAACAGTCTTCACCTTTGCGTGTGCCAAACTCTGCAGACTCTTGAGCCACACCATGGTTCTTTGCTGCTTTTCTATGTTCCTTCCTATGGCCATCTGATTCCCTTCCATGTTTATTTGACTGTGCACTGTGGTATTATGAGCATACAATGTGATTGTATGCTTTTATACTGAGGGCCACCTACTCTTGCACCATAACCATTTGCTTATGCACTATGGCTGTCTGAACTTGCATTTTCATGTACTTTGGCTGCCTGTTAGTGAATCTTTTTTTTTAAATTATGCTTGTCTATTTCCACTTAAGGACCATCTGCTCCAATACTATGGTTATTTGCTTCTGCATTATGGTTCTTTCTCTGTGGAATTGTGGACTTAAGTTCATGTATCATGATTGTTTCATTATAATTATCTAATTCCATATAGTCAATAACATTGTAATAACATTGTATGGTGACAGATGGTGACTACACTGACTGTGGTGAGCTGTGCATAATGCATAGAATTGTTGAATCACTGTGTTATGCACATGAAATTAATAAAAAATTGTATGTCAATTATATTTCAATTAAAAAGAATATAGAGAAAAATTATTTGATTCTGAAACTTCACTATGGCCTTTGGTTCCTGTTTCATGCTTTCTGCTACTTTTTTTCTTTTACCATGGTTATCATTATTAGTAACTTTAATGTTCTTGCATCATAGACATCAAAGCAAACAAATGTCATCTTTTGTTATGTAACATGGTCAGCTGTTAATGCATTATAGTCATTTGAACATTCACCACTATAGCCACCTACTACTGTGCTATAGGCACCTTCAGCAGCATGGTTATCTGAGCACATGCTAAGGTTTATGTGTCATTGCAGTCTGCACTTAATCACAGTAAGTCATTCCATGGCCTTAGCACATGCCATAGTCACCTTGGCATAAATCAGAGGAAACTAATCCTATATTTAAGTTATATCTAAGGTTTCCTTCCCCTGAAGCATACCCTTTCCACTATAATGTGAGTATCTATACTTTAGACATTCTTCTCTTCCTTAATTGTAAGTATAGCAAGAGCTTATGCACATGAACCTGAACCATGGTCATGATATCATTATTATGGTTTTTAAACATATGTCAGTGTTGTCTGCCCATGTGCCATGGTTATTTCAGCACTTACCATGGTCATCTTTTCTTGATATTCTTTGGGTAGAGCAAGGGCCTATAACTTCCATGTTATATATAACTTACATTTTTGGTAGTTTACCTTAACACGGACTATAACATTATATACTTCTCCTGGAGCTTTATATCACTATAATATGATTAGTAGCTCATGAACCATTGTCTTCTGGTTATGTTACATTATTTAAATATATATATATGTATATATAAATGAAGTCTTCTTATATACAATGTTGACTACAGTTACAAGGATAGATACTTGTAAATGATTACACTCTACTTTTTTTTTAAAGATTTTATTTTATTTATTTCATAGAGGGAGAGAGATCACAAGGAGGCAGAGAAGCAGGCAGAGAGAGGGGGAAGCAGGCTCCCCGCTGAGCAGGGAGCCTGATGTGGGCCTCGATCCCAGGACCCCGAGATCATGACCTGAGCCGAAAGCAGAGACTTTAACCCACTGAGCCACCCAGGCGCCCTACACTCTACTTCTAATAGATAAATGTCACACACTTTACTTGACTGATATATATTCTTTCATATATTATGGCTGACTGATAATATTTGGAGGTTTTCTGAGTGTGCATTTTGTTCAGGTAGTAAAACTACAGAGAGATATTTTATATACTATACAGTCATTTAATCGTGTGCCATAATATCTCCTTTTGCAAAAATGCCATTTTTGAAAGGGCTGCTGTAACAAAGTATAACAAACTGGGTAGCTTAAAACAACAGAAATTTGTTTTATCACAGTTCTGGAGGCTAAAATTCCAAAATCAAGATGTTGGTAGGGCTATACTTCCTCCAAATGCTCTAGAAGAGGATCTATCCTTGCCTTTTCAAGTTTCTGGTAGTTGCAGGTATCCTTGGTTTATGGCATCATCACTGTTGTACCTGCCTCTGTCATCACACAAAATTCTCTTTAAATTTCCCTCTTCTTATAAGGATACCAGCCAATGGATTTATGGCTCACCCTAATTCAGTATGACATTATCTTTTTTTCCCCAGTATGACATTATTTTAAAAAATTGATTATATCTTCAAAGACCCTATAACCAAATAAGGTGAAATTTATAGGTACCAGGAGTTACAACTTGAAAGTCTCTTTGTGGAGGGGACATAATTCCACTCATAACAGCATCTACACTTGAAGATACTTACTTTTTTAAAGCTTTTCAGTAATATTTATTATTTATTTAAAAACAATCTAAAATTTTTGTGCATGATGAAGCATTGAATAGAATTTTTAAAGTACCAAAATTGGTAGACCATTGCAATCTAGATTTAGAGTCTAGCTTGCTGAAAGATGTGATGTACTTACTGAAATGAGAAAACAACATTTTGGAAAATATGGTGATTAAGACAATGAAATCTCTATCACTATCAACTGATATTTAAAAGTTTCAACAATTGCTTTTCTTTGTTCTTCATGTTATGGTTTATTTATCTTAATTTTGTTATAATATGGAAGTAAGCATTTTGTACATTATGTATCTGAATATGTGTAATAATTTTTACATTATTTATTTTATTTGAGTGTAGTTGACAATGTTACATTAGTGTCAGGTGTAAAACAGTAATTTTTTATTTATTATTTTTATTTTTTATTATGTTATGTTAGTCACCATATAGTACATCATTAATTTTTGATGTAGTGTTCCAAGATTCATTGCTTATGTATAACACCCAGTGCTCCATGATTTGACAAGTTTATACACCATGCTATGTTCATGACAAGTGTAGCTACAATCTGTCCTGATATATTGCTATTACAATATCATTGATTATATTTTTATGCTGTATTTTTTATTCTCATGATTTATTCATTCTAAAACTGGAAGCCTATATCTCTCACTCAAAATTTGGTTTTATATTATGGTTTTTTAATTAGGTATTATGTTTATCTGAGTCAGCATCACAGTTTGTTCATATACTGTAAATATTTGAGCTTGACCTGTGATTGTCTATGTTCTATGTCATAATCATATTGGGCAGCATCATTACTAACTTATACATCAGTCACATCTGTCTTCTACTTCAGCATTGCTCTTTACTCCTACACCATGTCCAACAGCCCCCATATTTTGGGTATATTTATTTTTTGTTCAAGGTCACACATTTATTTTTATTGGATATTTTCTTGTGATATGTCCTCTTGTATCATTCATACTTCACATTTCGGGGTTATCAGGATAAAATACTCAAATGCAAGAGGTAGATGTTTATGTACAGTATCCATCTGATATGGTATGGGGTCTCATTTTGCACCATTGTCATCTTATCCTTGACTAAAGGAACTGGATTATATATTATGGATATCCTGCAGTTAGATATCGAACTGTTTGTGTATAGTATGTGTTTACTCATTGACTATATATATACATATATATATGTATATATATATATATACATTCAGTGTTGCTAGTCTATCATAAGTATGTAAAAAAGCATCATGATTTTCTGTGTATAGAGTGACAGCTTCTATAACATGGCTATTAGCTCTTATATTGTGGCCATTAGTTCCTACACAATGGTTGTTTCCTCCATATTTGTTGTCTACTCCTGTACCATGTCTACTAACTCTATTATAGCTGTTAGCTCTCGTAATGGCATTGTTTGAGTATATAACAGTCTCAAACACAAATTTTGGATATTCACCATGATTATTTTTAATTAGGCATTATGCCCATCTGAGTCTCCTTTTGTACCATTGTCATCTTCTCCTGGAAGAAAGTCATTTATTGATTCTTTGGTGATTTTTTATCATGCATCATATCTGAGTAAGAATCACACTGCAGTTTATTTCTATACCATGTACATCTATGCCTGTATTGTAATTGACATCTTATGTCCTATAGGTGTGTGGGTGTGATTTCTCCTGGACCAATGCCATACATTCCAGTAACTAAAAAAATTATCTGAGCAGTTTTTCACTCTATGGTTCTTTGTTGGTTTACCATATTGGTCCCCTCTTTCATATATGAATTGACTCATTTTCTGTGATGGTCTAAACATGCATAATGAATTTCTGCTTTTATACTCTGTTTGAAATTATTACTATGCATTTCCACTTTTTAAAAAAAATTAAATTCAATCCCAATTAAACACTATGCTTGTTCAAAAATACACTATCATTCTCTACTCATACTGGGAATTACTATTTTGTACCATGCATATTAGTTTGTGCACCATGGTTTTGCTATTGCATTGAGTTTTCTCTCCTTTTTCATCACTGTCTACTCTTGTAACTTGGGTGTTGCTCATGTTGCAGGTTCTTCTATGTGTGCATCATGGTCAAATGCTCAGACTCCTTGGTGGCTGCTTATGCACCATGAATGTTTGAGCATGTTCTGTGGTGTCTATTTGTGCAGCATCACCATCTGCTTCTGGAACAAAGCCATTCATTATTCTGTTTTTAAGTATTCTATCATATCTGTGAAAAGAATCACAGCATATTATCATTCATTGTAGTATTTAAGAGAATGGGTAGTGGAGCCAAAATGACTGAATTTGAATCCTGAATTATCCATTTACTAGCTGTGGGATCTTGGGCATATCAATACACATTTATATGCTTTATTTTCTTGCAAAATGACAAAAATAATACCTCATAAGGTTGTTATGAGGATTATATGAGTTATTACACATACGTATTTTGAACACTCCCTGGCATGTAGTAAGATATATGTGGTGATGATGATGATAAATGATACTGTGTCCCTTGATTCTCTGTCATGATTGTCAGTTCGAATTCTGGAGTTCTGTAGGTGTGCATTATGGCATAACACTCAGACACTTATACTAGTGTTTAATGCACCATGATATGAGCATATGCCATTGAGTCTCCCTTTGAATAACTGCTATCTGCACTATCCTGTTAGCTCCTGCACTATTGTTTTCAGCTCTTTTATCATCACTATCTCCACTAATATCCTTGTTCATTTGCCTGTATATTGTGGTTATCATCTCCTTTTCTTGGGGTATCTGGATGTCCATCACAGTAAAATGCTCAAACATTAGTGGTAGTTGTTCATGCAGCATGATTATCTGAGCATTTGCCATGATATCCCCTCTAGAATTTCTGCCATATGCTGCTGGCCTGAAAAAATATATTCATGTTTCCTTTATACATACACTCAGTCTAAGCATATTCCATTACATGTTTTTTGCTTCTGTATCACATCTACATGCTTTTGTATTCTAGGTTTTTGCTCATGCATCATGATTGTCTGAACATACAGCATGCTTGTGTTCACATATCCTATGGTTTCTGAGCAGAAAACTTCATTGCCTGCTGCTCTACAGGGAAATGGTGTTTCATGCATAATGTATATCAGTTTATGCTTTATGATAATTTGCTCCTTCCATGGCTCTCTAATCCTTGATCACGCCTGCCTTTTCCTGCACTGTATATATTCAAAGATGATAAATGTTTTTGCATGTCACTGGCTTGTCTGAGTGTGCATCACAGTCAAATGCCTGTGGTGGCTGTTAATGCACTTGGTTATTTAAACATGTACCATAGTTTCACTTGCTTCATCATTGCTGTCTGCTCCTAAAAAAGATGTTATAAAGTCTGATGTTGATAATAACTAAATTTATACAGGCAAATGAAGTATGTGTATCTTAATAAAGTCACAGAAATATATTATCCTTACAAATTTATACATTTCCACAAAATATTTTGGAGACCGATGTTTATGTGTTATCAAGATTTTAACTATGAGGTATTTTTTTTCAAAATATGTGTTAATTTTTTTTAAGAGCTGCAGTGTGTCCTGAATAAATCACAGTGGAACTAAAATAATGAATTAAAAAAAAAGAAGTTGTGTTTTTTTTAAATCACCAACTGTATCGATTTCAGGAAACATACTGGCATGTCTATTTTTTTCTGTATCATTGCTACTGATTCATGCCATGGGGTTGTATAGGTAATCATCATAAGCAAATGCTCAAATACTAGTTGTGGCTGTTAATGCAACATAATCATCTGAGTATTTGGTGTCAGGTCTCCTTTTGCACATCTGACTTCTACTCATGGACAAAACTATTCACTCCTCTACTATCGTTTTTTTTTTTTTGTTTTTTTGTTTTTTAAAGCACAATATCTATCTGAGTATCAGACATCATGAGCACCACAACATGGTTTTCTTCACCAAAAACAAGTTTGTGTATCATAACCTATGTCTCATGGCTCCTGTATCATGACTGCTATAACATAGTATAGAGTGTTTTTGTTTACCTGTGTACATTATAATCAAATGATCAAATACTGCTTATGGATTTCATCAACTGTTGTGTGAATATATTCCATGGTATCTCTCTATATACCATTGACATCTTCTTCTGAAATAATCATTTATGTATTGATGTTTTGATCATATACCATATTCATCTGTGATGTCTCCATTCATGGTTATTTTCTATTGTACTTTGTCTCTTGGCTCTAAACAGCTATTGGCTTTCTCTGTATTTGTATGAAAGTACATAATGTATTCTATTCTTTCATTGTGTTTGAAGTTTTACTACAGTGTTCTTTTTATTCATCATTGGTGTGAAAATGCACCATCAGTGTCTGCTTATTACTAAGAATGAAAATTTCTGTACCATAAATCTCATTTTGTGCACCATAGTTATTTACTTCAATGTGTTTGCTTCCTCCTTCGTCTTCAGTATCTACTCCTATACACTGGATGTCAGCTCATGTTGCAGGATCTTCTGAGTGTGCATCGTAGTCAAATGCTCAGACTCCTGTGGTGGCTGCTCATGCACCACGGATGTTTGAGCATGTGCTACGGTGTCTACTTTTGCTACATTGCTGCCTACTCCGGACCAAAGCTATTTGTTCCTGTACTCTGTATTTTTAAATCTTGTACCATATCCATTTGAGGAAGCATGGCACCATCAGTGTATATGCGCAATGCTGACTCTGAAGTTAGGATGCTTGTATTTAATCCCAGTTCTGCCATTTAATAGCTTGGTGTCCTTGCACAAGTCATTTCATCCCTTTGTGTCCCTATTTTCTCAACTGCAAAATAATAGTAAGGATAATACCTACCTCATAGGGTTGCTGTGAGGATTCAAAACATCAAATGTAAAATGTTTAGATTAGTGTCTGGCACATGGTAAATGCTGATAATATCAAGTTACTATGTCTTTTTGTTCTTTATTATGATTGTCAGCTTGCATTCTGAGATTGTCTGGTTGTATGTCTCAGTCATATGCTACATTACTGGTGGTGGCTATATTTCCAGCATGGTCATCTGATGTTACGCCTTTATTTCTCCTTTTGCAATAATGTCTCCCTCAATAAAGCCATTTGTTGTTGTGTTATATTCTTCATGAGCATTAACAGCACAATAGTTGACTACTCTACCATTTCCACCTGTATCTGTATAATTGATAGTTCATGTTTCAAGGCATATTGATGTGTGTCATGATCAAACAATCAAACAACAGTAATCGATTGATTGATTTTGCATTGTGATCACCTGAGCATATATCATGGTTTCCCACCATTACCATCTGCTCCTGAATCAAGTAATTCCTTCCTGTATTGTGGTTTTTGATCATATATTGTGATTATCTGTACAATTTTCACTAAATGATTATTTTCTTTGTACCATTCTGTCTTTCCTTGTATATAGGTGTTGGTTCATTTTTCATGGTAGTCTGAGCATGCATAAAGAATTTCTGTTCATGTAACATGTTTGCAGTTTACAGATTTCTACTCATATATTATGATTCTGTGAAAATGTAGTTATTGTCTACTTCTGAATTAAGAATGAAATCTCTGTATCATGAATAGAAGTTTATTAATTGTGACAGCATCTGGTTTGCCTACACCTCTATCATCCTGATATCAGCCCATGTTGCAGGATGATTGGATTGTGCCTTATAGTCAAATGTTCTACCTAATTGTGGTGGCTGCTCATGCATCATGGATGTTTGATAATGGGCTATGAATCCATTTAGGCAACAGTGTTTCCTGTCTGTATCAGCAATATAGCCATTAGTTTCTTTACTGTGTATTTTTGATCTCTCACCTTGTACATCAGATAGCACAGCACCACGGATATATAATAAGGCTAGACTGATGTACAAGTAAGTCACTTCCTACCTTTCTACCTTTGTTTCCTCAAACCTAAAATAATAGTAATACCTACCTCATATGCTTGTTGTGAAAGTAGTTATTTTTTATAAAGTTAGTTCCTGGTATATAATAAGTACTAAATAAGTATAAACTCCTTTGAGAGCACAAACTGAGTTCAAACCAAGAGTTGGATACTTAACTGACTGCACCACCCAGGCGTCCCATTCCTTTTTTTTTTTTCTCTATGTAGCATCCTTTTTCATCTCTTCGTTTTATAGGTTATTTTGTCTGGTATACTTATTGCTACCCCAGCTTCCTTTTCAGTTCTATTTGCTTGATAAATACTTCTCCATTACTTCACTTTGAATCTGCAGGTGTCTTTAGGTCTGAAATGAGACTTGTAGGCAGCATATAGATGGGTCTTGTTTTTTATCCACTCTGATACCCTACTTTTTTTTCTATTGGAGAATTTAGTGCATTTACATCTAAAGTAATTATTGATAGGCATTTATGCATTGCTATTTGTTACTTGTTTTATGGTTGTTTTTATAGTTTTTCTTTGATCCTTTCTTCTCTCACTCACTTTCATTGTTTTCTTTCTTTTGTGATATACTTGGAATCCTTTAATGTTTGCATATCAATTACTGGTTTTTGATTTTTGATTTGTGGTTACTATTACATTTGTATATAACATCTGCTTATAGCATTCTATATGAAATTGATGGTCACTTACGTTTGAGCCCATTCTTTAGTCCTCTCCTCCCACCCCAATTTTAGGTATACGGTGTTATATTTTATATCCTTTAGTTTGTGAATCTCTTGACTTATTTTTATAGAAATACTTATATTACTTTTATGTTTCATACTTTTCATGCTTTCAGTTATGGTCTTTTCTTTCTACTTAAAGTGTCCTCTTTCATATTTTTTGTAGGGCTAGTTTGGTAGTCCTGAATTCCTTTGGTTTTTGTTTGAGAAATTCTTTCTCTCTCCTATTCTGAATGATAGCCTTGCTGAATAGAGTATTCTTGGCTGCACATTTTCCCCTTATAGTACTTTGAATTTATCATACACTGCCTTCTGACCTGCAAAGTTTCTGCTGAAAAGTCCACTCATAGACTTATGGGGTTTCCCTTGTATATAACTGTCTTCTTTTCTCTTGATGCTTTTTTTTTTTTTTTTTTTTTTTTTTTTTTT
>LNAC01001034.1:147712-167665 GCA_002007465.1 Ailurus styani | reverse complement strand
ATTTCACAGAGGGAGAGAGATCACAAGGAGGCAGAGAGGCAGGCAGAGAGAGAGAGGGGGAAGCAGGCTCCCCGCTGAGCAGGGAGCCCGATGCGGGCCTCGATCCCAGGACCCTGAGATCATGACCTGAGCCGAAAGCAGAGGCTTTAACCCACTGAGCCACCCAGGCGCCCTCTCTTGATGCTTTTTAAAAAATATTTTATTCATTTATTTGAGAGAGAGAGAGCGAGAGAGCGAGAGAGAGCACAGGCATGGGGAGCTGCAGAGAGACAGAGAAGCAAGCTTCCCACTGAACAGGGAGCCCAATGTAGGACTCAATCCCAGGACCTTCGGATCATGACCTGAGCTGATGGCAGACACTTTTCCAGTAGAGCCACCCAGGTGCCCCTCTTGATGCTTTTAGCATTTTTTCTTTATGACTACTTTTTTCCCCCATTTTAGTTTCTATGTGCCTTGATGTGGACTTCCTTGAGTTAAATTTGTTAGGAGATCTGTGCGCCTCCTGGACCTGGGTATCTGTTTCCTTCCCCAGATTTGGGAAATTTTCAGCTATTATTTCTTCCAATAAAATTACTGTTTCCTTTTCTCTCTCTTCTGGGATCCCTATAATGTGAGTGTTATTACACTTGATGGAGTCACTGAGTTCCCTAACTCTATTCTCAACTTCCATATTTTTTTTCTCTCACTCAAGTTGATTGTTTTACTGTACTCTGGCTTCCAGTTCACTGATTTGTTCTTCTGCTTCATTTATCCTGCTGTTTATTCTATCGGGTGTATTTTAAATTTCATTTATTGTATTCTTCACCTCTGATTGGTTCTTTTTTATCTCTTTGTTACGGGTCTCACTGATGTCCTCTACACTTATCTCAAGTCCAGTGGTATCTTTTTTTAAAAAAGATTTTATTAATTTATTTGACAAGAGAGAGATCACAAGTAGGCAGAGAGGCAGGCAGAGAGGGAGGAGGAAGCAGGCTCCATGCTGAGCAGGGAGCCCAATGCGGGGCTCAATCCCAGGACCCTGGGATCATGGCCTGAGCCGAAGGCAGAGGCTTTAATCCACTGAGCCACTCAGGCGCCCCTCCAGTGGTATCTTTATGATCATTACTTTAAATTCTCTATCCAGCGTATTACTTATGTCCATTTTGCTTAGGTCTCTTGCTGTGGTTTTGTCCTTTGCTTTCATTTGGGATATATTCCTGTGTCTCCCAATTTTATCTAACTCTCTGTCCGTTCCTCTGTGTTAGGAAAGTCAGCTATGTCTTCTTATTCTTGCAGGTAATTGACTCATGAAGAAGAGGTCCTCTCATGTCCTGCAGTGCAGTGTTCCCTGTTCACCATTACCTGGCTCTTCAGGGAGTGTCTCTTATGTGTGCTGCCCTTGCCCTGCTCTTGGGTCCTGGTGTACCTCTTTT
The DNA here is from genome assembly GCA_002007465.1 of Ailurus styani. Classification (NCBI taxonomy): domain Eukaryota; kingdom Metazoa; phylum Chordata; class Mammalia; order Carnivora; family Ailuridae; genus Ailurus; species Ailurus styani. The sequence continues at coordinate 166,253 of LNAC01001034.1, read as the reverse complement.
AATCATCCACAGAGGTTTTCTTTTCCTGTTGTGGGCTGTTTTTGGCCCCAGCCAGAGGAGGGCACATTTTAACAAGGAGTGTGCTAGTCTGCTTGTGAAATGAGTCCCGCGATTTTTGCCGGAATTGAGGCCCTGCAAAATGTGCAGGTCAGGAGATGTGGTGTTGTCAGGATTTGTACTAGTCTTCTGGAGCAGGAGACCTGCAGCAAGGGGACTGAGGCAAGTGTGACTGGGAAGGATGGATCTGCTGAATCATAGGGGGGCAGGGCTTGGTGTAATCATGTAGGTAGGGAGTGTAGGTGCTGGGCTGGTTCCTGTACATGACCATGTGTTTATGTTGGGGTGGGGAGGGAAATGATACCTTTCAGCTCCTTTGTTCCTGGAGGGGTCTTCCTGCATTCCCTGTCTCTCATGTTCTGAGATGAGTAAATAACTCTCCCTCCCATATGTCTAACAGTAGAATGTGTATTATCAACTTTACAATCTAATATCAAACTTTTCTCTAAGGAGTTTGTGCCATTTTAGGCCCCCACCAAGAGTGTAGGAGAATTCCTTTTGTTCATATCAAACTTGGTATTTATGAGACTTTAAAATTTGTGTTAGTCAATGAAGGTGTAATGAGAATTTATTATGGCTTTAATTATCATTTCCATGATTACTAATAAAAGCACTTTCCTTAAGGTTAACAATAATTTGTAGCTCTTCTTTTGTGAAGTACCTCTTCAAGTCTTTTGTATATTTTTGCTACTGGATTTTCTCTCTTTTTCTTTTGATGTTATAGGAATTCTTCACATATCTTAAATGACACTTCTTTAACAAATATATGTATGTTGTGTGACAAGAATATACCATTCTATGGTTGTTCTTTATTCTTTTTCTTCCATTTTTTGATGAACAGAATTCTGAATTTTAATATACTGTTTTATTAGTTGCTTCCTTTGTAAATAGCACTTCGTGTATGTTTAAGAAATTCTTTCTTACTCCAGATTTGTGAAGTTCACTTTTATTATGTTGTCTTATACTTTTGACTTTCATGTTTAAATCTTCAACCAACTTGTAATAAATTTTTGTATGCCTTTAGTAAGGTTCCAATTTAATTGTTGTATGAGGTATGAAAACAACCAATTGTCCTAGCACCATTTATTGAAAATCCTGTATTTACCATACAATTCTTCAGTGTTACCTCAGTCATAAATCAAATGTCCATCAATGCCTAGATTTTCTTCTAATTTCACCTTTCTCTTTGTCTCTCCTGGCATCAATACCCTTCTGCCCCGTTACAATTTTAAAATAAGTCTTAATAAAGGAAGTCATGTTACCTTATTCTTTTTTTTAAAGATTTTATTTATTTATTTGACAGAGAGAAAGGGAGAGAGATCACAAGTATGCAGAGAGGCAGGCAGAGGGAGAGAGGGAAGCAGGCTCCCCACTGAGCAGAGAGCCCAATGTGGGGCTTGATCTCAGGACCCTGAGATCATGACCTGAGCCAAAGACAGAGGCTTAACCCACTGAGCTACCAAGGCACCCACCTTATTCTTCTTCAAGATTTCAAAAAGATATTCTTGACTCTTTGAATTTCCATACAAAATTTTAGAATCAGCTTGTCAAGCCTGACCAATCAGTCAATCAAAAAATAAATTAAGCAGTATTGACAACTTGACAATATTGTGTTTAAAGTTGTATTTCTGCATTTATTTAGGTCTTCATCATCTCTCTACCATTCCATAGTTTTATCTTACAGAAACACTGTACATCATTTGTTAGATTTATTTCTAGGTCCAGGCAATTCTTTTTTTTGAATTGAAATATAATTGGCATCCAGTGTTATATTAGTTTCAGGTATACAATATAATGTTTCAATAATTATATATATTACTCAGTATTCATCATGGTAAATGTGATTTTACTCTCCTTTATCTATTTTACCCACGACCCCTGACCACCTCCCCTCTGCCAACCACCAGTTTATTCTCTGTATTTAAGAGTCTGGTTTTTGTTGTTTGTCCCTTTTTTCCGTTTTTTTTTGTTTCTTAAGTTCCACATGTTAGTGAAATCACATGGTATTTTTCTTTCTCTGTCTGACTTATTTCACTTACCATTATACCCAATAGGTCAATCAATCCATGTTGTTGCAAATAGCAAGATCACATTCTTTTTTATGGCTGACTAATATTCCATTGTATATATATACACACCACATCTTCTTTAGCCATTCATCTATGGATGGACACTTGGGTTGCTTCCACATCTTGGCTATTGTAAATAATGCTTCAATAAACATAGCGGTTCATATATCTTTTCAAAATAGTATTTTTGTTTTCCTTGGTTAAATACACAGTAATGGAATTACTGAATCATACAGTACCTCTTAACTTTATGTTATTATACATATAATTAAAAATTAAGTATATAATTATTTATCTTTAGAATTGAATTTACTACTGGATGTTAATTTTGTATTCAGCTATTTTGAAAAAGTCTCTTACAAATTCCAATAATTTATTTGTTGATTGTCTAGGATTTTCTATATACACAGTTGTAACCTGTGATGTGATGAGGTGATGAGTTTTGTTTCTTCCTTTCCAAACTTTAACTCTTTTCGTATTCTTATTTTCTTCCACTACCTAGGACTTTTAATAGAAAGTAGAACAGGAGTTACATCACATTCCTGAGCTCAGAGGAACAGTTTTTATAATTTCTCTTTTTGGTATGTTATATTCTATAGGTTGTTTTGTAGATATCCTTCAATAAATCAAAGAAATTCCCTTCTAGTCTTATATTGATAGTCATAACTTAAAAAAATCTATTGATGTAGATGAATTATATTGATATTCTAATATTCAGCTAATTTTGAATAACTAGGATACACTCAATTTGGACATGATGTATTATTCATTTTAGGTATTGGATATAATTGCTAAATTTCTTCTGGATTTTTGCCAGTAATTTTCTTTTCTCATGCTGTCATTGTCAGGGTTTGGTATTAAGGTTATGCTAATTTAGTAATACAGATTTAGGGATATTGTATCTTTTATTCTTTATAGATAAATTTACATATAATTTACATTATTGTCTTCCTTGAATATTCAGCAAAACTCACGGGTTAAATCATCTGGCCCTGGGTTTTCTTTGTGGACACATTTTTACTGCTATTACTATTTACTATTTACAGGACTATTCATTTTCTCTAACTTCTTGATTCTCACTTGATTTAGTGAGTTATGTTTTTCTATGAATTTGTTTATTTCATCTAAATCTTCAAACCAGTTGTTACAAAGTTGAACTATATGCTTGATCTGTTTGTTAGTTATTTCAGTGAATCAACTTTTGACTTTCTTAATCATCTCTTTTATAAATTATTTTCTATTTCAAAAATTGATGCTCTTATATTTATTAGTATCCTTACTCTATGAGCTTATTTTGATCTTCTTCATCCACTAAGTTTTTTTTCTTTGATATATGTATATAAAGCAGCATGTTTTTCTTTAAGTACTGTTATCTGCATGCCGTAAATTTTTTTTAAAGATTTATTTATTTGCCACAGAGAGAGAGATCACAAGTAGGCAGAGAGGCAGGCAGAGAGAGAGGAGGAAGCAGGCTGCCTGCCGAGCAGGGAGCCCGATGCGGGCCTCGATCCCAGGACCCTGAGATCATGACCTGAGCCGAAAGCAGAGGCTTAACCTACTGAGCCACTCAGGCGCCCCATGCCATAAATTTTAATAGTGATTTTGTTATTGTACACTTATGATGTTTTAATTAGTATTTATATTTTATTTGGCCATGAGTTTCATGTATATCCATATCCTGTGTTTGTGTATTATTTTAATCATTTGAAATTTGCTGTAATTCACTTTCTCATCTTGTACATTTTTATAAGTATATCTAGTGAGATTAACAATAATGTGTATTTTTGTCATTAGTGGGTATAGTATTCTATATATTTCCAATAGGTGAGATTTATTACTCATCTTGTTAAAATCTTTTCTATCTGTCTTGATTTTTAAAATTGTGTAACTTGCAATTTCTGAAAGAGGTGTGTTAAAGTACCCCATTATCATAGATATATCTATGTTTCTTTGTAGTTCTGTCCATTTTTGCCTTACATATTTTAAAGTTGTGTTATTAGATGTATAGACATTTATTACAATTCTTGTTAAATTGACCATTTTACCATATAGAGTTTTCCTCTTTATCTTTAGTAAAAGCTTTGAATTAAAGTATTTACTTCCTGAATATTAAAAATAATGTTTTGGTTAATATTTGCATAGTATTACTTTTTCCTTTTCTTTTCAACTTTTCTGTTCCTTTTTGTTTTAGATATGACTCTTATAAACAACATGCAGCTAATTTAGTTTTAGTATTTTTAATCTAGTCTGATAAACTTTTTATTTCAAATGGGGCCTTTAGAGACTAAAATTGCTAATATATCTGAATTAGAAACTGTCATCTTTTAATGTTTTCTACTTAGCATGCCTATTTTATGTTTTTTCTTTTATTTCTTATTTGGATTGATATTTCTTAAGTCATTTTATTTTTTCTCCTCTTCTAATATGGGAGATATGCAATCTGTTTCTATTTATATGTAACGTGTATCCTAAAAAGATGTATGCTTTACTTTTCAAAGTCTTCTTATTTCCAGAAGTTATATTTGGTTCTTTTTCAAGTCTCCTACTTTACTATTCATTATGTTCTGTTCTCCATAGATGTTTTAAGCTTTTTTTTTTGGTAAAGATTATAGATATTTCATCATTTCTTTCTGATAAGAAATATATTTTGAATTGTATTAATCCCATGCCAGGGGAAATTTTAGAGGTATCCCTCTAAAGGGGAAGCCCACAAAGTAAATAGAATATAAATGGTCAGAGGTGTAGTGTAACTAGGGTGGTAACATGGAATTCAAGGACTTTCGGAGGAGGAGGTTGCGGTCAGTGCTGGTTTATGTTTTCCAGGCAGTTACAAAAGAGTAAGAGAGAGGCAAGTGTGTTGAAGGTACATACCAGAGAATGATTTTGTTGATCTGATTTATGAATTCTGGACTACATAGGTAACGCAAGTAGGGCAAGAAAGGAAGTAAGAACATGAAGGTGATAATGGACAATTTAAAGGTGGTAGGATCAAGGGATTACAGAATAAGAGGGTAGAAGAATTAACAGTTTAAAGGTAGTGGGTGAAAAAGGTTGAAAAGATGTGTCAGATAGTTATTTGAGATCATATATTTGTAATGACAAGATTTAGGATATGAGCATGAGAATAAGTGACTGGATTAAGGTGAAACTGAGGCTCAATGGACGGCAAGAGATCAAGGAATTGACCTGTAGTTTACAGTGACCAAGGATTACTATACGTGCAACATAATGCTTAATTATGCCCATGAATAACGCCATTTAATTCTCATAACACTCCTATATGGCAGTATTATCATTATCAACCTTTTATAGATGAGGATGTTGAGTCAAATCATTCGTCCAATCTCAGATTGCTGTGTGGCATATCAAGAATTGGCACTAAGATGTTTCTGGCTTCAAAGCTTATAATAATGGCAGTGCTTTGAGGCTAAGTGGAATTAGATGGCTTCAAATGAAACTCTTGTGACAAACTGAGGCAAAGAAATGTCAGAGTTGGCTTTATAGTATCTGAATAGCAGCATTTGGGATGTCTCTGTTCAGGTAAAGTTCTGGCAGATAGTGCCACATAACATCCAAGTGGGGAGTTGGTGGGTGGAGTGTCAGTATCTGGTAGTTTCTAGGCACTAAGGTAATGAAGTTTTAGGAATCCTAATTGAAGAATGTGCTGTATCAGTGCCTTGTGCATGGTAGATGCTTGAAAGTTTGTGGTAAAAGGAATTTGCATTTGAACAAGATCTAACAGCAGACTCATCCAGGTAGCATATCTTTAGTCAGGTATTTTATGTATATTATTTAATCTAGAATTTTTATGAATATTTTTATTCCCATTTTACATTGAAGAAGCAAGTCTAACATGACTAGTATTTGGTAGTGCTGAGTAGTCTATTGATCTGGTATTATGAAGGTGATCTTTATACTATCTTACTTCATTTATTGATGTGACTTTTTCAAAATAACATCCATTCATTAACTATTTATTAAGTATTCATTATTTATCAGGTATTCTGTGCATTGGGCATATATCTGTAAATAAGACAAGCAAAATTCCTTGTCCCTACTGAGCTTATATTGTACTGGAATAACAGACAGTAACAAAAATACATGAAATATATATTAGTGTGAATGAGATATTTACTCAGCCATCAGAAAGGATTAATACTTACCATTTACATTGATGTGGATGGAATTGGAGGGTATTATGCTAAGTGAAATAAGTCAATCAGAGAAAGATTATCATATGGTTTCACTCATATGTGGAATATAAGAAATAATGCAGAGGATCATAGGGAAAGACAGGGAAAACTGAGAAGAAATCAGAGAGGGAGACAAATTGTGAGAGACTATTGACTCTGGGAATCAAACTGAAGGTTTTGGAAAGGGAAGTGGGTGAGGGGTTGGGGTAACTGGGTAATGGGCATTAAGGAGGGCATGTGATATGATGAGCACTGGGTGTTATATGCAACTAATGAATCACTGAACATTACATCAAAAACTTGTACTATATGTTGGCTAATTGAATTTAAATTAAAAAAATAAAAAAATAAATTTAATTATTCTTAAGAAAGAAAGGAAAGAAGTGCAAATGAGGAAAAATAGAGTAGGAAACTACATAGGAAGTATCCAGGATGTGAGGAAGTATTGAAGTTTTAGATGGGGTCATCGGGGAAGGACTCATTGAGAAAGGTGATATTTGAGCAAAAACATGAAGTGAGAGAAGGAACAAACTTTCTGGAAATTAGAAGAATAGTCCCAGTAGAGGCAATATCAGTTGCAAAGATCCTAGAACTGGAGCATGCCTGGTATATCCAATTGGCAACAAGGAGGTCACAGCAACTGAAGCGGAGTGAGTGAGAGAGGAGGGTGGTAGAGGATAAGGTTAGCCAGCTATTTGGAGATTAGATCATGTAGGTCCTTGTAGATCATAACATGGCTTTTGAACTGGGGAACAATTGGAGGATTTTGAGCATAAGAGAGACATGATCTGACTTAACACTTTTAAAGTTCACTCTGTTGTATAGAGAAAAGACTGTAGGGAAGCAAGGGCAGAGTCACCAAGCCAGTTAAGAGGCTTTCACAATGATCTCAGCAAAAGATGTGGAGCCCAAGCAATAGGAGCAGAGGTGATGACCAGTGGTTTTATTCTGAATATGTTTCTTTTTAAATGGAATGCCAATGAGACTTGCTGACAGATTGGATGTAGGGTATGAGACTAAAAGAGGAATCAAGGATGACATCAGAGTTTTTACTCTGAGTAAATGGAAGGGTAATTACCATTACCTGATATAGGAAAGACTACAGGGGGACCAGGTTTGTGTGTGGGGAGGTGAATATCTGAACCTTAGATTTTAACATGTTAGGTTTAAGAAGCTTCTTAGACATCTAAGTGCAGATGTGGGTTGCTGGAGATATCTGGGATAGAGATATTAATTTGAAAGTCATCAGCTTATAGGTGGTATTTCCCTCTGGTTTATTACTTGTACTCTCCTTTAGCTCTTGAGCAAAGTGAATTGGTTGAGTAATCATTTGTTATTTTGGCTACACAATCATGTATTATGGTGGCTTGAGCATTTGTCATAATTGGGTTCATGTACCGTGGATAATCCATTCTAACACAAGATTATCTGAGCCTGCCCAAGGGTTATCTCCTCCTATTTCATTGTCAATCTGCTCCTATCACAGGCATCTGCTATTGTGCCCATGGTTATCTGAATATGCTTATTGGTTGTAAGTTCGTATGTTATTGGTGTTTATCCATATGCTGTACTTATAGCACCATATACCATGGTTGTCTACTTTTGCAATATGGTTCGGCTTCTTTATATCAACTTTAAAACTAGTGTTAGGGGCTCCTGGGTGGCTCAGTTGGTTAAAACTAGTGTTAGTGTTACATTCTGTTCATGCAGCATAGTTGTTTAAATATCCATGTCATCATACGATGTTCCTTTGCTATAATTTTCAGTTTAATTCCTCACTGATGTATGTGCTATACTTTTTTGTTCATATGCTGTAGATATCTATTTATTCACTATTGGTCATCATTATTAAAGAGATACCAGTTCTTCATTGTGGCCACTTGTATCTATATCTTACCTCTCTGCTCCAGGGAGAAAAATTTTGTGCATGTCTGCCTATTCTTCGACCAAGGCCTCTGTTCCTGCATCATGGCGGTCTACTCCACTAGTATGCCCATCTGCTCCTAAACCGTGTCACTTAATTCCTCATCATGGGTGCTATGATACACACAGAGTGTGTGCACACATCATAGTTAAGGACTGATATACCAAATACCTCTTCACTCACATCATGGTTGTTTAAGACTATTATAGTCTATAGCTACATGAATACTTTATCATGTTTGAAGGCTCTGTAAGTGTTATGGCTTTCAGTTTATATACTGTGGTCACTTGAAAATTCACCAAGTTTGTCAGAAGAACAATTTTAAGGGTCTTCTGTCCTATAGTCCTTGTTTGCGCTTGTTTGATGGTCACCTGAGCATATGTCATGAATATATGTTCACTTAATGCTAATACCTGCTAATGTGCCACATTTATGTGTATGTATACCAGGATTGGGGACTGTTTTGTAGATATTTGCTAACTTGCCAAAGCTACCTGTTCCAGTAGCATTTTTTAATTAAAAATTTTAATTGTAGTTAAAAAGCACATAAAATATCCAGTAGCATTTTTTAATTAAAAATTTTAATTGTAGTTAAAAAGCACATAAAAAATCTTAACCACTTTTAAATGTGCAGTTTAGTAGTGTTAAGTATTCACATTGTTGTGCAACAATCCGGTGGCATGCTTTTGATCATGTATAATGTCTTTTTTAAAGATTATATTTATTTATTTGACACAGAGAGAGGGAGTACAAGCAGGGGGAGTGGCAGGCAGAGGGAGAAGCAGGCTGTTGAGCAGAAAGCCCGATGTGGGGCTTGATCCCAGGACCCTGAGATCATGATCTGAGCCAAAGGCAGACAGTTAACAGACTCAGGCACCCAGGTGCCCCTTGATAGTATGTAATGTCTTAAGGAAGTGTTTACCAAGCCTCTGTTGTCTTGTACAGTGATTATTAGGCTCATGTAATATGGTTTTCTGACATATAGTGTGGTCAAATAGTTTTATACATAAATGTCTTCACTTGAATTATAATAATGTTGTTTGTTAACAAAATGTTATGGGGTGCCTGGTGGCTCAGTCAGTTCAGCACCTGCCTTCATAGTGGTCATTTCAAATGATGCCCTGGGAAAAGCAAAGCAGGAACTTGTAGTGGGAATCCTAAGCTTGGGTCCTTACCTAAATGTCCATACTCTGGGTATGAGCGAATTTGCCATACTGTAAAATACCTAGGCAGCAATTCAATGTAGATGTTTTCTCATCACAAAGATTCAAGAAGACAATTGAGTATAGAACCTAGTGGCTACATTTTTGGGAGTAGGATAAATTTAAAAAGACTTGTTCTTCATCTTCTTATCAATAATATTAGCTCTCCAGCATGTATCTGTATTACATATTAGTCCCTTGCAATATTAGTCCCTTGCATAAATTTTCCTTGGAAAAAAGTTTTAAAGCCTTTTATTCTCTCTGAAAGTTAAGCCACTGATATGACTTAAAAAGAGTATGGTGTTGTGTCAGAATTAGGTCTTCTTCAAGTGGTCAATGTCTCAGATTCAAAGAAGACATAAGGTTCAGAGATAGCAAGAAAATGCCACTTTATATTGTTTTTTTTTAACCCCATGCCTTAGGTAAACATCCACCAGTCCAGAGTTCATAAAATAGCCTTGCACATAAGCAACTCTAAATCACATAATTCTATCATCAGTATGATTTGCCGACCTTTTTGGGTCTTCTGTACTAGGAAGATAGACTTGGATTTCTTATGTTGTGGCCCCTATAAGGGGCTGACTTTGCCCTCAAATATCTATGGGAAAACATTATATTCCTGTTCTAGAGCCATGGTGTCTCATCATTCAGAATTTTCTCAGCCTGATTTAGAGGAAACAGTTCATCTACCCCAAGACCTTTCATCTTTTGGAAAATTTCTTAACTGTAGTGAAATGAGAATCAATCTAACAAATGCTATAAAGAGTTCAGGTCTTAATATTTCCTACAATATTACACAGTTAACTATGGCAAAGGCATTTGTGAGAGTGAAGATCAAATGGGATTGGGGGAAAATAAAATGAAGACATGAGAGAGTATTTAAACTCCTAGGCTATGGAAAAGTAACTAAAGCTGAGAGAAGACAGGGAAATAGATGAAACTGTAACCTAAGACTCTGAATTACTGATTTAGAGCTCTTTACTCTTTCTGGGATGGGCTTTTGTATATTCAAGAAAGGAATATGTTGGGAATGAATTTTGGTGACATTGATGAACTGGGGAAAGGGGATTGTCACATAATCATTTAATAACTGTATACTAGGGAAATTAAATGGGTCTAATAGAATTGAAAAAAACCTTTTATTTTTACCTTTTTCTTTTTTGTCTTCCACTCCTTCTCCTTCCTCTTTTCCCTGAACATGGATCTCATAGGTCTCTCCAGGTTGGTGCCTAAGAAGATGATAGTCACACAAATGAGTCACTTCTATACAACCAGCCTTGGGCTTCTTTTCCTGATTAATATTTTTCCTGGAACAACTGGCCAAGGGGAATCAAGACGACAAGAACCTGGAGACTTTGTGAAGCAGGATATTGGCGGGTAAGAACCCTTACCTCCTGGAACAAGAGAAAACTGTGATAAATTCTTGCCTTAGACCAAAACTTTTTATTTTTTTCCAGTCTCTGATACTTAGACATTACATTGTATTTTATTTTCTTTTTTGAATTATATTTCAATTTATTTGTTTCTTTTTTAAAATTTAAATTCAATTAAGGAGGGCATCTGATATGATGAACACTGGGTGTTATATGCAACTAATGAATCATTGAACACTACACCAAAAACTAATGATGTACTGTATGTGGGCTAATTGAATTTACATTGTATTAAAAAAAAACATCATCAGCTCAGACTCTCAAGGTAGAAAGAGATCTCAGAGGTCTTCTTGAGCAGCTCCCTAGCTCATGTTTAAATTCCCTATGTAACATCTTAAAAGCAGCTCTCTCCAGCCATTTGCACTCAATTGTTTTTTTCTATCTTAGATCTCCAACTTGTCCCTTTTTATTGGCTCTGTCCATTAGCATTTAAATGTAATCGAGAATCTCCCATATTAAATTTGAAAATCTGCCCTCCAAATAGTGCCTTAAATATTTCCTCCTCTTCACAGTCCTACTTCCTGAAAAAGCAGTTTTCTTTTTTTTTTAAGATTTTATTTATTTATTTGAGAGAGAGAGCATAAGAGGGGAGAAGGTCAGAGGGAGAAGCAGACTCCCCATGGAGCTGGGAGCCCGATGTGAGACTCGATTCCGGGACTCTGGGATCATGACCTGAGCTGAAGGCAGTCATCCAACCAGCTGAGCCACCCAGGCGCCCTAGAGCAATTTTCTATATTGTCTCTACTTACTCACCTCTCACCCATTCTCCCAGTGCTACTGCCTGACTTCCAACCTTGTGACTCTAAAGCAATTTCTGCAACCAAGATAGCCAGTGTTGGCTCTGTTACTAAAATGAACACTTGTCTGTTCTTATATTACTCAACTTTTTTTTTTACTTTTTTAGTAGGATGTAGTAACACTTAACATTGCTGATTCTTCCCTCCCTCCTTAACTACTTTTTTATTATGAAATAAAACACACACACACACACACACACACACACACAAACATGTGTTAAACATGGTTTAAGAATAATTCTTTCTTTTATTTCAGAGACATCACAATTCCGTTTCTTAGATTAAGTTCTCTAGAAGCAGGGCCTGAGACAAGGATCCAAAAGCAAATAATTTATAGAGAGTGCTCTCAGAGAAACATGTAGGAAACAAGGAAAAGAAGATAGGGAAAGTAGGAAAGTAAAGCAAAGATGTGATTTCACTTGAAGTGTAGCCTCCATTTGACCTCATGGGGTCGAATGGCACTACAGATTTGGCCCACCTCAGGCAAGGGGCTGGACTTCTATGGCTTCTTCCTAATCAGCCATTGCCTGTCGGCTAACTGGAGGAAGGCATAACCTCCCAGGCGTTTTAAGGCAAGGTGGCTTCCTTCAGCCAGTGTTAAAATACTCTGAAGTAATAGAGGGACAGTTTCACTGGCCCAGTAAAAGAGATCTGGACATAGTACCAGCAGTAAGTACTATGCCTGATTTTCTTCATACTTTTATGGTTGTGTTTTCTATAGTATTTTCCACAATATTACACAGCTGTATTAAAAGCCTTTGTGATATAAAGATACTTTGTAGTATTTTTGGTAATCTTTTCCTTTGTTCACTCATATGTTGGTGTTTTTCTTTGTTTTGTTCTAGGTGTTCTTACCATACAGACACTGTGTGATTTAATCTATCCCCATGACATCACGACCTTCTATATATACCAATGACTCTTATCCCAATTATCATTCCTAACTTCTCTTGAGTGTCATACCTCTATTTTCAACATTCGTTGGACATGTCTACTTGGCTACCCATAAACTCTTTACACTAGGTTTTGTCCAAATTAGTTTTATCATCTCCATCTCTTACTCTTAACAACAACAAAAACAACAAACATGATATGCTTGTCTTCCATTTTCCTTATTTTAGTCAATAATACCACTATGCACACCATTGCTCAAGTCAGAAACTGGAAACATCTTTGCCAGTTTTCTACCCTTTGATTTTAGATTGAACTATTTTCCAAGGTATGTAATTACTACCTCCCACGTCTTTTCGATTCATCTACTTTTCCCTAACTTTCCAGCTACCACCTTAGTTTAATCCAATATTGTCTTCCATTTGGACTACTACAAAAGTCTCTAGTTGGTCTTACTTCCTAAAGTCTTGCTCCCACCCAAATTAACCTCTGCTCTGTAGCCAATATTCTACAATGCATTTTGAGTTATAGCTATTCTAGGTCATTTAATGGGTTCCTATTGTCCCTAGTCTAAAGTCCAAATTCCTTAAATGATTTTATTAGACCCAATGTAACCCAGCCTCTACCCATCTTGGCAGCCTTATTTCTTAGTCCTCCTGTCCCCAAACTTTGTGTCCCTCAGCTGTATGAAAGTTCTTTTAATTTTAAAGCCCCATCTCATGCAGGGAATATTATTAATAGCAATGATCCTCTTAAGCCTTGAAATATTTAAGTATTACACAGGATATTTTATTCTTTGGTGGTGGCTTTTTTGTTATTGTTTTACACTTAGCTGTTACCCTGTATTTTTGGAAGTATTAGGACTTGTTCCTAGTTGTTTTTGCAGGGTTATCTTAATATGCTCTGAGTCTTTCCATCTATCAGAAATTTCAAAAGTAATTTTTGAGGCTGAGGACTACAGAACTGGACTAATATGTCCTTAGAAACTTGGGCAATGAGGCCCTTTTTGTTCTTTACTCAGTCTGGAAAAACAGGCTAATTCTGTTTTATTAACTTCTTATGTGTCTGATTTCACTGGGCTATGATAGATGGTCTAAATAAGATGAAAATTCTAAATAAATGACCGTTATTTCTTCAAGTCTTAAAGCCTGTTAAATTTTAACTCTGAGAATAAAGTTCTCTAAGACTGTATTACAACTTATAACCATAAATAAAAATTTTGAGCACAATAATCCCTTCTCTTTGTAACTTTATGATCATCATAGAGAATATTCGTTATGTTAATTCTATATTTGTTTTTGTGTGTGTGTGTGTGCCTCCATGCTTAGTGTTAGTTGCAGCCTTTCCTGTTCATACTGGTTTGTTTACATCCTATTGGTGCTTAGAAAACCAGATAGCCAAACCTTTTAGTAATTATATTAAAGAGGACTTCAAGAGATCCTCCTTGAAAATGCCAAAGTAGTGCTAGATTTAATATAAGGGAATTAGAAACGTTTTTGGAGGGTCACCTTCTTTCAAGTCCGGTGCAATTCATGGTTTGGAAGAGTGAGACTACTAAAACCCTGGCTTTAAATATTAGAGTTGGCACTGTATTGGTATTTGCTAGAAATAAAAACCAAGACGTGCCTGGGTGGCTCAGTCATTAGGGTCTGTGTTCAGCTCAGGTCATGATCCCAGGGTCCTCGATCAAACCCCATATTGGGCTCCCTGTTCAGCAGGAAGCCTGCTTCTCCTTCTCCCACTCCCCCTGCTTGTGTTCCCTCTCTCACTGTGTGTCTCTGTCAAATAAATAAATAAAATCTTTTAAAAAAAGAAAAAAAACAATGCAACTTAAAACTGTGTGGTATATGCTGGTAGTTCTGACACTTAGCAGAGCTTCTTTTTGTCTGCTTGTCTTTGTACTTTCTTAATGATGTTTGTATGTTGAAAAAATCCATTTGCATATAACACCCAGTGCTCCATGCAATCAGTGTCCTCCTTAATACCCATCACCAGGCTCACCAACACTCCACCCCCCTCCCCTCCAAAACTCTCAGTTTGTTTCCTGGAGTCCATAGTCTCTCATGACTTGTCTCCCACTCCGATTTCTTCTTCTTCATTTTTCCCTTCTCCTAATGTCCTCCATGCTATTCTTTATGTTCTTCAAATAAGTGAAACCATATGCTAATCGATTTTTCTGTTTGACTTATTTCACTTAGCATATTCTCCTCCAGTCCCATCCATGTCGATGCAAAAGTTGGGTATTCATCCTTTCTGATGGCTGAGTAATATTCCATTGTATATATGGACCACATCTTCTTTATCCATTTGTCTGTTGAAGGGCATCTTGGCTCTTTCCACATTTTGGCTATTGTGGACATGGCTGCTATGAACATTGGGGTGCATATGACCCTTCTTTTCACTACATCTGTATCTCTGGGGTAAATAACCAGTAGTGCAATTGCAGGGTCATAGGGTAGCTCTATTTTTAATTTTTTGAGGAATCGCCACATTGTATTTTCTTTATTTTTTTTATATTATTCCAATGGGCATTGGGACCTTCAAGCAGGTAAATAATTGAGCTCATTTCACAGTATGTAGGACATCATTAGTTTTTGATGTAACGTTCCATGTTTCATTGTTTGCATATAACACCCAGTGCTCCATGCAATCCATGCCCTCCTTAATACCCATCACCCAGATCGCCTATTCCCCCCTCCCTTCTAAAACCCTCAGTTTGTTTCCCAGAGTCCATAGACTCTCATGGTTTCTTTTGCAATCCAATTTCTCCCCCTTCATTTTTCCCTTCCTTCTCCTAATGTGCTCCATGCTATTTCTTATGTTACACAAATAAGTGATAACATATGAAAATTGTCTTTCTTTGCTTGACTCATTTTGCTTAACATAATCTCCTCCACTCCCATCCATATTGATGCAAAAGTTGAGTATTCATCATTTCTGATGGCTGAGTAATATTCCATTGTGTATATGGACCACATCTTTTGTTTTTAATGAACATGTAATGTATTATTTGCCCCAGGGGTACAGGTCTGTGAACCATCAGGCTTACACATTTCATAGCACTCACCATAGCACATACCCTCTTCAATGTCCATAACCCAGCCACTTTGTCCCTACTCTCCCACCCCCCAGCAACCCTCAGTTTGTTTCATGAGATTAAGAGTCTCTTATGGATTGTCTCCCTCCCGATCCCATTTTGTTACATTTTTTCCCTCCCTACCCCCAATGACCCCCCTGCCCTGCCTCTCAAATTCCTCATATCAGAGAGATCTTATGTTAATTGTCTTTCTCCAATTGACTTATTTCGCTTGGCATAATATCCTCTAGTTCCATCCACATTGTTGCAAATGGCAAGATTTCATTTCTTTTGATGGCTGCCTAGTATTCCATTATATATACTGATATACCACATCTTCTTTATCCATTCATCTGTCGATGGACATCTAGGTTCTGTCTATAGTTTGGCTATTGTGGACATTGCTGCTATAAACATTTAGGTGCTTGTGCCCCTTTGGATCACTACATTTGTCTCTTTAGGGTAAATACCCAGTAGTGTGATTGCTGGGTTGTAGGGTAGCTCTATTTTCAACTTTCTAAGGAATCTCCATGCTGTTTTCCAGAGTGGCTATACCAGCTAGCATTCCCATCAACAGTGTAGGAAGGTTCCCCTTCCTCCGCATCCTTGCCAACATATGAAATTTCCTAACTTTTAATTTTAGCCATTCTGACTGGTGTGAGGTGGTATTCTCATTGAAGTTGATTTGTATTTCCCGATGCCGAGTGATGTTGAGCACTTTTTCACATGTCTCTTGGCCACTTGGATGTATTCTTTGCCAAAATGTCTCTTCATGCCTTCCTCCCATTTCTTGATGTGATTATTTGTTCATTGGGTGTTGAGTTTGATAAGTTATAGATTTTGGATACTAGCCCTTTATTTGATATGTCATTTGTAAGTATCTTCTCCCATTCTGTCAGTTGCCTTTTGGTTTTACTGACTGTTTCCTTTGCTGTGCAAAAGATTTTGATCTTGATGAAGTCTCAATAGTTCATTTTTGCCCTTGCTTCCCTTGCCTTTGGTGATGTTTCTAGGAAGAAGTTGCTGCGGCTGAGGTCAAAGAGGTTGCTGCCTGTGTTCTCCTCAAGGATTTTGATGGATTCCTGTCTCACATTGAGGTCATTCGTCCATTTTGAGTCTGTCTTTGTGTGTGGTGTAAGGAAATGGTCCAGTTTCATTTTTCTGCATGTGGCTGTCCAGTTTTCCCAACACCATTTGTTGAAGAGACTATCATTTTTCCAATGAACATTCTTCCCTACTTTGACGAAGATTAGTTGACCAGAGTTGACGGTCCATTTCTGGGCTCTCTATTCTGTTCCACTGATCTATGTGTCTGTTTTTGTGCCAGTACCATACTGTCTTGATGATTAAAGTTTTTTAACAGAGCTTGAACTCAAGAATGGTGATGCCACCAAATTAGGTTTTCTTTTTCAACATTTCTCTGGCTATTCGGGGACTTTCCTGGTCCCATACAAATTTTAAGGTTATTTTTTCCATTTCTTTGAAAAACAATTGATGGTATTTTGATAAGGATTGTATTAAATGTATAGATTGCTTTAGGTAGCATAGACATTTTTACAATATTTGTTCTTCCAGTCCATGAGCATGGAAATTTTTTCATTTTCTTTGTGTCTTCCTCAATTCCTTTCATGAGTACTTTATAGCTTTCTGAGTACAGATTCGTTTCCTCTTCGGTTAGGTTTATTCCTGGGTATCTTATGGTTTTGGGTGTAATTGTAAATGGAATCAACTCCTTAATTTCTCTTCCTTCTGTCTTGCTGTTGGTGTATAGATATGCAACTGATTTCTCTGCATTGATTTTATGTCCTGACACTTTACTGAATTTCTGTATGAATTCTAGCAGTTTTGGAGTGGAGTCTTTTGGGTTTTTTACATAAAATATGATATCATCTGCAAAGACTGAGAATTTGACTTCTTTGCTGACTTGGATGGATTTATTTCTTTGTGATGTCTGATTGCTGAGGCTAGGACTTCCAGTGCTATGTTGAATAGCCGTGGTGATAGTGAACAGCCCTGCCATGTTCCTGACCTTAGAGGAAAAGCTCTGTTTTTCCCCATTGAGAATGACATTGCTGTGGGTTTTTCATAGATGGCTTTGATGATATTGAGGTATGTTCCCTCTATGCCTACAATGTGAAGAGTTTTGATCAAGAAAGGATTTATACTTTGTCAAATACCTTTACAGCATCTATTGAGAGTACCATATGGTTCTTGTTCTTCCTTTTATTAACGTATTGTATCACATTGGTTAACATGCGAATGTTGAACCAACCTTGCAGCCTGGGAATAAATCCCAGTTGGTCGTGGTGAATAATCTTTTTAATGTACTGTTGGATCCTATAGGCTAGTATTTTGGTGAGAATTTTTGCATTCATGTTCATCAAGGATATTGTTTGGTAATTCTCCTTTTTGATGAGGTCTTTGTCTGGTATTCGGATCAAGGTAATGCTGGCCTCATAAAATGAGTTTGGAAGTTTTCCTTCCATTTCTATTTTTTGGAGCCATTTCAGGAGAATAGGTATTAAGTCTTTAAATGTTTGGTCTAATTCCCCTTGGAAGCCATCTGGCTGTGGGCTTTTGTTTTTTTGAGAGATTTCTGATGACTCCCTCAATCTCCTTACTGGTTAAGGGTCTGTTCAGGTTTTCAATTTCTTCCTAGTTCAGTTTTGGTAGTTTATATTTCTCTAGGAATGCATCCATTTCTTCCAGATTGTCAAATTTGCTGGTGTAGAGTTGCTCATAATATGTTCTTATAATTGTTTGTATTTCTTTGGTGTTGGTTGTGATCTCTCCTCTTTCATTCATGATTTTATTAATTTGAGTCCTTTCTCTTTTCTTTTGGATAAGTCTGGCCAGGGGTTTATCAATCTTATTAATTCTTTCAAAGAACCAGCTCCTA